>JACSVZ010000030.1:358351-752166 GCA_014706295.1 Lycocorax pyrrhopterus obiensis | reverse complement strand
AGGAGAGAGATGTAAGGAAACAAAGGATAGAGGGAGAGAAAGGGGGGTTATAGCTACCAACGGCCAGACGGAGTCCTCTTGATCCGTCGTCTTCCGTGGGGGATCCCAACTGGGGTCTTCTCAGAGAGTCCTTTAATAGTCTTTTTGAAGCGAGTGGCAGCCGGCCAACAGGTGAGGCAAGCCTTTTCGAAGCGAGGGGCAGCTAGCCGAGAAGTGGGGGAGCAAGTCCCATTGTTTCGGGTTAACGGCACAGAACAGGTACAGCATGTCCTTGTCTGGTAACAGCAGGGTCGACACGTCTCCTTGCCCACTGTACTCAGGCACGTACACCGGCTCCGACATGTCCCGTGCTGTTCCTATTGTGATGGCAGCAGGACCAACACAGCTGTTTTGGCTAGCTTTCCACCTCGGCCAGGCCCAGGCTCAGCGTCTCGCTTTCGGCAGATGATCGTGAAGCAGATGAAGGGTCTCGGGGAAGGGTCTTCGGACCG
Source organism: Lycocorax pyrrhopterus obiensis (assembly GCA_014706295.1). NCBI lineage: Eukaryota > Metazoa > Chordata > Aves > Passeriformes > Paradisaeidae > Lycocorax > Lycocorax pyrrhopterus. The sequence goes on along the minus strand of JACSVZ010000030.1, from coordinate 751,675 downwards.
TCCCTTACACCACCCCTTGATTCACGATCGTCGTCCGGAACACTCAGTTTCTTCTGTTGAAGTCTTCGGGACTCGCCGGCATTGGTAGCAGAACCCGGAAAATAAGGAAGGGGAGAAAAGGAAGGAAAGAGAAAAAGAAAAGGGTGCAAAAGAAAATTAAATTTCGGTTACACAGTTGGTTTGATTAAGGCACACAATCAGTTTGATTAAAGCACACAATCAATTTGATTAAGGCACACAATCAATTTCTTGCTTCAATACATCTACGTTTCGTATCAATAACTTTAGGAATGTCTATAGCAAATGGAACATCAACTAAGTTGTACACATTCATTACAGATGCCAATCGTGTTATTCGTTTCGTCATTCTCCAAGTCAAGATGTACAAAATTGCTGATAGAACAAACCCAATCAAAATTAAAATCAAGAGAACAACGATAGGATGACACAACTTGTTCAGGACACCTGTAGCAGTCGGTGACCACCCAAAAAGGGTATCCCACCACTGTGTTCGGCATCTTTCTTTACCTTTCTAAAACACGATGTATTTCTTTTACATCGTGGTGAACAGTTATCAGAGTGTTTTGTCCGTTTTTCTTGATTTTTTCTAAAATTGCAATCAAATCTGATGAAGCAACAATTGCCTTACTAAAGTAAGATTCATTCCAATGGGAGTAGGCAAAAGTTGGTGAATTAATGTGTAATTGGATTGCAAAAGTAATGAGAAGTAACTGGAGCTAAATAAGAAAAATCACATCCTACAATCTTAGTAAAGTTACACACACAAAAGTTCGAGTGATTTTTAGTATTAAGTGTCAATTGGTCTACAAATATTCTATCACAAGCAGTTCTTAAGCATGCACAACCACTACCTATGTACACAAGCACTGTTTCAGGTTTTCGTTAGGATGAATTTCGAAATGACAAATGTTTTGATCGGTGTCTAAACAAATGTCTTGGGCTCTAATTGGCATTACTTCACAAATGAATCCTTGTTCTCGGGCAATACAAGCTCTAAATTAAACAGTTTGCCATTTTTCATTAACTGACGGGCCCATTCTCTATGCTCGAAAGGATAGAGAATAGCTCCATCATGGTTCAGTCTAGATGCAATGACAGGGAATATTGAATGCACTGAAGCATTACGTATGGTTAGTACAAAGGCTGTGACGGGTGTTTGAAGTGGGCTATAGGTAAAATTTACCAAAATTCCACCACGATTGAAACTCTCTTTGAGTCAAGTGGCACTGTCCCAAATTATTTTCCGAATCTCGGTGGGAACGTGCCTTCTTCTCCTTCTCTATGATTGAAGCAGCAACTGACTGCATCCACAATTGAGCTTGGATGCAGCTGAGTGCCAAAGAGACTTGTTTTGTGTAACACCGAGTGTTCAATTATTAATTTGTGATCATTTACATTTACCTTTTCCCAATTAGGTAATATGTTTGACAACAACCACTGTTGGGCCCCCAGAGCCGACAACGACGATTGCAGTGGTTGGTGTAGTTTAGTCAAATCTCTAGTTGTGGCAGCCAATTTGTTCATCAGCACTTCTGAATCAATGCTATTCAAAACTCCCAATCCTGCTCCCACAACACCGGTTATGTCTCTTGAGATTCGCTTTTTGAAAGAGTTTCGCTTCCGTAGCCAGGTTGTCCACCCTTCAAAAGAAGTTTGTAGAAAAGGTGAACAAGCTGGCTGAATTTCTGAGACATTGTTTTGCATAGTAATTTAACTTGTTTGAGAGACCATGCCGGATTGTATATATCTGTTGTTGGCCGGTTTTTCTAATTATGTATGGTCCAATCTGAAAAACTTTTGGGCTTGGCACAACCGGTGGTTGGGTAGTAGGTGTCATTACACTAATATCTAGTTCCCCCAGTATTCTGTATTGTTTTTGCCAACACATAACCCTTTGAGGAAAACTGTACAGCAGTTAAATTTAGCCAGCAGTCCTGATTCTGAACCTCACAAGATGAGGCACGACCGTGAGGTCCAATGACATAACTGTGTACAGGTTCTGTGTAGAGTTCAGCAACTAATTTGCATTGTATTGTAACATCATCACCTTGCATTACTGCCAAGGAGGGAAAACTTTATTTTTGTTCAACACGAGGGGGGTGCTTATACCATGGTGTGTGACTATCATGTGTAGTGCGGGCTTTTGCTACGGCGTTTATTTTAAATCTATAAGCTAAACCTCTAAATCCTGACTGACCTGCTGAGTTATTTTGCCAATTACATGTTACGTTAGGTTGGTTTGATTAGAGTGAAGTTATACCAACAGTCAGTCAGTTCGTCTTCGCAAAGCTTTGTGACTTCAACGTTGTTGGTGCTGGGGTCTGAGGTGTGGCTACCGACATACTCTGGCGACAGCACAGTAAGAAAGGAGTTTGTTTATCACATGCCATCCTGTTGTAGGGCAGAGTTTTCGCTGTAATGTTAGGGTGCAGGCTGCTTGTTGCATTTGGTTCTAGGAGATCTCCAGCAATCGCAATGAAGGAGGCTTTCTCATGAAAGGTCCTTCTACCTTTCTGCATCCCTACGTCAATTTTTTCACCAATTTTCCATTCAGGACTCTAGTCCAATCGCTTTGGTCCCACCCCCATTCATTTGAACGGAATACCTCAGAGTCGTGCAGTACTACGGTCGCTATATTCGGGCGACGGTCTCTGGATATGGTCCTAAAGTACTGGTGTACTGAGGTGGCTTCAGACCAGGGCCACTCAGCCGGTTTTGGCCATAGTGTAGTGGTAGGATGCAGAAAAGTATCACTAACTCATCATGGTTTATCTGGTTTCATGTCCCCTCGAGTTTCCCTGCGAGAAAAAACAAACACAACAAAGCTGCCACTGAAGGGCAGAAAAGTTAAAATGATGGGATTATCCAGCGTGTGTTATCCCATGCTCTTTTCCTAGAGCATCAGAAGCCACCCACGCATATTATTTACAGGGTTTTCAGTGCCAGGGTACTTTCCCTACTGTAGGAAGGTCCACTAAGACAGGTTTGCCCAGGATAGTGGCTGGATTCTTAGGGTCATTTGGTCCTGTAGTGAGGGAATTATGTGGAGCTTAGGCAGAAGGCAATAATTTGGGGCACCCGTTAACTCCCCATCTGTCATTTATACTTTTACAGCTTCCCACAATCGGAGGTCCCAATTTCCCTCTTGTGTTTATAAGTCGTTTAAAGCCATTAGTTCTTTCTACGATCCCGTTAGCCTGAGGGTAATAGGGGTGTGGAAGTCCATTTAATACCTTCTTCCTTTGCCCAGTCCTGCACAACTTTGCAGTGAAGTGACTCCCATTATCAGATTGAATTTCTTGTGGTTTTGGAAAAGCTCCAAACCAATCTTGCAATGCTCTGACAGTATTTTCTCCTGTAGCTCTTTTAAAGGCCTCAGCTTGTACCAGCCCAGATATAATCTCTACTCCTACTAACACAAAGTGTTTGCCCCTAGACCTCTTGAAGGGACCAATGTAATCTACTTGCACGCATCCCACAGGCCTTTGCCTTCTCTTAAATGTAGAGGATCATCTTCCAGAGGATGCCTTTCCAGCCGTTTGCGACATTGTTCGCAGGCTGATATGCAGGTTTACACATTTCTCTGTAACAGGCCAACCACGGGCGAGAGCTTCTTTGTACAAATCTTTAGCTCCTGTGTGCTGTCTTTTACATGCAACCATTCTAACAAATGCTCCCAGTCCTCTGTAATTTGATCCTCTTTCACAGTACACAGCCTCGCTAGCTCGTCAGCTTTATTGTTCCACTCTCCCGCTGGATTCCCGTCTGCTTGGTGAGAAGCCACCCATCCCACAGCAAAATTCCCTTGGCTTGCAATGTTTAGAATCTCTTGCCACTTTTCCTTTTGCCACACTGGAATTTATTAACTTCCCAGTCATTTTGCTGCCAAAAAGAAGCCACTCAGTGCACCCTTAAACACGGCATAGGAGTCAGTGTAAATACAGACAAGAGAAGTATCTGTGCCTCACGTTGGAAAACACTCCAAACAGCTATCAGCTCACCCACTTGAGCACTACCCTCTCCTTCTGTTATAATTCGCTCACCGGAGGAAGTGTGGAGAGCTACAGCTTTGTATTTCCATACCTTCCCTTCCCGCTTGGCAGAGGCATCTGTAAACCAAGAGTTTCTGACTGCTCGGGGGAAAAAGGAGGGGCTACCTTAATGACTGAAACTGGTTTGTCTTGCCATCATTCAAGCTTTCTTGTATTGCTAGGTTTTTCACAGCACCTTCAGTAACTGAAAAGACATTACAATAATGTTCAATCTGAGCATACCACTTTCTCACTGAGGCCCTCTGGGCCACCCCGTCAGGAGGGGGAGTCCCAGCAGAAACTGCTTTAATGACTTTAAAAGGACCCCTCAAAACAATTGGCTGCTGTCGTGTGATCTTCTCCACTTCTGTGAAAGCTAAACTGACCACAAACAATCCCTTTTCCCAGGTAGTATACCTTTTCTCAGCATCTTTGAAGCCACGAGAATAGAAACCAACAGGCCTCGTCGGGCCCTCAGGACCCCGCTGCCATATGTGTACTGACAACCCTGAAGAGGCAAATCCCCATTCCACCTGAAAAGGATCTGTAGGGTGAATAGGGCCCAGGGCTTGGTGAGCTGTTGCTTCAAAAATCAACAACTGCAATGCTTCTTCTTGAGAAGCAGTCCATTCCCATTTTACCCCTTTTCTCAGCAAGTTGTAAAGAGGTCTGGCAATTATGGAAAAATCTGGGATGTGTTTTCTCCAGAACACCAACAATCCCAATGCCTGTTGGAGTTCTTTTTTGGATTCAGGCATTTTTAATCTGATCTAAAGAGGTTAGGGTGTCTGGTGGGATACAAGTCATACCTCCTTTCCACCAAATTCCCAGAAATTTCACTTCTTGTGAGGGTTTTTGGATCTTTTTCTGAGGGAATTTGTAGATTGAGGCTTTCTAAATGGGAGATAATTCTCTGTTGGGTATCCCCCACTTCTTCTACTGCATCTCCTCCCACCAGGATATCATCAATGTATTGGTAAACTGCAACACTATCAGCTTTAGGTATTTTGTCTAGCTCTTGGGCTAAAGCGTGATGAGCCAGTGTAGGGGAATGCTTATACCCTTGGGGGAGTCTGGTGAAAGTGTATTGTTGCCCTTCCCAGGTGAAAGCAAAACGTTCCGCATCCTCTGGCTGCAAAGGTATCATGAAAACATATCTTTGACATCTATTGCTGCCATGATGGGTGAGCTTTTCTTGAATCAGTGTTATTAGCTCAGCTAGGTTTGGAACCGCTGCTGTGAGAGGATCTGTGTTAGAGTTCAGCCTGCGGTAATCAACTGTCAGTCTCCATTTGCCATTGGGCTTGCGCACCGGCCACACTGGAGAATTAAAAGGAGAGTGAGTGTTAATTATTACCCCTTGTTCTCGCAGCTCTTGAATAACCGGTTTGATACCTTCTTTGGCACCCAGAGGAAGGGGGTATTGCTTAACATTGGTTACTTTGCTGAATGGCAGTGAGGGTGCTGCTTGTAGCAATCTGATGTCAAAGCGTGGTGCGCCAAACGACCACAGAAAACCCTCCGAATCTTCCCACTGTCTCCCCACAAGGGCATTCATTCCTAGTAAATTGGTTGGGATATCTCCAATTACCATGTTAATAGAAAGTTGGTTTTCATCCCCAGGTAGAGTGAGCTTGACTAAAGTGACACTCATTGATTTTTTTGTTCCCAAAGCATTTAGAACACAATATTGTTTTTTTGGTTGGGACTATCCCACACCTCAGGGCATCCTCTTTAGTTAATGCTGAAATTGTGCCCCGGTGTCAACCAAAAAGGTCACAAGCGCCCTTTTAGGGCCAGTGATTGCTGTAATTAACAAGTCCCCGGTTTTATCATGTTTAGTGAGCATTCTAAGATAAATCCATGTACCATCCTTCCGCTCACTGTAGAAAGATGGTTTTACAAGTTTTTTGACTCCTCTCCCGTAGTTGGCTTACTGCCCAGATCTTGGGAGAGGGAATGCTGCGGTTCATCACCCAGCTTTTTAGGGAGAGATTGTTTTGGCTCACCGCCTGAATTTTGAGGGAGAGGGGGGGCACTGGGCGATAGAGGTTTTCTGGTAGTACCAATTAGATACTACCTTGCTCAATTTTTCAAGGGGCATCCCATCCATCACATCTCTGGGGATTCCCTTTTTCATACCTAATAACCACCAGTGTTGGCGGCTATTGGCTTGTTTATCATTTCCAGGGTTACTACTGTGGGCCCCCCAATGTATCTGACATTTCTGGTTTTATCTAATTTTCCCTCTAGGGTTTTTACTGGTCCATATTTCTATTGTAATTAATCAAGTCTTCTGCAACCTCACTCCAAGTCCAAATCTTGTGATCTGCAGCAAGTGAACTAGACGGCTGGGAGGGGGTTGAATATGGGGTGAACCCGGGATCTGTAGATCCAGTTCGGTCACTCGGGTTTCCAAGAAATCTGTCCAGCCTGTCCACTGGACCTATAGCTGCTATAGTTTTTTGTAGGACAATTGCTGTAGGTTTGAGGATTCTGGGAGTCCCCGAATTAAAGGGGTCATCATTTCGGGTTTTACAGGTAATTGCATTGGAGACTCACAGTTAGGAATTAATTTTCTTTCATGTATCATTTGCAAGCAAGCCGCTTTGTGGACGCTCTCTAAGAGCTGGTCAGGGGTACTGATTATAGCTAGGGGGTCTCCCCTTTCTAAAGGGTTGAGTCCCCCAGCCCAATAAGCAGCACGCTGAGTTAGGGACCATGTAGAACGTTTATCACCTGTTGTTAAGAAAACTCCATGTCCCCAGTATCCACTGGCTTCTTGTTCAGTTAGCTGAATTTGGTCTCCCCCAGTAAGGGACACTCGGAAAACATATTCCGTTTCAGATTCATGGGGGAGGCGTCCGTACTCTTTTTTCAATTTGGCCAATTCAGTAGCAGTAAAAGGAGTTTGTTTCGTGGTAATGTGTGGGTCAGAGTCCTCGTCATTAGCATAAAAGTATTCAGTTTTAGTTAAGGGTCTCATGTGAGGACAACAATTTCCTCCACATTTTTTCGCCTGGATTAATTCTATTTGGGGGTAAATTTGGTTAACGTGGAGGGTTCCTTTTTCCTCCGTTTCTTTTGCTGAATCAGCATTCCTTGAGTTCTTAAGATATTCGTCTCTCAAGGCAGCTTGCAGCAAATTGTTTTCATTTGTTTTTTCATCTAATTGATTGTGTAGCAAATTGTTTTCATTTGTTTTTTCAGCCAGTTGTTTATGCAAACTTTCTACTACATTTTGGAGAGAATCTGTTAGTGCTTTTTCTTCAACACATCGCTTAAGGCGATAGTCTGCAGCAGCCGCAAGACAAGCTCCTAAGACGGAGCAGGTTATGGATTTGCTGCGGCCGGGTCTAAATCTTGTTTCATGTTGCAAAGAGCATATTCTATCAGTTACACTCTCTAAGTTGAACCAATTGTCTTGTGCCCATTCTTCCCCTCCAGGAGAGGGTCTGGCACTGTGTTTTGTTAGTAGAGCATAAAGCACAGATTTGTTCTTTGCAGTGAGGTTTTCACTCATTTTGTGAAGGGACAAGAAACCACTACAAGGAGGTAATTACTTAGTTGCACGACCCACGCTGTCCTTAGCCGTGTTTCCCTTCGCTTCCCTGAGTGGGTGAAGAGGCCAAAATCTGCCTGGGAGGTACACTTTTAGTTTCTAACAGTTGCCTCTTCGCTACACCAAGCAGACCAAAACTCCTACACACCTTTCTTTAATAAAAACACAAACACAAACAGAGACGCTCCCCCTTTTGCGCTGAGAGATACTTTTGTGGATTTCTGAAGACAGAGCCCTCAATTGAGTGTGGGGTGCATTCTTTTGGGAATGTACAATTTGCGGGAAATTCGAGTCACCCCCCTTGCTTTCTAGACACCGCTCACCCTCTCGGGTGTCGGGCTAGGTGCGGCTGGAGTGAAACGTCCTTCCCCTGTTACAGATTGCACAGAGCCCCGCTACCCTTCTGTCTCAATAAGAATCCTGCCGACTACGCCAATTAATGTCACGATCCGCTCAAGACGAGCGGGGGTCGTGATGGTTCGTTACCAGAATCTCAGAGTGCAAAAGAAACACCAACGGGGAGAAGTGTAAATTTCAATCATCACAGTGTATTTTATTGCGTACCAACGCGGTGTAATTGCGATAGAGAGGGAGAGAGATGTAAGGAAACAAAGGATAGAGGGAGAGAAAGGGGGGTTATAGCTACCAACGGCCAGACGGAGTCCTCTTGATCCGTCGTCTTCCGTGGGGGGATCCCAACTGGGGTCTTCTCAGAGAGTCCTTTAATAGTCTTTTTGGAAGCGAGTGGCAGCCGGCCAACAGGTGAGGCAAGCCTTTTCGAAGCGAGGGGCAGCTAGCCGAGAAGTGGGGGAGCAAGTCCCATTGTTTCGGGTTAACGGCACAGAACAGGTAACAGCATGGTCCTTGGTCTGGTAACAGCAGGGTCGACACGTCTCCTTGCCCACTGTACTCAGGCACGTACACCGGCTCCGACATGTCCCGTGCTGTTCCTATTGTGATGGCAGCAGGACCAACACAGCTGTATTTGGCTAGCTTTCCACCTCGGCCAGGCCCAGGCTCAGCGTCTCGCTTTCGGCAGATGATCGTGAAGCAGATGAAGGATCCTCGGGGAAGGGTCTTCGGACCGTCCCTTACACCAACCTAGTTAATTCTGTGATTCTGTGATCCCTGCATCAGAGGCAATAAAAATAAAGGAAACCATTCGTCATTGCAAAGTTACCTGTGTGTAACTATGCAAATCAGGACTTGTGGCCCTAACCTTGCAGCCTGTTGTAGGCAAACAGTTGCACAATTATTGGTTTCACTGGGGCTGTATATAGCTGCAATGACCCACTCATGTGACCCTCATGCTTGGCATAGCAAAAATAGGCAAGATATGTATTACATGCTCATTTTTGGACAAATCACATCTTTCAACTGCAATTTTAGATGCTTGGCAAACAACAGACAGATTTATTGTAATGTTTATTTCATTTATTAGTGTTCTTAGCTCTTGCTCAAAGCATATAGCAAATAAAAAATATAAGACAGAAATTAAGGAGTGATCTGATATTTAACTTCTGCTTGTGTCACTGAAAACTGGAAAATAAACTCTGTAACCAGTTTGTTAGGTTAGAAAGTTGACATTACTTTATTCAGCACTGAGGTACATGGGGATCACTCCATAAAACATGTAGATCAGTTACCAAAACTTTTAACTATTTATACATTTTTAGCAAACAAAGGAATTAGTGCTTATTGGCTACAAGTTGCATAGTTCTCTTATTAATTAGGCTAATGATTCTCATGCTTCTCAAGCTAATTAGTTCACATGCTCAGTTCCTTTCTTCTTTTGGGTCAGGGGGTTTCTTGGGTTGGTGGTCTGTGGGTTGGTGGTCACAGATCCCCCTACCAGAATTACCCTTTACTCACTTGGGGCTGATTTCAGCACAATTTCTGCCTCCTTATCTTGGAGGTCCTGCCAATGTCCTTGTGGTGATGCCGAATTGATTTTTGCCTTTTTTCTCTTATATATTCTCTGTATTCTTTATACATATATTTGTAGCCTATTGTTGTATTCCTAGTCCCAGTACTTTTCCCTATCTTTTCCCTAAGCAGAAAGACAAAACGTATTCCAGAGCTCCAAGCCCTGGGGGTACAAGGCCCCTATCTTATCTTGGTTCTTCCTGGGAACCAAGGCCAAAAACAGTCCTTTGAGACATGTTTTTATAAACAAAGTTTAGTTACCATCTGAGAGGGGAAGACTTAGAAAGGAGTTGAACTGGGGGGGGTGAATTACCTCACCTCTTATGTATCTCATCGGTAATTTTTGTCAAATATGCTAATTTACTAAATTTATAAAACTCTATTTACCCCGGGGGGGGTGGCATTTTGTGGACATTTTCCATATCTGCCCCTGCAGGCGTCCAATAAAGACCAGCCTTTATGTTACCTCCTATACTAATATTATCTCAAAAGTGTGGATTTTTATTTCTAGGTTCTTTAAGGCATCAGCGGCACATAAATTCTGCCATTATCAATGGTACATCCCTGTTCCCAAGCCATGCTAACTTCCCCCCCCCCCAGGTCTAAGAGCACTGAAGCATGTCAAGCCAAAATTTTAATTTGTTTTTTTTAACACATGGACATTATCCAGAGCTTGCCCATTAACATCTATCTCACAGATTAAATCTCCCAACATTCTCCCTCACTTCTGCATAGGCTCCTTTTTAAAGAAATTTAACATGTTTGGTAACACTTAGACTTCCCTATCCCTTCCTTTGGTTTCCAAGAGATTCTGTAACAGATCAGACTCTGTATGCTCTTCAGAGAAGTCTGCTGCAGATCATACCACAGGGCATAAAGCAATTTCCACCATCATGACTCTTCACTAAAAGTTTTTAAAGAAAGGCATCTCTTTCTTTTCACCAAAACCAGACATGTTATATCTTTTTCCTTAGCCAATGCCAACACTCAAGAGATCACATGAGGAGAGAGGCATTTACTGAGATAAGATTTCAGATCATCAAACAAGGCCAATGCTTGGAATTGGCCCTAGGAAAAAACTGAGAACCACTGCAAATCACAAATCACAGGCACAATGTTGTCTGATGGAGTAGATTGAAATTAATTATGTTGAAGAGAAGTGTCCAAAAGGAGTTCAAGAGAAATCTAATCCTGAAATAAGCAAGGCAAGCAATGTGAGTCTACTTGGAAAAAAATCACCTCAAAAAATCATGAGACTGAGATGCAATAGGGAACGAAAGCTGTCACAAACTAGGGGAAACACCGAATTTAGGTCTGGACTGAAATCCAGAACTTGAAGGTTAAGTGGCCAAACTTCTTATATAATGCATACACATCTAAGAAGAGGTCCCAAACAGTTATGAGATTGTCAGGAAAATTAATCCACAAACACCAGAGGTTTATGTCCAAAAAGGAGACAGAGGAGTCCTGTTACTTTATTTGAATAAAGGGAGAGGCCATGGGGCATTTCCCCTGGGGTCTCTCAAACTGTTAGAGGATGCAGCCTCCTTTTTATCCTACTTTCCCAGCCGCATTTCCCTCTCTCTTTCCCCATTGGCTGAGGTACTTGAGAGGTACAGACTCCCCGAATTGCCTAATACAGGCCCCCTTCTAATGTATACTACCCCCTTTTTCTTTTCCTATGGAATTTATGGTTCTTCCCATTGCTTCTTTCATCTCTCAGTATCTATCTTTACCTATCAGCAAACCCACTGTTTGTAAAGACAAAACCCTCTCACTCCTTTCATCAATCAGTGGAATTCCTCCCATTGTTTCTTTCACCTCTCAGTATCTAGCTTTTACCTAGCAGCAGACCCACAGTTTGTTTGTAAAAACAAATTTATCTCAATCCTTTCAAGATGGAGCATAGAGATGTACAGAATGGGCTAATGAGGAATGTTAGGGACAGGGGAGCATCTGAAATCCTGTCTAACCTTCTGCAAGTAAAGTACCTGATGGATATCTGTGTAGGATGCTGTCTTCACCAATGTGGTTAACATGACCTAGCATCCTGTTGGGGTTTAGGATTTTTCCTTTTGTTTCTTTCTCTCAGGGAATTTTCTCTCATATGTTGCTAAGAGAAAATAACGACCAGGTACTTAAGAGAGACAAAAGAAGTTACCACAGGAAGGATGTGGCTGGCTACTCTCTTAGCTGGGGGTTTCTCTTGGAGGGGCAGAGATATTGGGAGAATTGGGCTGGGGAAAAGGGGGCTGGGTGCAGCTCCTATCTCTCTCTTGCTCTCTCTTGCTCTCTCGGCTTTGGAGGAGGACAGTCAAGTTGCTGCTTACTGGGGGGGGGAATTCACTGCTGCCGCCGGAGCTCAGCCCTGTCCTGCTGCTTCTGCTGTGTATGCCTTTACTTGTGAGAGCAGCCACTGAACTGGGACTTTATTAACATCCTACCTCACTAAAAACGAACTTTCACCATCTGCCTGGGTGCCTCAGGGGAAACCCCAGGATCCCGAGCCCTTTCTCCCTCCCAGGGAGCCTCTCCCTGCCGTGTTTGGGAGCCAGGCTGCCGCTGCCCAGCCCCTGCTATTTCTTTGCCACTGCTCCAGGTTTTTGTTACACTGTAGCCCTGCACCCCCTGCCTGCTGGGACGTCCCACAGTTCCAGCTACAGCTGTGGAGTTTCTGATACATCTAGTCTACCACCCCGAGATTTTGTTCATCCCTGCCGTTTCCAGCTTGCTGCTTTCGAGGCCCCTGCTACAGCTTCTTTTGCTATCCAGAGGGGCACCGGGATCGGCTGCCCCTGGGGGTTTGTAAAGGAAGCTCCTTTTCCATCCCTTCCACCGGCACATCCACCATTACCACGTGCAGCCGCGGGACAATCATGGCACCTGCCCTGCCCAGCCGGGGAGCCATCAGGGGCCCCTGGGACTGCGATCGTAACTACACCAAAGGGGAAAGTGCTTGACAGCTGAGAGAAGGCTGTTACTGGGTTTCTATTTTTGTTGGTTGTTGCTGCCATTGTTGTTGTTTGTTTGCCTGGTTATACATATACATACTAGTAAAGAGCTGTTATTCCTTTTGAAATAAATGAATTAACAAGCTGAAAATTTTAGCTACAAAGTATTGAACATTTATTAGTAGAACAAAGGCAAATACAGCGCTGGGCGCTTAGCAATCAGCCAGAGGCGCAATCTTATTCACCTTTTTGTGAGCTTAAGTATCCTCTCAAACTGTCACGTATTCATTAAGCTTAGAAGATAATTTACACTTCACTTCTACTTCCCAACCTCTTTGCACCCCTCTCCCGCCAGCAAGGCGCCTCTCCGGTCCTCTGGATCTTGAAGGATTGAAGGCAGGAATCCCCTTCTCAGTTGTAACTCAGGTTATTCGACAGTTTCTTTGGGAGGTGTGAGCTCTTAGTGAGATAACAGACTTCCTGGGATGTATGCAGTTTATCTTCTTTGTTTCTTTAAGATGTCTTGATCCCGGGCTCTGTGGTTTATCAACTTAAAGAACGTTTATCACTATGTATTCACTACTACATTTCTCAGTTTATTACAACTATTTTGAAGTTACAATTCACTCTAACCTTGTTTCTACTATATTTTACCTTAACATTATTTCTACCTAGTACATTATTACTTGTAAATGTTATCTTATTATATACAAAAGCCAACATTTATCATCCACTCATTTTTCACAATTCCCCCCTTTTTCTTTTTATCAGTTATGTTGGCTTGAGCAATAATCGTTATTCAAACTTTACTGTTAAGTTCGAAATTCCTACAGATTAATCTGGCTTCTTCAAGAGAGTCCCCAGAACTGTTCTGTTTCTTCAGTACCATTATCCTTTGTGTTGTCACCGGAGTGGTCTGTTGCGGGTCCATAGGCATAGTGATTACTTGCATACCTTGGACAACACTTGTAATTAGTCGGATAAAACAGGGAATTAAGCAAGGGAGGAATACCAAACCAGCTGTTGCACACAAAAGGAAAAAGGCTAGTTTCTTCCACCATGCGGTTCTTAATAATTTATCCCACCACCCAGTTTCTAGTATTGATTCCCATTTTTGAACTGGTACATGAGTGTTGGAGTCCAAAGTGCAGAGAATATTTCTCTGCTTGTTTTGAAGAGTTTTACTTCTCTGGACAACTTTCTGTATGTCTGTAGCAATATCGAGTATAGCTTGGCCATTATCAGTTATTTGCAGGCAACAGTCGGAGGAATTAAATTTTCCACATACTCCCCCTTCCTCTGCTAACAAATAGTCAAGAGCTAGACGGTTTTGGTACGTCATTGCACTGGTTTGGGATAACTGTTCAGTGACTAGTTCTAAAGCTGAGGCCGTTTTGTTGCTAATTATTTCAACCACCGCTTGAAGTCTTATTATCCTATTTAGCATATAAATGGGGGGTCTATACCCCCATGAACCATCTTGAGCCCAGGTGGCTGGGCCATAATACTGTATTATTCTTTCGGCAGGCCATTCTTCGTTTTTCCAGTTTTGGGTGCCTCCTATATTATCACTCCATTTCTGAATACCTTCTATTGAACTCCGTTTTTGTCTTTGTAGATCTTCATAAACTGGAATGCCTAAATTTTTCCCTACTGCTTTTGGCAATAGGAAAAATCCTGGCTGAATAGTTCCAATTGTACAAACTCCTCTCCAATCTTTGGGAAGTTTAGTATAGGCTTTTCTCCCACAAATCCAAAAGAGTCCATCGGGAGCATCCCATGGTATGTTAACACTGCTACTACGGCTCCAGTAATTATGCAACTCTGCCGTGCCCGCAAAAGGACTGATAAAGTCATTGTTGCTACCGTTGCACCAAAATAAGGTTGAGTTGGTTACTCAGTTTCCAGTAGCCATTAGGGGTTTCGGGTGACCACCAACGGTGTGTTACATTTGTGAACAGAGTTCTTTTACACGGGATTTTTCCTACCCACGTTCTATAGATTGCTTGGCCCTCTCTCCCAATGCATTCCTCACCCATTACTCCTGAATTCAGCATCCATCCCTCAGGACGGTGCTCTCTGGATATTTTGGTTTTATTCCATAAAAGAATTTCAGGGACAGTTAGGCTAATTCCTTTCCATGGCCACAGTTCTGTTGTCAATGCACCCTCACATATCCAACAATCACTGACATTTAGTGCTTGAGCTATTCGTTCCATTAAATCTATAAACAGATTTTCGCCTATTGGTGGGAGAGGTAGTGTCTCTTTTAGCTGCTCTTTAACCTTCTTATAAAGGGAGTCTGAGAGAGTTGGGAGCGGCTGGGTCTGTTTCGGGATGCTTTTGAGAGTCTGCACTCGCTGTTTTATCGGTTTCTTTTTAAATCTGTCTTGTGCACCCCCACCGTCTGAAATGCCCCACATTCCTGCTTTAGCAAAACAAACATATTGTCCTTTCGGACATGGTAGTCCAAGCTGGTGTCCTCCCGAGGATTTTAACTTGGCTACCCACAGTGAGTGTTCTCCATAATTACAAGTTTCTAGGGAAGCTTCATAGTAACATACATCTTTTACTGTCGTGTGCCAGGTCAGATAAGAAGCACGACTACCCCATCTTATAAGGGAACTGCACTTGGTGCAGGGATTTGCTGGATTCGTGCTGCTTGGGGTTACCCATGCAAGAATACATGCCAAAATTAGGATCGTCACGGCTGTAATCAGAGGTCTGGTATGGTGTATACCCCCTTGTCCCATGCCCTCCGAGGTTGCAGCTCGTGGCTGGACTACATCTAAGGCGGGTGTAGAGGCCAATCCAGGCTTGCTCTCCTTACACCGCTTATCCCACTTCCATGCAAACCGCACTGCACATGAATGCAATGATTTCTCCCACCTTTCCTCAGGAATTTCCAAAATTTCAGGTAGAAGCAACTCCCACCCACACAAAACTTGCACTATCACAGCATTCTCTTGGTCTCTTTGTTCTTTATAATCTCGGCAGTTCAGACAGTGGGGATGCCTTTTTATTGAGGAACAATACCACTTACTCAAGCACTTAACACACTTGCACAATACCCATGCTTGATGATTTAAATGGGGATGTTTTAGGCAAGAAAGCCGAAGCCGCATACCTTGGGCCCTTCGGTTGTTAACGCTTTCCTCCCCCCATCCCTTGTGAGTTTGCATTATCCTTCTGCTAATAGCACTGAGTGTCTTGCCGACAGTCAGGTGTCAGGTCGATGTTCTTTTATCTGGGATATTGTAGCTTCCCACTCCTCTTTAGGTATTTCTCACCATGCAGGGATTTTTAGTCCCCTCCCACAAGTTAGGGTTACAATCTCTGTTTGGTACAGACGCTCACGGAATGCATTCGGGCGGTTGGAACCACCGCGGCACTGTGGGCACCGAGGCTGTCACTTATGGGCAATACAATACCAATTTTGCTTACAGATTATACACTTATACTCGACCCAGCTACAGTGTCTACTATTAGGATGAATCAAGCAAGGTATGTGGACAGACACTGGTGGGGGCCGTAATAATGTTTTTGAGATCGGGGTATAATGTAATTTTTTTATACAGATCACAAACCAGTGCAAACACGTTAGGACCCTCTGTTTGATATAGTTCAGATCCTCCGGTTTGAAGCGGAACTGTTTTTCCCCAAGGGGAATAGTGCAAGAGCCTTAAAAACTTGCCTTGATGATATCTGGAACTACTGATACAGGCTTGGTTTTACTTCCTCATTATTTACAACACTTAAATTCCTTCGTGGATTGTGTGGGCTCTCCCAGTTCATTACCCCCTCGTCCGCGCTTAAGGGTTAATTTTGTATCACCCGGTGTAGATATTAGAGTCCACTCCTTAGGTTCTTCCACGGGTCCTTTGATTCTGTTGGTGTGGATCCATCCTCGCTCCTTGGTTCGAATCGCCGCTTCGGTCGTCAGCAACACCTGGAACGGACCTTCCCATTGTGGAGCCAGGGTCTGCTCTTTCCGTGTTTTAACCATTACCCATTCTCCTGGGTGAATATTATGGATTTTGAAGTCTAAAGGGGAGGTCTGAGGAATCATTCCTCTCGCCCGCAAGTTTTCTAATGTGTGAGCAATTGTGGTGATATATTTTTTAACGCTCGCCTCCCCTTCCTCGTAAGTAGCGGTTTTGTGTTGGGTAGTCAAAAAGGGGAGCCCAAACATCATTTCATAGGGGGACACTCCCAAGTCTGATCTGGGTTGTGTCCTGACCCTTAGTAGTGCCAAAGGTAAACACCTTATCCAGGACATCTGAGTTTCAATCATTAGTTTGGTTAAGGTGTTTTTTAGAGTTTGGTTCATTTGTTCTACCTGACCTGAACTTTGAGGGTGCCATGGGGTATGCAAATCCCACTCTATTCCCAGAGCCTGTGTTGTTTGCTGTAGAACCTTTGATGTAAAATGTGTTCCCCTATCTGAGTCTATTTTGTTAACCATTCCATACCTGGGAATAATTTGTTCCAGGAGAGTTTTGCATACTACGTTAGCTGTAGCTCTGACGGTTGGGACAGCCTCTACCCAATGAGTTAAATGGTCTACTATTACTAATAAAAATTTCCATCTCTGTACCTGGGGAAGTTCAGTAAAGTCTACTTGAATGCTTTGAAATGGTCGCAGGGTTAACTCACCCCCTCCCAGTGCAGTTTTTCTCATATTCTTTTTATTTACCCTCTGACATGTTATACAGTTTTTAGTAACTTGTTTGGCTAACCCAAAAATCCCAATGCACCCATAATTCCTCAAAAAATGATCACATAGGGCTTGAGTTCCCCAATGAGTCTTTGAATGTATATCCTCCAATATTCTCCTAGCAAGGGGCTTATTAAGTAACTGTCTCCCGTCAGGGAGTTTCCATTTCCCAGACTGATCTTGCTCCCCCCCTATCTTCCGAAGTTCTTTTTCCTCTGCTTCACTAAATTTTGGGAGTTCTAATTCTTCCTTGCTTGGAGTTAGGATTAACGTAACTTTTTCGCTACCATTTTCTGCTGCGTCTCTAGCCTCCTGATCTGCTAGATTATTTCCTCTTATTTCTAGGGTCCTCCCTTTTTGGTGTCCTTTAATATGCACCACAGCTATTTCTTTAGGCAATTTTAATGCTTCTAAGACCTCTAAAATAAGTCCTTCATGAATCAACCCCTTCCCCCTTGAGTTTAATAATCCTCTTTCTTCCCAGATTTTCCCAAAAGTGTGTACTACTCCATATGCATATTTTGAATCCGTAAAGATCGTCCCTACTTTCCCTTCTAATAACCTCAAGGCTCTATTAAGAGCGTACAGTTCACAAGACTGGGCTGACCAGTGACTAGGCAATTTTTCTTTTTCCTTAAGTCTCATAGTTTTACTATCTACCACTGCATACCCAGACATTCGCTGCCTCTGCTGGCACCGGGAAGATCCATCAATGAATAACTTCTCCCCGTCCGGTAATTCACATTCCATTAGGTCTTCCCGTATTTTAGTTTGATAATCTATTAGTTCTAAACAATTATGGGTAACATTCCCTCCTGGTTCCCCATACAAAAACTGAGCAGGATTCACATGGCTACTTGTGGAAATGGTCAGATTTGGAGTTTATAGGAGTATTGTTTCATACTTTAGCATCCTTGAATCTGTGAGCCATTTCTCAGCTTTCTGGTTTAACACTGATCGCACAGCATGTGGGGTGTATACTGTTAGGGTACCACTAAACGTGAGCTTCTGAGCTTCTTCTACTAACAGTGCTACAGCCGATATAGCTTGTACACAAACTGGCCACCCTCTGGCCACAGGATCTAATAATTTAGACAGAAACGCTACAGGTTTCCTGGACCCCCCCATTCCTGTGTGAGAACCCCATGGGCTACTCCTTCATTTGAATCAACAAATAACTGAAAGGGTCTGGCCACATCTGGTAAGCTTAAAACTGGAGCTTCCGTAAGTTTCCCCTTTACTATTTCTAACCTCTGATAATCCTCTGGAGTCCAACAGATATTATTTTCGCCGATCAGCTTCTCATACAAAAATTTGACCACTTTGCTATATTCTTCAATCCACAACTTACAATACCCCAATAATTCCAGTAGTTTTCTAACCTCCCTTTTGGTTTGTGGCAGGGGAAGAGATAATATACCCTGCACCCTTTCAGGATCTAGCTTTTTACTCCCCCGGCTTAACCAGTGTCCTAAGTATTTCACTTCTTGTTCTACAAACTGTAGTTTTTTTCTTTGAAACTCGTAGCCCCTTTTTCCCAAGGAAATTTAACAAATTAATGGTGGTATTCCGGACTGTTTCCTCATCTGATCCTGATATTAATAAATCATCTACATATTGTAAAATGAGTATCTCTTCACTTCACTCAAAGGACATCAGGAGAGCCTCTAAAGCCTGTCCGAACAGATTCGGAGATTCTGTGAACCCCTGAGGCAATCTAGTCCACCGTAATTGTTGTTTTCTTCTCGTCTCAGGATCCTCCCATTCAAATGCAAAGAAGTCTCTACTGTTCTCTGCCAGTGGGCAAGCCCAAAATGCATCCTTTAAATCTATCACACTGTACCATGTGTGACAGGGAGGGATATGGTTCAGAAGTGTGTAAGGGTTGGACACGATGGGAAACTGTGTATGTGTTCTTTTGTTAACTTCTCTCAAATCTTGGACTAGCCTGTATGTCCCATCAGCCTTTTTTACCGGTAATATCGGGGTATTGTGAGGTGACGTGCAGGCTTCTAAAGTTCCTTCTTGCAGCAATTTGTCTATCACCGGTTTTAACCCCATCCTTCCTTCCTTAGATATTGCATATTGCCTTACCCTTATGGGGTGAGATGGATGGTCTATAATTATTTCTATTGGTTTCATGTCTACCTTCCCTCTATTATTTTCGGATGCCCACACTTCTGATTCAATTTTATCCTCATCCTCATTAGTTAAAGTTAAAATCTTTGCTTTCATTTGACCCTCCTCTGGGAGTACACCTATACCCAATAATAATTGCAAATCTCGCCCCAATAAATTTCGTCCGGCACCTGGGACTAACAATAAATTTCCAGTCGCGAATCGGTTAGGGCCTTCCACATGTACATTTTCGATTAAGGGAACCTTAAACCCTTCCCCCTTTGCCCCTATTACACTAATAACCTTTTTACTTACACAACACCCTTCAGGAACTTTTAATACACATGTTCTGTCTGCTCCGGTATCTACTAAAAATTCCATTTCCTCCTCCTGGGGTCCTATTTTTAATTTTGTCAAGGGCTCTGTTTGATGTTTCGACCCCAGTATAAAAAGCCCCTGACGTCCCTATGCTATCTCCCCTTCAAACGCTTTCACATCCCTGGCACGCCTCAGGCAATTCCTTCTTAAATGCCCTGGAATGCCACAATAATGGCAGTTAAACATTCCCGCTCATCTTGCCAGTTTCTCCGTTGTTGTTTCCCCAAGGGTCCGTCTTGCCGGTTTCTCCGTTGTTGTTTCCCCAGGTGTCCCTGACCACTTCGCTGAGTGCTGTACCGACCCCTTCCCTTTCTGGACATCCCCCCCTTTATTTGCTTCCTTCATAGTAGCAACCATGATTTTCGCTTTGGCCTTTGCTTTTTCTTCATCCCTCCGGACATACACTTTCTGGGCTTCCTTTAATAATTCCTGCAGACCCCTTTCTTGCCAATCTTCTAATTTTTCTAATTTTTTTCGGATGTCTGGCCAAGAATGAGTAACAAAATTCACTTTAAGTACGGTCTGTCCCACCGGACCAGAGGGGTCGATGCCAGAAAATTGTTGCATTGTTTTTCTAAGCCTTTCCAACCATTCTGTGGGGGTTTCGTCCTTCCCCTGTCGGCTATCGAATGCCCGAGCTGCATTCTGTCCTCTCGGAGCTGCTTCTTTTATTCCTCTTAGAATCAGGTTTCGAAAATCAGCCATGTTCTGTCTACCCTGGGGTTGATTCTGGTCCCATTGAGGATTCTGAAGAGGCATTTTCTGATCAGCGGGAACCCCCTGTTGGTTTTCCCTTTCCCATATTCTCATTCCTGCTGCTCTAATTATTTGTTGTTCTTCTGCGGTAAATAATATACTCATAATTGACCGCATCTCTTCCCAGGTATATATGTTTGGCCCCAGAAATTGATCAAACTGTTCCGCAAGACCCAAGGGGTCTTCTAATAAAGCTTTCATCTCCTTTTTAAAACTTCTTACTTCTGCCGAGTTTAAGGGAGCATTTACAAATCTAATTCCTCCCTGTGGTCCCCCCAGAGGAACTTCCCTCAAAGGAAACAACTTTCCCTCTTCCTTTTCTTCCCTTACTCTTGAACGCGTAACCCGGCGGCATAACTGAGGGACTTCTTCCCTAAGCGGGGCTTCCTCTCCCTGTGGTAGGAGTTCCCATTGTAGCGGAGCTTCCCCATCGACAGGGTTATAAGGCGGAGGAAGATGTTCTAAAGGTTCCCATTTGCCTCCCTCTGGCTTTGTTTTATCCTCTTCTATCTTCATAATTGTTGTAGGTTTTACCTCTGATCCTTTCCAACATGCAGCATATTTGCATTCTTCCAGATTATACGGCCTCTTCCCATTAACATATACATTTAATGCTTGGCACATCCAACTTTCGCTAGAACCATATTTTGGCCAGCATAGATTATCAGACCTAATTTTTCTTCCTGCCCATACCATCATACAGAAGTTTATCATTTTAAATTTATCCTTCTCTTTGGTAATGCTAGATTCATCCCAATACTTTATCATAACCCCCAGTGGACTATCGGGTGGTATATCATCCAACACTTTTTTTGCCTTTCTTGGGATTTACCTTACTTACTTTCTGTCCCATATTGCTTAACTTCTTGCCCGTTATTCTACCTCTTACATACCTTCATTAATTTCTGATTTACCTTCCCAAACAGTTCTCTCCCCTTCAGATAAAAAGACAGAACTACAAAGAAAACTATTTCTACAAACTGCACTCGAGCCAAACAGAACAGAACCACCAGTGACACTACACTAATAATAAAACTACCAATATCTATATTGTCAAGTCAAACGAACGTAACTAAACACCAAAAACCAAACTCTCAATAAATCTGCACAACAAAGCCAAAGTCCCTTTACCTTAGATAATTTTAGTCTTAACCAGATTTCCCAGTGGACTGTCCAGGAAATCACTCCCTTACCAAGGAGTCTCCACCCTATGGGTTTTAACTCCTAAAAGTTCCTACCAAGGCGTCCACCTCCTAAGAATTCCTGTATTAGGATTTCTACCAAGGCGTTTTGACTCCTAAGGAATTATTTCAGGGGGATCATTCAACTTGTTTCTCTCGCTTTGCCCGGTCACCGGCCGATCCTCTCGTGAGGGGACGGAAACGCCGTTAAAAGGGCTCCACATTCACTTCGTGAGTCCGGACTGTCTGGCCCACGTCTCATGCACACACCATTCACTCCCCCCCTCACGCCCCCTGAACAATACTTACCAGTCCTCCTTTCTTGTTCAGGTCTTCGTACGTACAAGAATTGTGGGCGATTTACCGCGGTTCTCAAGGGAGTTGAGCTCAAAGAAATTGTTTTCTTTGCCTTTGTTCTACGATTTAGGACGTGCTTCTAATTACTGCTTGCTAGTGCCTGCTGCCCTCCTGGGCTACAGAATACTGTTAGAGGCGTCCCCCTCCCCAGCAAGAAAGCAGATCCTAGCGGAGTATCAGTCGGGGTCACCAATTGAAATAAATGAATTAACAAGCTGAAAATTTTAGCTACAAAGTATTGAACATTTATTAGTAGAACAAAGGCAAATACAGCGCTGGGCGCTTAGCAATCAGCCAGAGGCGCAATCTTATTCACTTTTTTGTGAGCTTAAGTATCCTCTCAAACTGTTACATATTCATTAAGCTTAGAAGATAATTTACACTTCAACCTCTTTGCACCCCTCTCCTGCCAGCAAGGCGCCTCTCCGGTCCTCTGGATCTTGAAGGATTGAAGGCAGGAATCCCCTTCTCAGTTGTAACTCAGTTTATTCGACAGTTTCTTTGGGAGGTGTGAGCTTTTAGTGAGATAACAGACTTCCTGGGATGTATGCAGTTTATCTTCTTTGTTTCTTTAAGATGTCTTGATCCCGGGCTCTGTGATTTATCAGCTTAAAGAACGTTTATCACTATGTATTCACTACTACGTTTCTCAGTTTATTACAACTATTTTGAAGTTACAATTCACTCTAACCTTGTTTCTACTATATTTTACCTTAACATTATTTCTACCTAGTACATTATTACTTGTAAATGTTATCTTATTATATACAAAAGCCAACATTTATCATCCACTCATTTTTCACACTTTTCCCATATCTTTGCCTGAAAGCCCCTTAATTTCAAAATTATAATAATTCAGTGGGAAGGGGGTCATATTCTCCATTTTAAGGGAGGTTCCCACCTCCCTTGGCAGACACCTGTCTTTCAAACCAAGACACATCCCCTCTGGATCATATGGTCCACTGAGAGCAAGTGATTTACCTTGGATGAAGGAAATGTTACCACTGGCTATACAGTTAAATAAAGTGGATTATAGCATTTTCTCTGCAAGAGGGAAGTATGGCTTCATTTCCTATTGTGTTAGCCCAGTGTCTTGTGGCTCACACCTGTGTTTATCTTATCCCTAAAAGCACAGATATTCCTCATTCCTCTTGTAGCCTCTGATAGGAAAGATGGGTGCTAATATCTTTACAAACAACTGGATGGGTGAGCGTCTTTAGCAGAAATGGGTGTTAATGTCTTTGAAATGGGTCTTAATGTCTCTGCCAACCTCCAGCTGCCCAAGTTTGTTACAGAACACAGACAGTTTGAACTCCTAAACTTTAGGGTAATAGACAAATGGGTCCACACAAAGTCTATTGCAGAACCCAGATAGCATGAACTTCTGAACTTTGGAGGAAAATTACATGTTCAAGGGGGTGAATATGTGGTAGGAGGTTCAGGAAGGCTGTACCTTCCTAGTACCTCAGGCAATGGGGAAAGGAAGAGAGCAACATGTGATCGGGAGTTTTGGATAAAAGAAGGCTGCGTCCTCCAAAACTTTGAGAGAGAAACCCCACGGGGATATGCCCCAGTGGACTCTTACCCTTTATTCTGATAAAGTTGCAGGACTCCTCTCTCTTCTTTATGTGATGCCTTTTTCTCTGGTCCTAAAAATGAGCCAGACACAGTTAGGGTGATAAAAAGGGTACTTTTATATGAGGATCCCCAGGTGCACAAATTCTTTGGGTAGAAAAGGCCAAAGATGCATGCCCTGTGTAATGCATGTACAATTTTTATAGATTCTGCAAATTAGCATATCTGCCAAGAACCCCCCAATTAGGAACCTGCCTGGTGAAGTAATTCCCCCAGTTCTAGTACCTTCTAGATTCTTCCCCCTTACGATGAGATCCAGGCCCTGTTTACAAAAGTATGCCTTGGAAAGCTGTTTTCAGCCTTGGTTTCTAAGGAGAACCAAGACAGCATAGGGATCCTGGAATTTGTTTTGTCTTTCTGCCGAGGAAAATGTTGAAACTAAGCTACAGTATGAAGCTTCAAAGCTACAAGTATATGTGTAAAGGATACAGAGAATATATAAAAGAAAAAAGGGTAAAAACCAAAACGGCATCATATGGACACTGGCTTTTCATAGCATGATTTTCCACACACCTCTCAGGCCAAGAAGGACATTGAATCTAGGTCTCTCCCTTCTATGTCAGTGTTACATGTACAAAAAGCTTCATCATTTACTCCTGTATTTCAAGGTGGCAACTGGCAGTATGTTTAAGGGGAGACCTATAGCAACCACCAAAGTAGCAAAAGGAGGCTTAGGAGGCGAAACCTCCAGCAAGTACAAGCAACTGTTAAGGAAATTTTCCTCTCTGACCATCCAGGAGCCACTCTGGCAGTCACACTTGCACCACTTGAGTTACGACTGAAGCCCCTTTGCAGCAGGCTGCTCCAGTGAGCTGACAGGTACCCCCCTTGACTCCCTACACACACTACACACGGTCAGACAAGGTTTCCTTACCATCTCAACCCCAGGTTTCCCATAGCAGTCTCAGACATCCTTAAAACAATTTAATCATGGTGCAACAACAGAAAAACAGCTCGAGTTGGTGCCTCCAGGTGATGCCAAACTGATTTTTGCTTTTATATATTCTTCACATAGATTTGTAGCTCTGTAGCCTATTATTGTATAACTATATAGATTCATAGCTAGTATTTTTCCTAGCCTGTTAGCTAGTATTTTTCCTATTCTGTTAGACAGAAAGACAAAACACATTCCTAAAGACCTGTCCTGGTTTGAAAGACAGGTGTCTGTCAAGGAAGGCAGAAGCCTCCCCTGAAATGGAAAATGCAACCCCCTTCCCTCCGAATTATTATAATTTTGAAATTAAGGGGCTTTCAGGCAAAGATATGAGGGGTAGGAATAACAGTTCTTTACTAATATATATACATATATATAACAAGGCAAACAAACAACAATAACTATGGCAGTAACAGCAAACACAACCACAAACCCAGTGCCAGCCTCTCTCGGCTATCAGGCACCCCTCCCCCCCTTCGGTGCAGTTCCAGTCACAGCTGGCAGGGGCGGCTCGGGGTCCCGGGAAAGGGATGGACGAAAAGCTTCAACAAACCCTCTGGGCAGCTGGTCCCGGTGTCCGGCCGGACCCTCGGGAGCAGCAGACTGGAGCAGCAGAGACGAGCACAGATCCCGGGTGGCAGACAAGATGTAGCAAACTGCGGGGCTGCGGTGGAAGCGCCGGGAGGTCTCAGCTGGCAAGGGTGTGCAGGCTACAGTGTAGCGAAGGGGTCCAAGCGGCAGCAGGAGCAAAGCGGCTGCGGCCCGGCTCCCAGCAGGGCAGGGAAAGGTGGGCTTCGGAATCCGGGTTTCTCAGGTGGAAGGAAAAAAACCACCGAAAAGAAGAAACCTCCAGCTCTGACCCACACCTTCCTCACACTGAGGGCACCAGCAAACCCTGCTCCCCCACCCCCCAGGTGAAAAACAAGTAGCTGGTTGTACCCCCGCCCTCTCTGGCCGGCCCTTTTGTTCTTCTTAAGCACCCAGTGATTCATCCCCTTGGAAACACATATGGGGAAAATTCTTTAAGAGAAAAAGAAGAACAGGAGAACTCCTCAAACCCCCAACAAGACCCTATCCTAATCTTGCTTCTTCTGAGAACCAAGGTTGAACCACTCTCCCAAGACACTTTCTCATAAACAAAGTAGAGCGAGTAGCAAAAGGGGGGCTTCAGAAGAGGGTCAAAGCAAGAGGGGTAATTACCTTACCTAATTGGGGATTCTTGTCAATTATGCTAATTTGCTAAACTTGTAAAACTATACTTGCTCTGTCACATGTGCATCTTTGGTGCATTTTCGGAGTGTATTTCAGTGTGTTGTGCACCCAAAGAGACCCTTCATAAAAGTAACTGCATTTTATCACCTAACCGTGTCTGGCTCCTGATTTTAGGGGCCAAAAAGGCAACACAGGGAGGGACCCTGAACAACCAAATCCCTGGGCTTTTGTACCCTCACAGTCTATGAGCGTGATTAGTCTGGGGTCTTCCTGCTGAGTGTCTGGTCACATGGCTGGCACCACAGGTCCCTGTGCCTTTTGCTATGCAAAGGTCAGTGCCAGTTGGACGCCGCCCCTGTGTCTCTCCCCCTTTCCTCTGGTCCCTCCTGGGGGGAGGGACTGAGGGGAGGGGACAGCCAGCATGTGCAGCCCACAGCACCGCCCTTAGA
This sequence comes from Lycocorax pyrrhopterus obiensis, assembly GCA_014706295.1. Lineage (NCBI taxonomy): Eukaryota > Metazoa > Chordata > Aves > Passeriformes > Paradisaeidae > Lycocorax > Lycocorax pyrrhopterus. The sequence continues at coordinate 725,447 of JACSVZ010000030.1, read as the reverse complement.
GGTGGAGCCGGGAGGCAAGGCTTTCCACCAGGAGGACGGGGAGAGAACCTCCCACAGGGGGGGTGGCGTTCTTCCCTCTCCCAGGCGTCGGCGTTTCCATAGCAATGCCACGCGCCTGGAGACCAGCTCAGGAGATTACGTCAACAGACTGAGCCGAGTCCTTTCGGTAAAGAAAGTTGACGGTAAGAGTTACCAATTAGTGCAAAATTTAAAGATAATTAGCAGAATTACAGAGGACATACACCCAGTTGTAGCCAATCCATACACACTTTTGACCACACTGACAGATGAATTAGGGTGGTTTACTGTTGTGGACCTGAAAGATGCCTTTTTCTGCAGTCCTGTGCATAAAAACAGCCAGGAGCCTTTTGCTTTTGAGTGGGAAAATCCCGAAATGGGGAGGAAAAATCAGCTTACTTGGACAGTCCTACCCCAGGGTTTCAAGAATAGCCCGACAATATTTGGAAACCAGCTAGCAAAGGAATTAGAAGACTGGAGGAGACAAGAGCCAGGAGGGGTTATCCTTCAGTATGTTGATGACATCTTGATTGCAGCTAAGACCAGAGATGACTGCATCCAATTTACTGTAAGCTTGTTAAACTTTTTGGGACAGAGTGGATACAGAGTTTCCAAAGACAAGGCACAGATCACCAAGGAATCAGTAGTTTACTTGGGACTTGAGATCTTCCGTGGACACCGACAGCTCAGCAAAGAACGGAAAAAAGCCATCTGCCGGCTTCCAGAGCCCCACTCTGTGAGAGAGGTGCAAGCTTTCCTGGGAATGGTAGGTTGGTGTTGTTTGTGGATAGCAAATTATGGGTTGTTGGTGAAACCCTTGTATGGAACAATAAAAACAGCTGAAAATGGCATTATAATTTGGACTGAAAGCACAAGAGCTGCATTTAAACAGTTGAAACACTCTCTAATGTTAGCTCCAGCACTGGGCTTACCAGACTTGACTAAGCCTTTTGAACTTTTTACACATGAAAGACTTAATGTGGCACTGGGTGTATTAGCACAGTGTGTCGGAAGCCAACGGAGGGCTGTGGCCTACTTTTCCAAACAGCTAGACAATGTTAGCCAAGGGTGGCCTGGGTGTTTGAAAGCTGTGGCGGCTACTGTCATCCTGATTCAAGAGGCTGGGAAACTCACCCTTGGACAACACATTGTAGTGTATGTGCCACATGCAGTAGCAGCAGTACTGAAACAGAAAGGAAGACATTGGCGGTCCAGCAACCGAATGCTTAGATATCAGTCACTGCTGCTAGAACAGGATGATGTTACCCTGAAAACAACTTCTGTTGTTAACCCTGCCATGTTTCTGTCCTCCACCTTAACTGACGATGTGCCTGAGCATGACTGTTTGCAGACAATCGAGGAGGTCTATTCCAGCAGACCTGAAGGACGTGCCCCTAGAAAATCCAGATTATGAGCTGTTTACAGATGAGAGCAGCTTCATGAAAAATGGTAAATGAATGACAGATTATGCAGTAACAACCCAGGACAAGGTGATTGAGGCGAAGGCCCTGCCAGCGGGTGTGTCATTGCAGAAAGCTGAACTGATTGCACTGACGAGGGCCCTAGACCTGAGCAAAGGAAAGAAGGTAAATATATGGGCTGACTCTAAATATGCATTTAGTGTTGTCCACGCCCATAGAGCCATCTGGAAGGAGAGAGGACTGTTGAATGCTCAAGGTAACCAGATCAAACACGCTGAACAAATCCTTGCCCCTTTGGAGAGCATCAAAAAACCCACAGAAGTAGCTATCATGCATTGTAGGGGTCACCAGAAAGGGAAAATCACTCCAGAATTGGAAAATCGCTTTGCTGATGAAACAGTAAGAAGGGCTGCAGAAAAAGGTATTCTTGCAGTAATTCCACAAAAAAAGATTGATTTGTCAGGGTTCACCCCAAAATATGATCAGGCAGACCACAAGTTAATTAAGTTTCTTAAGGCTGAGATCACAGAAAATGGTTGGGCTGTTACACCTGCAAATCAAGTTGTAGTCCCACCTCTAATCCTTCGAGAGCTAGCTCGAAGACAACATGAAAGCACACATTTTGGGGTTGAAAATCTTCTGAAACATCTGAAAAAGGTAGTAATAGGAAAGGGAATGACAGATATTGTACAATCAGTAGTGAGCAAGTGTGAAATCTGCTGCAAAAACAATCCTGATATGAGAAAAAGAGTTGTGTTAGGAGTAACAAAGGCAGGGGATCTTCCTGGAGATTACTGGCAAATAGACTTTGCTGAGTTACCATGCAAAGAAGGATACAGGTACATACTGGTATTGGTTGACACCTTCAGTGGATGGCCTGAAGCTTACCCCTGTCACACTAACACAGTCAAAAAGGTGGTGAAATTTTTGCTTAATCATATAATACCAAGGTTTGGGGTTCCTTTGGGTATGTCCTCGGACAGGGAACCACATTTTGTTGCAAATGTGATTCAAGAAGTTAGCTGGATTTTGGGAATCGCTTGGGATCTGCACACACCTTACAGACCCCAAGCAAGCAGTAAAGTTGAATGCATGAATGGGACCCTTAAGGCACAAATTAGCAAAATTTGTCAAGAGACATCCATGACGTGGGTTCAGGCCTTGCCTATAGCTTTACTGAGGATCCGCATACAACCGAGGCGGAGGGATAACATCAGTTCCTATGAAATATTGTATGGCAGGCCATATCAAATTCCACATGTTCCAGATGAAATTCACATGAGAGGGAAACTTGATTTACAGAGATATCTAATGGCTTTAGGTTCTACTTTGCAGAAGCTCCAGAATTACATCGTGTTATCCAGACCCATAGGACTGGACACCTCTGCACATCCCTTCCAGCCTGGAGACTGGGTCTGTGTCAAGTGGTGGGACAGTGATCCTCTACAGGCCAAGTGGAGAGGACCATTCCAGATTTTGCTGACCACCCTCACCACAGTCAAGGTCACTGGCAAAGGACCCTGGATTCACTACTCCAGAGTTAAGAAAGCTTCTGCTCCTGAAACAACTGAGAAAACAGAGACTGATACAAACAAAGATGATGTAGTTTAAATGATTTTCCCCTGTGCTTATTATTTACACAGTTGGTAACCCTGATTCAGGTTTGGAACCAAATTTTGCATATTATTCTAGTCCAAAGTGTATCCCAAGACATTCATTTGGATACAAAACTAATAATTGACATGTAAACTGAAGTGGAAAGATCAACAAAATCTGTTTATAATTTGAGAACTAACTTAGATCTTACATTGGATAACATTCAAAGCTGATTGTATCTTCCACACCCTGGTTTCATGGCTACCAAACTGACCCTGGATTAAAGATTGTTTATAATGATTGTAATTATAATTCTTGTTTAATAGATATATACTGCTGTTAGACACATATTATTAGTAGATATTTAGAATATTTAGAATAGAGTCTCGACAAGGTAGAGGCCTTGTCAAGCCTCTAAAGGGGGGAAATGATGCCTTAGGTTTTAACTTTCATCTTTTTCAAATCCTGTACTGCTTAGTATGCAACTGAAGTTTCTTGTAGCCTGTTAATTTGTGCTCTCTCATGCTAGGTAGACATAACAAAGCCTCTCCAGGCCTGCTCTCCAAGGACACTCAGACCATCCTAGGCCCAAAATGTGTAAACCAAAAGCCTCTAAAGGGGGGGCAAGCTTGGGGAAATTACATCATTAAACTGAAGCTTTAATTGGAGAATTAACCTTGATATGCAAATGAACCAAACTTATAGAAGTGTGAAGAACTTGTGACCTGTTGTCCATCTTGGGGTCCATCTTGGTAATAGCCTCTGGACTCCCCAGGATGTACCTTTGAAGGCCTTTCAAATAAATACCTACCTTTTATTCCCTTACTCCTCTCTAGTCTCTGTTTTTAGGTGGCCTCTTAAGGCATCAAAGGGCTACACACTGCTTAGGAGAGACAGACTCGGAAGGTGCAGTGGTGGAGTTGCCTTCTGTGAAGCTACACTTGGAATGTATTGAGCTCTGCCTTGGGATGGATGATGAGTGAGTCGAGAGCTTATGGGTTAGGATAAAAGGGCAGATCAGTAAGGGTGACACTGTTGTGGATGTTTGCTGCAGGGCACCTGATCAGGAGGAGGAAGTAGATGAGGCCTTCTACAGACAGCTCGAAGCAGGCTCACAGTCACAGTCCCTGGTTCTTGCGGGGGACTTTAACTACACTGGCATCTGCCAGAGAAGCAACATAGCAAAGCACAAATAGTCCAGGAGGTTCCTGGAAAGCACTGATGACAACTTCCTGTCACAGGTAGTGGAGGATCCCACAAGGAATGATGTGCTGCTTGACCTCATACTAACAAACAGGGAAGGCCTTGTTGGAGATGTGAAGGTTGGGGGCAGCTTTGGCTGTAGTGACCATGAGATTGTGGAGTTCAGTATTGGGTGAGGAGGAAGCAGGGCAGCAAGTAAGAGTGTAACCATGAACTTCAGGAGAGCTAGCTTTAGCCTCTTTAGGGATCTTCTTGGAAAAATCCCATGGGAACCAGCCATGCATGGAAGAGGGGTCCAAGAGAGCTGATCAATATTCAAGGATCACTTCCTCCAGGCTCAAGAACAATGCGTCTCAATGAGCAAGAAATCGGGCACAAGGGGGCAAGAGACCTGCATGGATAAACAGGGAACTCTTGTCACTACTCAGGCGTAACCAGGAAACACACAGGAGATGGAAGCAGGGTCAGGCCACTTGGAATGAATACAGAAAGATTGTCAGAGTATAGTAGAAATGAGACAAGGAAGGCCAAGGCCCATCTGGAATTGAACCTTGCCATGGATGTCAAGGGCAGCAAGAGAGGCTTTCTTCAAATACATCAATAACAAAAGGAAAACTAAGGATAATGTGGGCCTGCTGCTGAATGTCCTTCCTTTGTCTCCAGGAGTTTTGCTTTTCTTTCTAGCCCCTTACAGCCCCTGTGAGAGAGTGGACTTTTATGGGTTAATGACTCAAACATTTTTTGTTTGTGAAGGCACCAGGGTGCTTTGTCAGAGCTGTGTTTGGAGGTGGGGGAGGCAAGCTTTTAGGTGTGTAATGGCTAAACCTCTAAGACAGAGTGAATGATGGGCTATGAGTGAGGTAAGAGAAACCTCATGGAGACAGGATGGAGCCTATTGTCATGCTAAATTGCCCTCCCTTACACAAACCACTAGGTTGCAAAACTCCCCCTCCTCTCTTCCCCCCAAGGTTTGATGGGGCATCCCTGGCTCAAATGCATGAGCTGTCATGTCTTAGAAGGTGTCTGTCTTGGTCTGGAAGACAGGTGTCTGCCAAGGGAGGTGGGAGCCTCCCTTAAAATGGAGAATATGACCCCCTTCCCACCGAATTATTATAACTTTGAAATTAAGGGGCTTTCAGGCAAAGATACGGGAAAAGGAATAACAGCTCTTTACTAGTATGTATATGTATAACAAGGCAAACAAATAACAACAATAGCAGCAACAACAAACAAAACCAGAAACCCAGTAACAGCCTTCTCTTGTCTGTCGAGCACTTTCCCCTTTGGTGTAGTTACGGTCACAGCCTGCAGGGGCGCTGTTGGCTCCCCATCGGGCAGGGCAGGTGTGATGATTCTCCCGCGGCTGCAGGAAGCGCTGTGGTGCGAGCTCAGCTGCCTCTCTCATGTGGGTAATGGTGGGTGCAGTGGCAGAATAGATGGAAAAGGGGCTTCCTTTACAAACTCACAGCAGGCAGCCAGTTCCGGTGCCCCTCCAGTTGGCGAAATGGGCTGTAGCAGCAACATTGGAGTGGTGGCTGGAATGTCAGAGGCAAGAAGACCCCGGTGTGAAAAACAAGGTTCACTCTCCTGTTAGGATTTAAAAGTTTAATAAAGGACAATAGGGGACAAAGACAATAAAGCAAAATTTCACAGTGGCTGGGTGCTTTGGCACTCAGTCAAGAGCACACCTGCTATTTCGGAGACACCCTTTACATCCCTGTCCTATTGCATCAGCCTAATGCATATTCGTAATCAATTATGCATATTCAAACTTTCCCCCAAACTAGATTACATGTTCCAGGAACTGTTTAGCATGGCTTCTCTTTGGATCCGCCTTTTTTGCAGCATGCGCATTTCTTGGCTGTGGTTTTAGTCAGTTTTTATTATCACCCCCAGAGTGGGCTTTGGTCCATGGTTTCTGCAGACGGTAGTTGCTGATAGTTGGCATGTCAGTAGCAGGGGTCTTCAACACACGTTGGTTGGATGTTATCCAACCAAGCAGACAGTTCAATTACCACAAGCATAAGTATATTAGCTATTTTACTATTATGTCTAAGTTTAGTTAATGACAGAAATAAAGGCATTAGTTATTGTTACAAAACTACATCTTTATAACAAAGCTACTTTAACATTATACATATAGCATCTATTTGTAGAAAGCCAATATTATAATATGTATCTATCACACCAGAGTAGCAAGCAAAATGTAGCAGAAGCTCCGCAGCTGTAGCAGGATTTGAGGGGTGTCCAGCAGACACCAGCTGCTGGGTTACAGTGCAGCAAAAAACCTGGAGCAGTGGCAGAAAAAACAGCGGGGCTGGGCAGCAGCAGCCCGGCTCCTGAACGCAGCCGGGAGAGGCTCCCTCGGATGGGCTCGGGGTCCCAGGTTTTCCCCTAAGGCACCTTAGTAGATGGTGAGGGTCCTTTCCAGTGAGGTAGGGTGTTAATAAAGACCCAGTGCAATGGCTACTCTTACGAGCAGAGCTTCACTCACGGTAGGACAAGACAGCAAGACATGGAACTCCGCAGTGGTGGCAAATTTCTTCCCACAGCTACTGCAGCCTGTCTCCCCTCCTAAATCAGGGGGAGGAGGGGGAAGCAGAAGTTAAATGATTTACTAAGAAGCTATTTGTTACAAACAATGCATACAGCTTGCTCAACATTTATTGTGCCTACCAAAGCAGAATGAGAAGATATAAGACTATTGATAAAGGGAAGGAATCTTGACCAAAGATCCTGTTTTCGAACCTAAAATTAACTTAAACCAGCCTTGAAGTTTGGACTTGGGCGAGGGACATAAAGAGCATGCGCAGGGAAGCAAGGTGAAAAGTTCAGAAGGAGGAAGACTCTTTTACTTCGTCTGAGGAAGACTCTCACTTCATCCCGGAGACCCCTGCCCACGACTGACACTTTCCGTGCCTTAATTATGCCTCCCTTGATAGGGGAGAATTTCCAGAGCCCTTGCCTGGGCTCTGTAGACGAACGGGACGTTTCCACACTTCTTGCTTTCAGATAGTTGTTTATTAAGTCTTATCAAAAGGAGCTGAGCCAGGGACATGACTCCCCATACAGAATGCAAGACAAAAGGCAAGTTATCAAGATTACACCATTCTTTTAAAAGTAAATTACCCAATGAAAGCCCAAAACGAAAGATATTTTTGCTTTTCTACCACTGTTCAATAAATCTTTCTGTCACATGAAAGGAACTTTGGAATTTTTCACCCAATCCTCTCAATCCACTTTTGCCGCAGAACATGGAGTAGTTAAAGAAAGAAAAAGAAGGTCTGGAGAACAACAACAATCCACCATTTTGGAGTTTTTACTTTTTATCTATTTACTATATTAACAAACCCAACACCTCTAAATTTTCACCCTGTGACAATCTTACATAATGTTCTATCACCTAGTTCACACCAGTGTAGATTCTGCTTCTTCCCAGAGGGCAGGTAATTTTCTCCATGGACGAAGGTCAAAGACAGGGTTGTCCAGGGGGGTAGAACCCCCCAAAACAGGCAGAGAAATATTCCCTGCACTTTGGACTCCCACATCTCCCCCTTCTGTTTGGATCAAAAACACCTCTTTGACAGCTTTGTCCATGGTTCATCTGGCACAGTGAAGTATACATGGAACAAATACTAAAAGAATAACAACAACAATTAACACATACAAACCTATCTTCAAAATTTTTCTCCATAAGGGTGTAAGATCAAACCAATTGAACAGATCGTTCAACAAGGATCCACTTTCTTCTCTGAGTTTAGCAATTCCATCCTCTAACTGCCGTATACTTTCATGGATGGATTTCGAATGATCCGACAAATTCATACAACACATACCTTCAAATTCTTCACACTCATGTCTATGCACTAATAGAAGATAATCAATTGCTGCTCTGTTCTGCAGAGTCGCTTGTCTCACACTTTGAACATCAGTTAACATGTCGCTCAGTGTGAGAGAGACAGCATGGGAATTCTTCCTTAGCCAACAGCCTAATTGATCTAATTGTCTCAAGGCTGCTCCTGCAGCAGCACCAGGTAGAAGGAGAGCTGCAGTAAACCTTTGTCCAAAATTCCAAGCTGTAAATTTGTCATTACAATCAGATTTATATTGTTCAACAAATCTTTTTTCCCTGCATTTATGTTCTTTTATCATGTTAGCAAAGAAAGTTTCCCAATGCTGCATGGACCACCTTTGACGTTTGAGGGGATTGCAGGCCAAATTCTGTCCCCACAAATGAGAAACATTCCTCATGGCAATTGCAATGGAGCCTGGTTGAACAGTGTGTTCATCTTTACTGTTGAATTGCACCAAGATGTTGCATTTTTATATATTTTGTGATTTGGAGCGACATCTGCTACTTTGTCTTTATTTTGTTTCAACCCTGGAGAACTGAATATCACACAAAACTCCATCTTTGCTGAACCAAGAATTTCCAGTTCCTGAGGTTCGTAAGGAGCTTCAGGAAGGGATTTGGTCCAAACATCCAAGCATTCCACTGGATTCAAACTGAACTGTGAAAGCTTTAGATGAACATGTTTGGAAGGTAGCCATTTGTCTCCTGGCAAACCAACCACACATGTTGAAAATGGTTTCTTTGGCCTTGAGTGAGTTAGACAAACGGTGTCTAGCCCTGATGCATTGGCCAAAGTTTCCCAAACATTTTCTTTTGGTTGTCTCACTGGGAAAACTGCATTGCTTAAGGCAGCCAGTGAGATGAGGCACAAGTATAATACCTGATTGAGCTTCATGTTCAACAGCTTTATCTCACACAGGAATCTTTGATCTGCAACACAACCTGTACAACACTTTTACATACAAGATTGACACCATTAACTTTCTCCACACTTTTGCATAAGACTCATTCCATAGTTCTTGCACATAAAGATGACTGATGTCTGTGGCATCAGCAGCAGTGTTGACACTGATTCACGTTTGCGTGCTCGCTTCCTTGTTCGCAGAGTCGATTCCTGCTTGTTTCTGGACTTGATAAGGTTTCATGTTTTTGCTGGAATCCACTTCTGTCCGGCACCTGTTGAGACACAAGCATACCCTTTGCCCCAGGTTATTAGTTGAAATGCAAATTTAAAACATACAAAGCTTTGTTCAATCGTATCTGAGGCGTAAACTCTGCTTCCCCCTTTTCTGTCTGTCTAAAAGGGATTTTAAGGTGTGGTGTGTTCTTTCAATGATGGCTTGGCCCGTAGAAGAATTAGGAATGCCAAATGTGTGACGAACACCCCAATTTTTCAGAAATGTGTCAAGGGTTCGTCCTCTATAAGTTGGACCACTGTCAGTTTTAACTTTTTGAGGAATGCCCAATGATGCAAATGCTTGCAAAAAATGCCAACATGCATGTTTTGCTGTTTCGCCTGTGTGAAGGGAAGCAAAGATTGCACCTGAAAAAGTGTCTACAGAAACATGAATATTTTTAAATCTCCCAAAAGATGGGTATTTTGTAACATCTGTCTGCCATAATTGCAGACTTTGCAATCCTCTCGGATTGACTGCTCCTGTGGATACGGGGGTTGTACAAGCTGACAGTCCGGACAAGCACTTATGATGGCTTTCGCTTGATCTTTGGAAATGCGAAATGTCCGCATCAGTGCTTGTGCGTTCTGATGAAAAAATGCATGACTCAATTTTGCTTGTTCAAAAATGTTTGGCAAAGTGTTTGAAATGACCGTGGTCAATTTATCTGCTCGTACATTTCCTTTTACCAAAAATCCTAAAAGACAAAAATGTGCTCTGATGTGAGAAACATCAAGTGAATACTGTGGCCATCACTTCTGTGGAGTTATATTGTTGTAGATCTGGATGAAGTGCTGCTCAGGTTTTTAAAAATTTTTCGTCTTGCGCTTGAAGAATTTTCCCAATTTCTTGTCCCAAAATGCTTGCTTGGAGTGTTGCAACATGCTGAGGTGTGCCCACCTTGCTGCATGCTTCTATGTCTTGGGGTGACTCTATAATGTGTATCCCCTATCATGCTCTATGCCCAAAAGGTAATATTGTGCCTTTTCTGTGCCTTTAAAATGAGCTTGAGGAAAAAAAACCAAACGAACTTTTCAAAGCAGCTTCTCAAGGACACAGAGATTACACTTCTCTGCGTTCTCTGGCTGCGGGTAGCAGAGAGGGAGCATCCTGCTCGCTTTCCTTCAGTCAGCTGGTTTTTTTTCCCTCTTGGCGTGAGACGGAGAGCTGAACTTTGTTTCCTGGGACTTTGGGTTTTTTTCCCTTCTTCTCTTCTGAACTGTTTCAACAGCATCAGAACACATCAAGAGAATTTTCTCCCCGAGGCCCGGGGGGTGGGCCCTCGCCGACCCAGCTCTGAGGAGGAGAGAGACCACACCTACAGAAGGACTCTGAAATCTTCCCAGGTTTCTCTCTATAGCGAGAGTTTTCATTTCATTATTTAGCATCATTATCCTTTTCCTGTGTGTTTGTTAAAATAAATAGCTTTTATCTCTTTCACTTGCCTTCGAGGACAAATGTCCTTTTTTCCTGAATTCTGTGGGGGGAAGGGTGGTTGTAACTTAGTTTTCTCTCAGGAGATATATTACTAGATTTTGGCCAAACCGGCACATTCTATCATTTCAGCTATGGTCGGGTGGCCAGTCATGGCACTGATTATACGTTTACAATCAGTGTAAGATTTCGTAGTCGATGTGGTTTTGCTGCTTCATCACTGACTTGTCTGTCCACAGCTTGTGTGAGCTGATCAACAAATGAAGTGAAAGTTTCAGCAGGACCTTGCTTTACTTCTGTGCAAACACCTTCTGGGGTTCCGGTTGGTGGAATTTGTAAAATTGCCTTTTGTGCTGCTTCTTTAATGTCTGCAAGCACATCTCGAGGCAAGAGCACTACTTGATCTTCTGGTATGTCTTAAGGTTCATCACCAGCTAATTGCGGTAATGTGACAGCTGCATGTGGTCCTCCTGCGTATCTTTGTCACAGCTCTCGAAGTGCTCTTCTCCATCTTGCATCCCATAGCAAGAGTTGTGCATCTGTAAAAATTGTTGAGGCAATACTTCTACAGTCAAAAGGTACCATGTCATAGTTGCTGAATGTGCCTCTTAAAAGTTGCTTGAAGTATGGACTTCCCAATCCATGGTTTTTCACTGCGTCCATTAGATCTTTGATGATTTGATGATCCATAGGTCTCCAGACAGGAGGGTTTTGTCTGGAATATGTAACTGGCATTACAATGCTATCTGTGTCTGCCATATTAAAGTCTCTCTCTTTGAGACCTTTTCTCCTAATGCTTGACCAGTCTGTTGTAACAGACGTATCTCTTGAAACATATCTGTCAGATGGAACCAAGTCCATAACAGCATTCTGTGGACTTGTAACTTGAGAGGATGCAGTTCCTTCTTGGTCGAAGAATCCATGCATTCCACCCTCACCTCCCCCTCCTGTTTGAGGAGTAGGGAAAGGAATTTGTGGCTGTGCACTGAAAGGAAATGAAGAAGGAATGGCTGAAACCGCCATCGCAGGTGGCAACCATGTGGATGTAGAAGGAGTATATACAGTGGATGGGGATGGGAACCTGCCACCATGCGGGATGGGTGAGGGAAGGCTGCAGTGGCAGGTGGAATAGCAGTGCAGGCTGGAGGTGCCGTGGCTACCGGCACAGTATGGCTCTGTGTATCTGTCAGCCGAGCGGCGGTAACAGCAGACATGTCATCGTCTTTTCCATCATTTCCGACAGATTGGCTACGGGCAACTGAAGCTACTTTCTTTTTAGTAAAATTTCCTTTCTGAGACTTGCGCTCCTTCAATTCCCACACTCGTGCTGCCAGAGCGGAAGTGGGTTGTCCACCCCTCTTCTTCGTGTCTTCCCCACTGTCACACAGGAATTTCCACAGCTCACTTCGTGGGATGTACCTTTTCTCTGGGGAATGTCCACGTTGGGTATCAGAATCTCTCATCTGTACTGCTGAAGTTTGGAGAAGGCCCTCTTTAATCTCCTTCTTGAGTTCCTGGAAATTCTTCTCTATCTTATCTTCCAATTTCTGCACACGTGTTTCCACAGCTGCGATTTTCGCATGTGTTGGGCCATGCACGGAGTCTGCATATGCTCGGAGCTTCGTTGCCGTATCGTGGACGGTCTCATTTGCACCGTAATCGGGTTTCATCAGTGCTAAAGCAGACTTATATTCTGATGGCCCAAGCTGTATGAGCTTTCACCACATGAATGGACAAACTCTGGCCCGGTCTGGACTTCTCAATCCTGAGTCATCTGTGAAGACAACCTCTACCACCCCTAGTTCTCTCAGGCATTGGATCCCTTGTTCTATAGTCTTCCACTGGGTTTGCTGCATATAGAGATCATCTCCACACAGATATCTTTCCCTCACACCACTCAAGAGCTGTCTCCAGACACTGGCAGAGTCAGCCTCCCTTATCACCCTTTGGCCGATAGCTGGATCACATGACAGGGATCCAAAATGCCTCACTTCAGCACCATCCAGCATTACATCATCACCTGCAGCATCCCAAATACAGACCATCCAACTTATTATGGATTCATTAGACAGTCGGGTGTACTCCTTTCTGAGGCTATGAAGGTCCTTTATGGACAGGGACTCAGTAATGGTTTCTGTGCCTGAGTCAGTTGGTGGCTTTGAGGTTCCTTCCCCTGCATCATCATCATCTTTCACTGGGCGATCGGTTTTGGTTGTGTGCTTTTTCCTCGTGACAGGAGCAACTGTCAATGGCTTAGGCTTGCTGTCTGGTTTGGCTGCAGCCTGAGTGACTGGGGTGTCTGCTGATTTATCTTCCTGCCCCTCTACTTTTACCTGCTGCTCTACAGTATCTAGCAGTGTGCGATAGGCATATGCCAAGGCCCAGCATATTGCAATGACCTTTTCCTCCTTAGAATTGTCATTGAATTTCTCTTTCAGATGTTTCCCCACCTCAGCTGGTTTCTGAATTTGTTCAGGGGGGAAATTTTAAGCTATTGGGTCAGAGAATTCCTTCAGGGTTTGGCCCGTATCTTCCCATTCTCCACCCCACTCAGGCCTTTCCACCTCTGGGTCAGGTGTCTCATCAGTCACCCTGGAAATCTGAGTGCTTATTCTAGACAAGCTGCAAACTACATAAAGGAAGCTTACCAGATTAAATACCAAGAAGATGGTTTCTTTAACATCCAGGGGAAACTGAACTTTCTCAAAAGATAATGTATCAAATTTAAAGGGGAGGGAGATGAAAGGCTGGGAAACTCCGTCTCCTCCTCTTCTAACAAACTGAGTGCAATTACCAATAAACTCCCAAAACAGGCCACTGAAACTAGGACTGGGGTTAGGACGGAGAAACCACATATCATACACACTTTGAACAACTCCCTGTACCTCTGTTAACGTCTTATAAATCATTATCACCGAGCACAGCAAAATGGAAATCCGGATTCGTGCCTCTGCTCTGTAAAAGTATCTTATCAGCGATAGGATCGGAGCAATCTGTGGATAGGCAAATAGGCCTGGGGACCAAAAAGGCACCAGTACCACAAACAAGCCTAGGGACCAAAAAAACATGAGTATATCCAGCCAGAGAGACATTATGAACTCAACCAACATGGTAACTACTTTACCCCAACACAAAGTAGTTAAATTCAAACCAAGATGTAATTAGTACAGGTTTTTTCACTTTCCTTCGAATCCTGCCGACTACGCCAATAAGTATTTGTGCCGGTTTAGCCAAAATCTAGTAGTATATCCCCTGAGAGAAAACTGGGTTACAACCACCCTTCCCCCCACCAGGTTCAGGGAAAAGGGAAATTTTTCCTCGAAGGAAAGTGAAAGAGATAAAAACTATTTATTTTAACAAACACACAGGAAAAGGATAATGATGCTAAATAATGAAATGAAAACTCTCGCTATAGAGAGAAACCTGGGAAGATTTCAGAGTCCTTCTGTAGGTGTGGTCTCTCTCCTCCTTGGAGCTGGGTTGGCGAGGGCCCACCCCCAGGGCCTCGGGGAGGAAATTCTCCCGATGTGTTCTGATGTTGTTGAAACAGTCCAGAAGAGAAGAAGGGAAAAAAAACCCAAAGTCCCAGGAAACAAAGTTCAGCTCACTGTCTCACGCCGCGAAGGAAAAAAAAACCAGCTGACTGAAGAAAGCAAGCAGGATGCTCCCTCCATGCTACCCGCAGCCAGAGAACGCAGAGAAGTGTATCTCTGTGTCCTTTAGAAACTGTTTTGAAAAGTTCGTTTGCTTTTTTTTTCCTCAAGCTCAGTTTAAAGGCACAGAAAAGGCACAAAATTACTTTTTGGGCATAGAGCTTGATAGGGGATACACATCATAGAGTCACCCCAAGACAGGGGAGGTACCTGGGCGTTCCCACCTAGCCTCAGTGTATTTTAACCCATCAGATTTCGTGTTTTGCAGGTGCCTAGGTGACCCAAAAAATGTGTATTCCATATTTTTTCTACATCATCTGCAGTCTGTTTTACTGTCCCTTTAAGACCCTGGGGGCTGGAACCAGAACCGGAGTTTTTAGTGTTTTACTCCAGTTCACAGAAAGGAGGGGGGCTGTGTTCCCTTTCAAAAGAGGGAACACACACACTGCAAGCACTTTTTTGTTCTCTCCGGGCTCCTGAGTGGATTGACTGGGGCAGGTCTCCGAGTCGCAACAATCCAAAACTGCTTCAGAGTAAATTTAATTTCCGTCCATGTGTGTCCCTTCCCTCCCAGCCCCTGCAACACAGCAGCAACACAGAACTGGAGTGCCGACACCAACTGGGTCCATCTGGGCCAAAAGGGAGCAAAGAGACTGACATCAGAGGGTTGGAGCTTCCCCAGACAAGGCCAGCATCCCCTATCTGCCACCAGAACTGCTTCGTAAGCTCCTACTGATGCCTTTTTCTCTGGTCCTAGAAATATGAGCCAGACGCAGTTAGGGTGATAAAAAGGGGTACCTTTATATAAGGATCCTTAGGTGCACAGTTCGTCAGGTGGAAAACGCCGAAGATGCACACCCTGCACAACGCATGTACAATTTTTATAGATTTTGCAAATTAGCAAATCTGACAAGAACCTCCCCAATTAAAAGCACACTCCGTGAAGTAATGTCCCCAGCTCTAGTACCTTCTAAATTCCCCCCCTCGGATGAGGACTAGGCCCTGTTTATAAAAATGTCTCGAAGAGCTGTTTTCAACCTTGGTTTCTAAGGAGAACCAAGATAGCATAGGGGTCCTGGAATTTGTTTTGTCTTTCTGCCTAGGAAAATACTGAAGCTAAGTTACGATAATAGGCTACAAAGCTACAAATATATGTGTAAAG
Organism: Lycocorax pyrrhopterus obiensis; assembly: GCA_014706295.1. Taxonomy (NCBI): domain Eukaryota; kingdom Metazoa; phylum Chordata; class Aves; order Passeriformes; family Paradisaeidae; genus Lycocorax; species Lycocorax pyrrhopterus. The sequence goes on along the minus strand of JACSVZ010000030.1, from coordinate 709,932 downwards.
AACACAGACAATATATAAAAGAAAAAAGGTAAAAATCCAGACGGCATCACTACCTTCCTGGTTTCTTTGTTCTAGAGGGAAGGTTGAGCAGACGGGTTTCTCTGCCATCTTGTTTTCTTTGTTCCCGAGGGGGCCACTTGATTCAGCACCTTTGTATCCAGTGGTTATTGCTATTATCTTGGTTGTTGCTGTTTTCTTTTTTGCAAACTGTTATTTTTTCACTTATGTCTTCTTGGATTCCTCTCTCCTTGTCGTTGAAAGGGGAGTGGTTAAAACTAAAGGGGACGTAACTTATTTTGGATTCTCTATCCCATATGATTGTCTGTAATTAAGACAGCGGACTTCTCACTCGACAGACCATCACTGACCAAGGGATATCTAAGCTGTAACAATCAAGACTCATCAAAGTTCAGCAGGATGGTGTTTTCACACTCTTACCCTCTCTTTCTCTCTCTTTCTTTCTTTCTTTTCCCTTGTACATGTCCTTGGGTGATATTTTAGCGCTTCCATATTGCAATGCTTTCATATAGTTATATTACTATAGATAATAATCAAAATGGCTGCATACCTGCTTTCCTTTTTCCTATAAACCCTATATACATATATTTACACACATGGATCATCCAGTGTCGTTTCACTCTAATCCACCCCAAGGGATCTATTAACAAGAACCTGGATTACTCTCATCTCATGGCATGGGTCATAACAGCACTTCAAAAAGGACCTTGAGCTGCTGGAACATGTCTGAAGAAGGGCAGTGAAGCTGGTGAAGGGTCTAGGAAACATGTCTTATGAAGAATGACTGAGGGAACTGGAGTTACTTAGTCTGGAGAAGAGAAGGCTCAGGGGAGACCTTATAGCTCTCTAAAACTACCTGAAAAGAGGTTGTAGTGAGGTGGGGGTTGATCTCTTCTGCCATGTCTCTAGTGAAAGGATGAGAGGAAATGGCCTTAAGTTGTCACAGGGGAGGTTTAGATAAGATATTAGGGAAAATTTCATCACTGAAAGAGTGATCAGGCATTGGAATAAGTTGCCCAGGGAGGTGGTGGAGTCATTGTCTCTGGAAGTGTTCAAGAGATGTCTGGACGTGGCACTTGGGAATATGGTTTAGGGATGATTATGGTGTTGCCAGGTTGATGGTTGGACTAGATTGAAAAGGAGATATATAGTATTTAGCCAGAAATTTAGTGATCCCCTGAATTTTATAAGGAGCTGTATCGTAATTTGCCACGGTGCTCTCTCTGGCCAGCACGCTGCCCCTGAACCGGGCAATCTTCCACCTGCCTCGGGTGGGGGGGGACGGAAGCCGATTGCGGCACAGGAGGGCAGATGAAGCTCTTGCTCGGGTTCGCCTTGCCCACCGATGGTACAGGTGCGCGAAGGAGGCAGGAATAAAGCGGAGGGACTTCGTGAAGGCAGGGAAGGGTTTATTGGAGAACAAAAACCCACAAAGAAAGCCGAGAGAATGAGGGTGTCGTGGGGTTTTATACCCCTACATAATGGGCATGGAGAACATATAATAACCAATAAATAGCCCAGTCGCCACAAATCAAAAATACCCCTGATGGTAGCCTTTTAGGGTGACTGATAGATTGGGACGGAGATAGGGCGATCTTCCCCCACCAGTCCTTAGGGTTATAGACCCTAGAAGTTGGATTGGCGGACTGGTAGCACGTACCAGTCTGATGAAAGAAATGGACACAGTACGCTGCTTCAGCGGACCCCTTTAGATATAATTCTTGAGGTTCCTGGTCCGCTGGAGGGAGATGCCACATCCACACATCCCAGCGGTTGGGCTGGAGTAGGTGGGTGTCATTTGTTAGGGCGAGAAACTCTCGGGGTTGGAGGGGGAGGCCTATCAGGCAAGTTGACATTGGGTTGCTAGCTCTGCCCATGGCCAAGCAGAGTCCCGTCTGGTTCAATGCCTGGGCCAACATGACCCAGACATTAGCTTGGGGCTGCTGCACAATCCACGCTGACACCGGTGGAAAGGGTAGGACAAGGAGTCCGAGGCCAAGGAGGAAGGTCCTGGTCACCATCCTGGAGACTCTGGAAATTTTTCTGGGATTTCTGTGGGTAAAACAAATAGAAAGGGTAAACAACTTAAAACTCCCAAAAAGGCATTGGCCACATGTTAACTCCTCGTTTTTCAAATAAAAATGCAGGTGCGGAAGGTCGGGGGTAAGGGAGAAGGGAAAACACTTAGGGAAAGGGAACAGCAGGAAGAGGGCAGCAAGTTCTTCTTCTGATGGTGTCCGGTGTCGGCGCCTCTTCCACGCTGTGGCTTTGGGGTCGTCGTTGTCTGGTGATGTTAGGTGCGGCTTGATGAATTTTGCCGGCACCCATTTCAGTCCAGCTGGGGTCGACACAGCAGCATATCCCCTTCTCCAAGCTAGTAGCTCGAACGGGCCATCAATTTTGTGAGTTTCAGGGTCTTTGACCAGCACCGGCGGATTTTCTTTTCATTTGGTTCTGGTTGAATTTTTAAAGTGCCGGTATACGGGGGGGTCGGGCTCTTCAAAGGAACAGTTTAAGAAGTTAATGGTGAAGAGGGCCCTGCAGAGTCGCTCAATGTGCAAATTAGTCTCTGCTCCTCCCCGCTGCTGGGCAAGGACTCTTTTGAGCATCTGATGGGTACGCTCGACTATTGATTGGCCCATGGGGGAATAAGGGATACCTGTAGTGTGCCGAATTCCCCACGTGTCGAAGAACCAGTGGACGTCCTTCGAGACGTATGCTGGACCATTATCTGTCTTAATTTCTGCTGGCACTCCCAGAGTGGCAAATGCCAGAAAAAAGTGTTTGATGACATCTTTTGCCTTCTCCCTGCAATGGGAAGAGGCAAAAACTGCTCCCGAGAAGGTGTCTACAGAGATGTGGGCATACTTAGATCTCCCGAATTCTGGGACGTGAGTCACGTCAGTCTGCCACAGCTGGCAACTATTGAGACTGCGTGGACACATGCCAGACACTAATGATGGAATTTGATGTTTTTGACAGTCCAGGCATGTTGCCACAATGGCCCTGGCTTGGCTGCGCGTAAGATGGAACATGCGGACCAAAGCTGGGACATTTTGATGGTACAATCGATGGCTCAACTTCGCTTGTTGGAACGTTCCCGGTACTGATGGCAATTGCACCGGGGTGGCCAAGGCGTCGGCCTTCCGGTTCCCTTCAATGATAGGACCTGGGAGGTCGGTGTGCGACCTCACATGCATTATATAGTAGGGTTGCTCCCGGTGGGACAGCAGAAACACAAGCTGTGAGAGCAAGTTATATAATTTGGGATTTGGTACTTCTTTGAGCATTGAGTGCTCCGCTCCCTCTATCACTCCAGCTACATAGGCCGAATCGGTGACAATATTTATTGGTTCTTTTTGGAACCGCTCAAAGGCCCTGACCACGGCGGCTAACTGCAATTTGAGGAGATCCTTCGACCACCTCAACATCCTTTTCCCACTAAGATGTTTGGGGGCTCCTCCAAGCCAGAATGGACCTGTGGGAAGCCCCTGACCCATCAGTTACTTCGAAACAATTTAGGGACCAATCTGAAATTTAGGTTGAACAGTTTGTGTGGTGGATGATGGCTAGAGAGTTGCCCCGGGTAACTATCTAGAGCAAATTGGAGGCACTCACTGCTTTGTAAATGAATTCCACATAGTCTAATTTGAATGGCAGGTAAATGCACGCGAAGTCGCACCCCGCGAGAATGCGGAGGCGAGACCTGGCCTTTCTTATCAGTTGCGCCATCAATTCTTGTGGAGTGTTAATGCTTTTAGACGGCTGGTGAGGCAAAAACACCCACTCTAAGATTAAGAGGGGGTCTTTGATCCTCTTGTCCCATTGGAAAATGAGGCCTTGCAGGTGTCGTAGCTGGCCCATAATTATAAACCTGAACTGCAGGTCTGGTTCCATCTGGTGGGCCTGCTTGGTGGAAAGGGCTTTCTGGACCTTATCAATGGCCTCCCGTGCTTCTGGTGTTAGGGAGCGGGGAGAGTCCAAACCGCCATCGCCTCACAGTAAGTTGAAGAGGGGGGCAAGGCTCTCTGTGGAGATCCCCAGCAGAGGCCGGACTCAGTTCACCGTACCGCACAGTTGCTGAAGATCTCGGAGGGTCCGGGGCTCGTCAGTGATGACAAGCTGTTAGGGGATGACGGTCGTTTCGTGGATCCGGAGGCCAAGGTAGGTCAGGGGGCACAGGCGCTGGATCTTGTCGGGATGGACTACAAAACCTGCAGCTTCAATCGCCCGGATTGTCAAATTTAGGGTTAGGTCTAAGTGTGTCTTGTCTGGGGCACACACAAGGACGTCATCCATGTAATGGAGGATGATTGCCTTTGGGGCCTGTTTCCAGACAGGGGACAGGACCTGCGCAACATACTATTGGCAGATGCTGGGGCTGTTCTTCATGCCCTGGGGCAGCACCGTCCAATGGTATCTGCGCATGGGGGCTTGCCGATTAATGGATGGCACCGAAAAGGCAAATCTAGGAGCATCGCTGGGGTGTAGAGGTATGTGGAAGAAGCAGTCCTTGATGTCCACGACTGCTAATTTCCACATACGAGGGAGCATTGACAGCAAGGGCATGCCCAGTTGCAGGGATCCCATGTCTTCCATGACTGCATTGATTTTATGCAGATCATGGAGGAGTCTCCACCTGTTTCGCTTCTGTTTTGGGAGAATGAACACGAGGGAGTTCCATGGGCTATTAGATGAAACTATGTGGCCCTTGGAAAGCTGCTCCTCCACAAGGGACTCGAGGGCGCAAAGTTTTTCGATGGGTAAAGACCACTGTTCCACGCAGACGGGGGTGTCGGAAAGCCAATTAATGTGTGGGTGGTCGTGCTCAACAGTGGCCAGCCCTAAAAACCCTGGGCTCCTGGAACAACAAGTCGATTTCCCCACTGGGACAAGGTATCCTTACCCCACAAGGTAAACCCTGTGTCAATAATAAATGGCCGGATGGTAGCAGAATTTCCTTCTGGACCCTGGATGGCCACATTTTGGGTGCTCCTTAAAGCCGTGGCTTTACCCCCGACCCCAGCTATGCTCCCGGCCACTGATTCGAGTTCCCATGCCTGGGGCCACTCTCTATGAGAGATCACAGCGACGTTGGCCCCGGTATCCACCATACCTGGCATACGAACTCATTCACCCCCTTGACTCAACTCACACTCAAGGGTTGGCCGGTTGGGTCCCATCACTTCTGCCCAGAACACTTGTGGCTCCTGGTGGGTCGTTGGGCAATCTTTTGGGATGACAAGTCCTTGTGCAATAGTAGCACCTTCTGGAATAAAAAGAGGAGCATGGTGACACTCAACCAGGAATACAAGCCCCCCTCCCCCATCGAGGGTTAATATAGATGGGAAGACTTGAATTCCTGGGTGCTCCGGTGCGGCAAGTCCAGTGATGAAGATGTCCGACCCTGGCAGGATGAGTATTGCAGGTCAGGCCGGAATAAGTCTTTCACTAGTCCTTTTAAAGATGAGGCTGGAGGTCAGGACGATTGGCACCATCCTACCCCATTTCCAGGTGTAAAATTGCACCGCCGCTTTGGCTAGCTCAGCCTCTGTCCAGTCCTGTAATGAGTCTTTTTTTGGTGGTACAGCAGCTCCATTTATATCTCAGCGTGGACCTGAGCCACGCTGTCCATTTAGTTTCCCGAAGGTGGTGCTTGTGTGTTCAGTCGGTGGCTGCAGCAACATCCCTACCCCAGGTGACCTGAACCTGAAATGAGAGGCTCGGGCACAGGTGTTACTGCCAGGGGTTCCTTACACCCTTTCGCCCAGTGCCCCAGCTTTCCACAGCGGTGACACCAGCTCTGGGATGGAGGTTTCCCCCTGACTTACCACCCCCACAACTCCCCCTCTTCTATTAGATGGAACTTCGGGGTTGAGTGACACCAACTTCTCACAGGTTTCTACCATTTGATCCAAGGTGGGAGGAGGATCTAATGGTAGGACTCTGAGAACAGCCTTGCAGGCTTCGTTCGCGTTGGAGCCGGCCAATTCTGTTAGCAGCTGCTGTTGAAATTCAGGCCCCTCCGTCTGCAAGCAAACTGTCTGTCTACGTAGGAGTGGGAGGTGCCGACGCGAAGGGAGGGGGTGGAGAGAAGGGGGAAGGAGCAAGGGAGAGATCGAGGGAGGAGCCGTGCACAGCGGCGGGAAACTGAAACAATGGTAGACACAAAATGGAGGACGCCTTGTCCTCTCCTGAAATGGTGGGCACTGCCGATAGGAAAGGGTTAAGGGAAGGGGAGTAGGATGGGGGGGGGCACGGGGGGAGCCCTGGCATGGCCGTTTCAGTGCCGCTTTCAAAATGCTAGTGGGACGTGGAGGAGGGGGGAGAGGAGAAGTGTTGGAACCCTGAATTCTGAGAATTTCATTCTTTCTACTCTGACAAGCAATGACCCTCAGAAGTACACTCCATTTGATCTTAGGCCTTGGGAAAAACTTCCTAGACTGTGTGATACTGCTGAGATTGTTGCTGTGTAATTAAAAGTTATGTCACTGGGTGAAATATGTAGAGATATAGAACTTAGGTTTAGGGATATGTCACAAGATGGAGGATTTTGGGCGTGGGTTTGTACTTCTTTCTTCTTCGCCAACCTGTATTTTCTGGTATTGGTTCAAGAAATCCGCAGTGCGGACCATGTATAGATATTCATTGGATTTTAAGTAAAAACATACTACTTAGCAATTTTTAATTGGGTAGATTAGGGTATAAAAGACCTTGAAAGTAGCACTCAGGGGCCATTTTTGGCCATTTTTTCACCTTTCTAACTAAGAAGCACGTCCCATGCAGCTGTGTTACTGATAAGAAAATAAAAACAATCTGAGACAGAAGAAATACCATCGTCTCCTGCCCCTCTTGTCCCCTCCACTCCCAACGCTGCAGCACAGACTCTGGGTCGCTGGGAGGGGGAACTATGAGGCCGTCCAACGCAGTTTCCTGGGACCGGTGGATCCTTCTCTTTTCCACACGGTGCCAGCGGGAGCCGGCAGAGCCTGCAGCCAGCACACTTCATGCCGAACTGAAGAAGACACCGTGCAGCCAGCAGTGCAGGAGGAGAGAGGCTTTCTCCACCGTAAAGCCTGACTGGTAACATGGTGTGCTGGTTTGGCTAAAATCTAGCAATATATCCTCTGAGAGGACACCAGGTTACAACCACCCTTCCCCCCCACAGGGTTTGGGGAAAAAAAAGATATTTTTCTTGAAGGAAAGTGAATGAGATAAGAACTATTTTATTTAACAAACACACAGGAAAAGGATAATAATGCTAAATAATGAAATGAAATCTCTCGCTATAGAGAGAAACCTGGGAAGATTTCAGAGTCCTTCTGTAGGTGTGGTCTCTCTCCTCCTCGGAGCTGGGTCGGCGAGGGCCCACCCCCCGAGCCTCGGGGAAAAATTCTCCCGATGTGTTTTGATGTTGTTGAACAGTCCAGAAGAGAAGAAGGGAAAAAACTAAAGTCCTAGGAAACAAAGTTCAGCTTTCTGTCTCACGCCGGGAAGAGAAGGAAAAAAAAACCAAAACCGCTGGCTGAAGAGAGCAAGCAGGGTGCTCCCTCCTGCTCCTGCAGCCAGAGAACGCAGAGGAGTGTAATCTCTGTGTCCTTGGGAAACTGTTTTGAAACGTTCGTTTGGTTTTTTCTTTTCTTTAGCTCAGTTTAAAGGTACAGAAAAGGCACAATATTACTTTTCGGGCATAGAGCATGATAGGGGATACACATGATAGAGTCACCCTAAGACATTCTACTCTTTATCACATATCATCGGCTCAATGCCCAAATTAATATATTTTAACTCTACACATACACACATTAATACTTATATACAGCTATGTACAAACAGTGACAGTGACACTCAGCAAGCAGTGGTGTACAGGCATTTCACATTACATGTGGTTTTTACCCGACAATCAGATTTCTCTGCGGTACACAACGTGTTGTTCTATCTCTCTGCATTACTCACCATGTGCAACCAGGTCTCTGAGCAAAGACAACCCTACGGACGGGTTTGTCTGTACTCGAGGCAGAATTAACCCAAACAGTTTTTTTTAACAGTCCCCTGGCATGCACTACTGGAACCTTGTTTCTATCTACTGTGTGCAGGGATTCAGATTGGGCTGGACCAGCCCTATTGGTGGAACTCCGAGTGTTGACTAACTAAGTGGCCTTTGCTAGATGCTCTTCTTAATTTTTGAAAGTTCCCCCACCCAATGCTTTCAAGGTGGTTTTCAACAATCTATTGCACCGTTCTACTTTCTCAGCTGCTGGTGCATGGTAAGGGATATGGTACACCCACTCAATGCCGTGTTCTTTAGCCCAGGTGTTTATAAGGCTGTTCTTGAAGTGAGTCTCATTATCAGATTCGATTTTCTCAGGGGTACCATGCCTCTAAAGGACGTGTTTTTCAAGGCCCAGGATGGTGTTCCGGGCAGTAGCATGAGGCACAGGGTAGGTCTCTAGCCATCTAGTGGTGGCTTCTACTATTGTGAGCACGTAGCGCTTGCCTTGGCGTGTTTGAGGCAGTGTGATGTAATCAATCTGCCAGGCCTCCCTATACTTGTATTTGGACCATCGCCCACCATACCATAGGGGTTTCACTCGCTTGGCCTGCTTGATTGCAGCGCATGTCTCACAGTCATGGATCACCTGGGAGATACTGTCCATGGTTAGATCCACCCCTCGGTCTCGTGCCCACTTATAGGTGGCATCTCTGCCTTGATGACCTGAGGCATCATGGGCCCATCGAGCTAGGAACAACTCTTTAGCAGCCCAGATGAGTTTTTTTCTACGCTGCTAATTAGTCTTTTCCCACTTTTCTAGCTATCCCCACAGAGCATTGGCTACCATCTACAAATCAGTATAGAGGTAGAGCTTTGGCCACTCCTCTTTTTTAGCAATGTCTAGGGCTAGTTGAACAGCTTTGAGTTTAGCAAGTTGGCTTGATCCACGTTCTCCTTTAATAGCTTCTGCAACCCGTCGTGTGGGACTCTATACGGCTGCTTTCCACTTCCGTTTCATCCCTGCAATGCGACAAGAACCATCGGTGAAAAGAGCGTAGCATGTGTCTTTTGCTGGCAGTTGGTTGTACGGTGGAGCTTCTTCAGCACGTGTCACTTGTTCTTGTTTATCCTCGTCACTGAGACCAAAGTTTTCACCTTTAGGCCAATTTGTAATTATTTTTAAAATCCCAGGGCGATTCAGTTTTCTAATACGGGCGCGCTGTGTGATGAGAGCAATCCACTTGCTTCATGTGGCATTGGTGGCATGGTGGGTAGAGGGAACCTTTGCTTTGAACATCCACCTCAGCACCGGTAGCCGGGGTGCCAGGAGGAGCTGTGCTTCGGTGCCGATTACCTCAGAGGCAGCTTGGATTCCTTTATAGGCGGCTAAGATTTCCTTCTCTGTTGGGGTGTAGTTGGCTTCAGACCCTCTGTAGCTTCGACTCTAGAATCCCAGTGGTCGGCCTCGAGTCTCATCAGACACCTTCTGCCAAAGGCTCCAGGACAGACTATGGCTCCCGGCTGCAGAGTAGAGCACGTTCTTCACTCCTGGTCCTGTCCTGACTGGGCCAAGGGCTACCGCATGAGCAATTTCCTGCTTGATCTGGGCAAAGGCTTGTTGCTGTCCAGGGCCCCAGTGGAAATTGTTCTTTTTGCGGGTAACCACGTAGAGAGGACTCACAATCTGGCTATATTCAGGAATATGCATTCTCCAAAAGCTTATGACGCCTAGGAAAGCTTGTGTTTCCTTCTTGTTAGTTGGTGGAGACATTGCTGTGATCTTATTGACGACCACAGTGGGAATCTGACGCTGTCTATCTTGCCATTTCACTCTCAGGAATTGGATCTCTCGAGCAGGTCCCTTGACTTTGCTCTTCTTGATGGCAAAACCAGCTTTTAGGAGAATCTGGATGATTTTCTCTCCTTTCTCGAACACTTCTGCTGCGGTGTTCCCCCACACAATGATGTCATCAATGTACTGCAGATGTTCTGGAGCCTCACCCTTTTCTAGTGCAGTCTGGATTAGTCCATGGCAGATGGTGGGACTGTGCTTCCACCCCTGGGGCAATCAATTCTAGGTGTACTGCACGCCCCTCTAAGTGAAGGCAAACTGAGGCCTGCACTCTGCTGCCAGAGGAATGGAGAAGAAGGCGTTGGCAATGTCAATAGTGGCGTACCACTTCGCTGCTTTGGACTCTAGCTCATACTGGAGCTCTAATATGTCCGGCACGGCAGCGCTCAGTGGTGGAGTCACTTCATTCAAGGCACGATAGTCCACAGTCAATCTCTATTTTCCTTTACATTTGCGCACAGGCCAGATGGGGCTATTGAAGGGTGAGTGGGTTTTGCTAATCACCCCTTGGCTCTCTAAGTCACGGATCATCTTGTGGATGGGAGTTACAGCATCTCGAGTTGTCCGGTACTGTCGGCGATGCACTGTTGAGGTAGCAATTGGTACTCTCTGTTTTTTCTCTTTCAGAAGGCCTACTGCAGATGGGTTCTCTGATAGTCCAGGCAAGGTATTCAATTGCTTGATGCCCTCTGTTTCTACAGCAGCTATTTCAAAAGCTCACTTGAGTCCCTTTGGGTCTCTGAAATGCCCTCCTTGGAGGAAGTCTATGCCCAAAATGCACAGGGCCTCTGGGCCAGTCACAATGAAATGTTTCTTCTACTCATTTCCAGTTAGGCTTACCTCAGCTTCTACTAGGGTCAAATTTTGTGACTCACCTGTTACACCAGTAATAGAAACAGATTCTACCTCTACATGTTGCGATGGGATTATTGTGCACTGCGCACCAGTGTCAACTAAAGCATCATATTTTTGTGGTTCTGATGTACCAGGCCAACGAATTCACACAGTCTAAAAAATACGGTTTTCCCTAGCCTCTACCTGGTTAGAGGCAGGGCCCTTCTAATTCTGGTTATCTTTCTTTCTATCATTTCCGGCAGATTGGCTACGGGCAACTGGAGTTACTTTCTTTTTGGTAAAATTTCTTTTCTGAGACTTGTGCTCTTTTAATTCATGCACTCGTGCTGCCAGAGCAGAAGTGGGCTGTGGACCCCACTTTCTCATGTCTTCTCCACTGTCACACAGGAATTTCCATAGCTCACTTCATGGGATGTACCTTCTCTCTAGGGAACGTCCTCGTTGGGTATTAGAATCTCGGATCTGTACTGCTGAGGTTTGGAGAAAGCCCTCTTTCATCTATCTCTTTTTTGAGTTCCTGGAAATTTGTTTTCATATTGTCTTCTAAATTCTGCACACGTGTTTCCACAGCTGCGATCTTCGCATGTGTTGGGCCATGCACAGAGTCTGCATATACTCGGAGCTTCGTTGCTATATCTTGCACGGTCTCATTTGCACCGTAATCTGGTTTCATCAGTGCTAAAGCAGACTTATATTCTGATGGCCCAAGCTGTATGAGCTTTTGCCACATGAAAGGACCAACTGTGGCCCGGTCTGGACTTCTCAATCCTGGGTCATCTGTGAAGACAACTTCTACCACCCCTAGTTCTCTCAGGCATTGAATCCCTTGTTCAATGGTCTTTCACTGGGTTTGCTGCATATAGAGATCATCTGCACACAGATATCTCTCCTTTACACCACTCAAGAGCCGTCTCCAGACACTGGCAGAGTCAGCTTCCCTTATCATCTTTTGGTCAATAGCTGGATCACGTGACAGGGATCCTAAATGCCTCGCTTCAGCGCTGTCTAGCATTACATCATCACCTGCAGCATCCTAAATACGGACCATCCAACTTATTATGGATTCATTAGACCGTCGGGTGTAGTCCTTTCTTAGGCTGTGAAGGTCCTTTATGGACAGGGACTCAGTAATGGTTTCTGTGCCTGAGTCAGTTGGTGGTTTTGAGGTTCCTTCCCCTGCATCATCATCATCTTTCACTGGGCGATCGGTTTTGGTTGTGTGCTTTTTCCTCGTGACAGGAGCAACTGTCAATGGCTTAGTGTCTCCCTCTGGTTTGGCTGCAGCCTGAGTGACTGGGGTGTCCGCTGGTTTATCTTCCTGCCCCTCTGCCTTTATCTGCTGCTCTACAGTACTCAGCAGTGTGCGATAGGCATATGCCAAGGCCCAGCATATTGCGATGAGCTGTTTCTCATTAGAATTGTCATTGTATTTCTCTTTCAGATATTTCCCCACCTCAGCTGGGTTCTGAATTTGTTCAGGGGGGTAATTGCAAATTATCGGGTCAGAGAATTTCTTCAGGATTTGGCCCATATCCTCCCATTCTCCACCCCACTCAGGATTTTCCACCTCTGGGACAGGTGTCTCCTCAGTCACCCTGGAAATCTGAGCCCTCATTCTAGACAAGCTGCAAACCATATAGAGGAAGACTACCAGATTAAATACGAGGAGGGTGGTCTCTTTAACATCCAGGGAAAACTGAACCTTCTCAAAAGATAATGTATCAAATTTAAAGGGGAGGGAGATGAAAGTCTGGGAAACCCCATCTCCTCCTCTTCTAACAAACTGAGTGCAATTACCAGTAAACTCCAAAAACAGGCTACTGAAACTAGGACTGGGGTTAGGACGGAGAAACGACCTATCATACACGCTTTGAACAACTGCCTGTACCTCTGTTGACTTCTTATAAATCATTATCACTGAGCAAAGCAAAATAGAAATCCGGATTCGTGCCCCTGCTCTGTAAAAGTGTCTTATCAGCCACAGGATCAGACCAAGTTGTGGATAGGCAAACAGGGACCAAAAAACCACCAGTACCTCAAGCAAGCCTAGGGACCAAAAAGATGTGAGTATATCCAGCCAGAGAGACATTATGAACTCAACCAACATGGTAACTACTTTACCCCAACACAAAGTAGTTAAATTCAAACCAAGAATGTAATTAGTACAGGTTTTTTCACTTTCCTTCGAATCCTGCCGACTACGCCAATAAGAATTTGTGCTGGTTTGGCCAAAATCTAGCAATATATCCTCTGAGAGGAAACCAGGTTACAACCACCCTTCCCCCCCACAGGGTTTGGGGAAAAAAAAAGATATTTTCCTCGAAGGAAAGTGAATGAGATAAGAACTATTTTATTTAACAAACACACAGGAAAAGGATAATAATGCTAAATAATGAAATGAAATCTCTCGCTATAGAGAGAAACCTGGGAAGATTTCAGAGTCCTTCTGTAGGTGTGGTCTCTCTCCTCCTCGGAGCTGGGTCGGCGAGGGCCCACCCCCCGAGCCTCGGGGAAAAATTCTCCCGATGTGTTCTGATGTTGTTGAACAGTCCAGAAGAGAAGAAGGGAAAAAACCAAAGTCCCAGGAAACAAAGTTCAGCTTTCCGTCTCACACCGGGAAGAGAAGGAAAAAAAAAACCGAAACCGCTGGCTGAAGAGAGCAAGCAGGGTGCTCCCTCCTGCTCCTGCAGCCAGAGAACGCAGAGGAGTGTAATCTCTGTGTCCTTGGGAAACTGTTTTGAAACGTTCGTTTGGTTTTTTCTTTTCTCCAGCTCAGTTTAAAGGCACAGAAAAGGCACAATATTACTTTTTGGGCATAGAGCATGATAGGGGATACACATGATAGAGTCACCCCAAGACACATGGCGACTTCAGAGGCAGACAGAGAAAGAGAAAGTGAGTCACGTAGGAAAAGCTAAAGATGGCTTCAGAGAAGAAGAGAGGGCGGTGCTGCGCTTCTCGTGCGTAGCTTGAAAAACCTCCTTGCCGTGGTAAAGAACTGTAACACCATAAACTGTCTCTTTAATCCATTTGAAATACATGGGGGGATGGACAATTCACGTATGGCTTGTGAAGGTTGTGAAAGTGCCCATGCCAGGCTATTTAAAAGCAGAGAGAAAGAGGCTTTTAAAAGACTGATGGCAAAAAAACCTTTGTGTTCAGGCCAAAATAACTCATCCTTTAAAAGATTAATAACCCCATGTGATGGTCCATGTCTTGCAGTGCAACGAAACTGTGAGAGTTTTCATGGAAGAGATGTTTCACACCACTGATGCCTTAAGAGGCCTCCTAGAAACAGAGACTAGAAAGAAGTAGGGGAATAAAGGTAGGTATTTATTTGAAGGCCCTTCAAAGGTACACCCTGGGGAGCCAGAGGCTACTGCCAAGATGGACCCCAAGATGGACGACAGGTCACGAGTTCTTCACACTTTTATAGGTTTGGTTCATTTGCAAATCAGGGTTAATTCTCCAATTAAAGCTTCAGTTAATGATGTCGTTTCCTCAAGCTTGCCCTTCCCTTCAGAAGCTTTTGGTTTATACTTTTGGGCCTAGGACAGTCTGAGTGTCCTTGGAGAGCAGGCCTGGAGAGGCTTTGTTATGTCTACCTAGCATGAGAGAGCCGAAGTGAACAGGCTACAAGAAACTTCAGAATTACACACTAGGCAGTACAGGATTTGAAAAATATGAAAGTTAAAACCTAAGGCATCACCACAGCAGTTTTTTTTCCTTTTTTTCCCTTTTAGGTCTGGTAATAAACTTCTTTATAGTCTGTAAGCTTTGTGCCTGCTTTGTTTTCTCCTAATTTTTATCTCACACAAAGACAATCAGTAAGTGATCCATATTTCAAACCAAAACCACTACACAGACTCAGAGTTTGATTCTCTCTGAACAACGAGAGAAAAATCAGAAAAAGCAGCTTCGAGCTGGAAAAGGAAGAACAAAAAAGACAAAAGGAGCTCAGAAAACCCTACAAGCTGGTGAAAAGAACAAGGACCGGAGCTGCTGGCCAGCCACGGAGAAGGGGAACTGAGGAAGGCTTCTGACGACAGTCAGGTACGATTTATATGCTTCAGGGTAGTTAAAGTTAATATTAAAAAATGGGAAGCATTATGTCCAAACAGCAGAGGGACGCTGTTAATAAACTAGAATGCATGGTTAAAGACCATCCAATAGCGGTCTCGAAAGAACAACTGAGGGATTTAGTAGTATGGATCAACCAACAATTTCCAAATTCTGATCAAAATTTCCTTTTTATCCCGTTCCTGTGGGACTCTATACATTTAAGGTTGTATAACGCAGCCTCCCTTGGGAACGCTCAGGCTGCGAAACTTCTCCCCATTTGCAGAGTTGTATATGAAGTAATAGCAAGCAAAAACCAAACAGAACAGTGCAGCCAAACTCCAACAACAACAGCTTTTCAAAGCAGCGCGGCTCGGACGCAGCCTGTACCGACCGCGGAGGAGGGGGAGGATACCCCGCCTCCTCCCCAGACACAGGCGGTGGCAGCGGCCGCAAAAATTCAAACCACGACCCAGGCGGCAGCTGAAATTCAAAGGCACCAGAACAAATCTGTAATAGCGCCCGACACAGCTGAGGGCTGTGCCGGCGTAGCAGACACTATAAAAGAGAGACAATCGGTCCCTGAGGGGACACAAACAGGCAGCTCTGCCGCGTCTCCCGTAAGTGCAGCAGATTCGGCAAAAGCAGCACAAACTGTAGCAGCGAATTCGGAAGATACCACGGGTTCTGGCGGGGGGAGTGAAGGTTTGCGGTCCCTAGCTGGCTCGCAAATGCCAGAGCAGACGGACCCCGGAGGGCAGGAAGCAATAGAACAAAAAGAGTCACCCCAGGCAAGCGAGAGAGAGACAGGGCACGATTTTGAAACGGCAGTACTAAACACCGAGCGGGAAGTAACACGCTGTAACTCCTTACTGCCCATCGCTGCAGCGTGAGGTTTTTCTCGGGTGCCCGCTTTGATGCCGGGACCTGCGGGGTCTTTCAGCGCAGCTGCAAGCCCCACGGTTTCTTGGTTAAGCCCTGGCATGATTCCACCCGGCATGTTTCCTGAGAATCTATTCTGAGACTTCCTGTTGCATCTCCGAGGATGCGTGCGAGATTTTGTGTTCTCAGAAAATGGTGGCCTCTGGCTCAGCCCTGCCATACATCAAGATGGCGGCTTGCAGTGTATTCCTGCCGTACAACAAAATGGCGGCCTGGTCACTTCTGTAAACAATGCCTACGTACTTCCACCTCCGCCATCTTGAGAACAACAAGTTGCTAGTCCTCCAGCGGCAGTGCCACCTGTGGCCACTTCTATTATTGCACCTTCAAATACATAGACAGACATACAAACAACAGGATTTCTGCACATGGAAAGAAAACACGAATGCAGCATCTTCACAAGGCATAAATCCGCAAAATAGATGCCAACTACAGAATATAAATAAAGAATTAGATGTATTTCCTTCTAATTTGGGAGCATTTTCAAACAATAATCCAAACAATAACTTAAGCAATTCTTCAGAAGATACGCCTAACTGTACCAACTGGACAGAAATCAGAAGAAAGGCACTGAAGGAAAGAGATTTTGGCATGGCAACAACAGGAATGGTTGCAATGCCAGTAAGATATGGTAAAAGAAATGCAAATCTGAGATGGATTCCACTAACACATGATGTCATCAAAGATCTGAGAAAAGCAATTAAAGACAGCGGCCTAAGCTCTCCATATTTCAAACAGCTGTTAAAAGGTGTCTTCAGCAACTATGATTTGGTGCCTTATGACTGTAGATACATAGCATCTATGGTCCTGACAGACTCATAATTCATGCTATGGGAAGTCAAATGGAGAAGAGCCCTTGCCAAACTGATACAAGATTATGCTGGAGGTGCCAATGCAGCTCTTACAATAGAAGAACTAGCAGGTGATAAGCCCTACGACAAACCAGAGGACCAAGCGGATTTGCCTTGAAAAGTGATTAAAAACATCAAAGAGGCAGCTCGGAAGACAATTCTGCAAATTCAACCTACTGGAGTTCCAGAAGGTGTTTATACAGAAGTAAAGCAAGGAACATCTAAATCATTCAGTTCTTTCATAGACCGCCTTACTCAAGCAATAGAAAGACAATGCAGTGATAAAGTAGCACATCCTCATCTGCTTTGAAGTCTTGCTTTTGCCAATGCAAACGAAGAATGCAGGCGCTTAATTAGTGCCGTACCAGATCCACAGCCAACCTTGCCTCAAATGATAGAAGCGTGCAGCAAGATAGGCACTCCTCAACATATAGCAGCAATACGAGCGAACGTCTTTAGAGAACAATTTAGGAAAGTCCTCAAAGCAGCAGACCAAAGGCTTGCAAAAACCCTTGCTGCTCTCCATGTGACTCCTCCTCAAGACGATTCTGAAGAAGTATTGGCAACAGAACTCGCCAAAAGACCATGTTTCAAGTGTGGAAGATTTGGACACATCAAAAAGTTTTGCCCAGAGCCTGAAGAGGGTGCCAAAGCACTGAATCGCTGCCCAAGATGCAGAAAAGGGAGACACTTTGCAAATCAGTGTCATTCCAAAGTGGATGTGGACAGAAGACCCCTACCGATTCCGGGAAACTCCAGAAAGAGCGCGAGACGCCAACACGCGAAGACACAAGTTATGGCGATGACTGCTCAGCCCGAGATCCCTCAAGACACACAGTATGTGGAGAACCTCAATCAGACTCCCTGCGCAAGACCATTTGTAGTTTCCCCAGCGACTCAAAACTGTTACCCCCAGGAGCGCAATGCGAATTGGCAGCTTCCAAATTAATATACTTCATGAATGATAGCCATGCAGTGATACCTACAGGAGTCACTGGAACTTCGTGGAAGAGGCAAGGTTTTTTGGTTATAGGCAAAGACAGAAACAGCACTTTAAGGCTCATCATTTATCCATCTGTTATTTCAGCAAACCATAATGAAGAGTTAACAGCTTTAGCTCAGGCTTTGAAACCTCCATTGATTGTCTCAGAAAACACTCCCATAGCTAAAGCCATTGCTTTACCATCCAATGCGATAAAACAAGAAGTCATGCCAATAGTGAATCAGCAGACATCACCTGAAAGTGGAGATATGGACACTGATGTTTTCTGGATAAAACAGATAAGCCGCCATCGACCACTAGTAACTTGCGACGTGACATATAACAGCAAAACAGCCATGATAACAGGCATGTTGGACACAGGTGCAGATGTCACAGTCATCTCTCATAATTTCTAGCCCTAAGAGTGGGACTTGGTTACACCTTTGAACTCTCTCACAGGTATTGGAGGAACCACAATATGTCTGCAAAGCAAAAACCAGCTCATTGTTACAGGACCAGATGGAAAAGCAGCAATCATTCGTCCATTTGTCGTGCAAAAACCCATCACAGTAGGGGGAAGAGACGTCCTGTCACAATGGGGAACAAAAATAGAAGTGGATTTTTAGTGAGGGTCACTGTAGGGGTTTTAGCTTGAAATATGGATTTTTTTTGTGTGAGGGAAAAATTAGGAGAAAACAAAGCAAGCACAAAACTTGCAGACTATAAGTAGTTTACTAACAGACTTAAGAAGAGAAACAAGGACAAAAAACTGCTGTGGTGTGACACATCTCTTTCATGAAAACTCACAGCTTTGTTACACTGCAAGACGTGGACCATTACATGGGGTTATTAATTTTTTAAGGATGAGTTATTTTGGCTTGAACGCAAAAGTTTTTTCGCCCCCAGTCTTTAAAAAACCCCTCTTTCTCTCGGCTTTTAAAGAAACTAGCATAGGCACTTTTTTAAACTTTTGCAAGCCACACGTGAACTGTCCATCCCCCCATGTACTTTAAATGGATTAAAGAGACAGTTATGATATTACAGTTTTTACCACGGCATTGCAAGAAGCATTTTAAGCTGCGCTCAGGAAGCGCGGCACCGCCCTCCGTTTTCTTCCGAAGCCATCTTTAAAGGCTTTGGAGCATCGTCCCACGTGATCAGCTTTTTACTTTTCCCTCTGCCTCTGAAGTTGCTGTTACCGTTCAGAGTCCACGGTGAGGAGAGCCCCCTGCTCTCCCTGCGCCGCTAACTGCATGGTATTCTCTTCAGTTCGGCGTGAAGTGTGCTGGCTGTTGGCTGAAAGCTCCCGCCGGCTTCTTAAGAAAACTGCGTTGGACGGCTTCATAGTTCCCCCTCCCAGAGACCCAGGGTCCGTGCTGCAGGGTTGGGAGTGGGGGGGGCAGGAGAGAGCAGGGGCGCCTGGCCCGATGGGGCCCAGCCTGGCAGGGCCCTGGGCTCTGAGGGCCCCTCTCCGTCCCGTCCCGTCCCCGAGCTGGAACGGAAAAACCTCCCTAAAATCCTGGCTTTCCACGCGGTTTAAATATGTGAAATTGAGAGAAGCGTAATTGGTTTAACAGGCTGTCTGTCAATTCAAGTCAACCCACCACAGTCACTGAGGCATTCACCACCCTAAAACTGACCTGGAAGACAGACAACCCCATTTGGGTGGACCAGTGGCCCTTGTTAGAAATAAAATTGAGTGCTCTCAAAGATTTAGTGAAAGAACAATTGCAGAAAGGCCATAGTAAACCAACAAATAGTCCCTGGAATTCTCCAGTGTTTGTTATCTGCAAGAAAACTTCCAATTCGTGGAGATTGCTCCATGACCTCAGGAAAATCAACAAGATCATTGAAGAAATGGGGCCACTACAATTGGGACTTCCTTCCCTCTCAATGATCCCGAGAGAATGGCCACTTGTAGTTATAGATCTGAAAGATTGTTTTTTCAATATCCCACTTCATCCAAAAGATGATCCTCGATTTGCTTTCTCTGTCCCAAGCATCAACAGACAACAACCTTTGCAGAGATATCATTGGGTGGTCCTTCCTCAAGGACTCAAAAATTCGCCAACCATCTGCCAGTGGTTTGTGGCTTGAGCCTTGCCTCCAGCGCGACAGGAACACCCTCAAGCTATGATGGTGCATTATATAGATGACTTGCTTGTTACAGCGCCCACACTCAGAGAAATGCACGAAGCACGTGACAGCATGATTTCAGAAGTTCAAAAAGCAGGACTGGAAATCTCTACATGAAAAATCCTGGAAGTGTCTCCATGGAAATATTTAGGATGGAGAATCACAGAGCAAACAATCAAACCGCAGAAGATACAACTTAAAACCTGTGTCAACAATCTACAAGATCTACAGCAGCTCTTAGGAGCTTCTTTCACCTGCGCATGCCCGGGGGGGAAGAGGGGGCCCCGGTCACCTCGCGAAAAGTTTACCCCGGAGGGCGTGGTTTCAACCGCGCCCAAAACGCTCGTCCCGATAGATACCGAGGGGTGGTTCGTATTTCCCGAATCCGGGGTCCTGCCACCCGATGACCCGTACACGCAGCCAGGGGTGGTCCCGGAGCTGGTGCCCCCCCCACCCATGGCCCCCACGCACCCCGGGTCCCCTATCACTTCCGTGTTTCGGTCACATGACACGGGCCGGCCAGGGGTGGCGGCGGTGCCTGCTGCTGACGTCATTACGTCCGCTGCTGCCGAGTTCCCTTTACTTCCGCATTTGGAACATCTACTTACTATGCATGCGCTACCAGCCATGCCCCCCCCATCCTCGGGTTCCGTGGTTGCCTCGGCAACGGCAGTTGGCTCTGGCCGCAGCCGTGTTTTTGCGTCTGCCGCTTCGGGTTGCATGATACATTCTACAGCGAGCGGGACGGCCCGGCCCACCCCCAGCCCCGCCCCAGTCTCTGGCCAGGCATGCAGCCAAACCCCTGGCTCCACCCCAGCCACGGTCCCGGTCCCCGGCCGTGGCACTCCTGGTCCCACCCCACCCCCACCCCCACCCTCGGTTCCAGCCTTCAGCCGAGCCTCTGCTGTTACCGCCACTCGGCTGACAGTTACACAGAGCCATGCTGTGCCGGTAGCTACGGCACCTCCAGCCTGCACTGCTATTCCACCTGCCACTGCAGTTTTCCTGCACACAGCTTCAGCTTTTACAACAGCCACCAGTCCTGCCTCGGCTACATTCACGTCCGCATTGCATCTACAACCAGCCACCTACCACCATGGCATTTCAGCAACTACTGTCCCTCCTGCTGTCAAGATGATAGTGTCGCTCCCTGGCTCAACAAAACAACATCATAAACATTTTCTATACAGCACCACCAGACAAGAATCCATCCTCTCTCCAGAAGAAACGGAGGAGTTTTTTAGATATCTTTTAACTCCTACTCCTGGGCAACAGGATCAAAGCTATGTCATCCCTATTCAGGGACAAGTCTTGGGTAGAGATACATCATTTCAAGCACATTCTCCTCAAACTGCTCAGGGACATTTAGCTGATCTTATGGGACTTTTTCAACCTCAAGTGCCTGCTCAAGATCTCAGTGCTGAAGATATAGTGACCATCACAGCTTCAGAAGGCAGTCCTATACCTTCTCAACCTTCATCTTATTTTTTTACTGCAAGCACTGAAATTCCACCTCTTCACGTGCCTCTTTCAAAGCTTCGATTTTCCCTACAGCAGGCCACTGGTCCCTTGTCACATCGAATTCACTTTCAGCTTTCAGATGACTTCATGCATCATCTTTTTTTACGACTTAAGGAACGCGCAAGACACTATCTACCTCTACATGCTGGAGCACTGGGTCCCCGACCCTCACCCATCCCGCATGGTGGCAGGTTCCCATCCCCATCCACTGTATATACTCCTTCGATGTTCACATGGTTGCCACCTGCGATGGCGGTTTCAGCCATTCCTTCTTCATTTCCTTTCAGTGCACAGCCACAAATTCCTTTCCCTACTCCTCAAACAGGAGGGGGAGGTGAGGGTGGAATGCATGGATTCTTCGACCAAGAAGGAACTGCATCCTCTCAAGTTACAAGTCCACAGAATGCTGTTATGGACTTGGTTCCATCTGACAGATATGTTTCAAGAGATACGTCTGTTACAACAGACTGGTCAAGCATTAGGAGAAAAGGTCTCAAAGAGAGAGACTTTAATATGGCAGACACAGATAGCATTGTAATGCCAGTTACATATTCCAGACAAAACCCTCCTGCCTGGAGACCCATGGATCATCAAATTATCAAAGATCTTATGAACGCAGTAAAAAACCATGGATTGGGAAGTCCATACTTCAAGCAACTTTTAAGAGGCACATTCAGCAACTATGACATGGTACCTTTTGACTGTAGAAGTATTGCCTCAACAATTTTTACAGATGCACAACTTTTGCTATGGGATGCAAGATGGAGAAGAGCACTTCGAGAGCTGTGACAAAGATACGCAGGAGGACCACATGCAGCTCTCACATTACCGCAATTAGCTGGTGATGAACCTCACGACATACCAGAAGATCAAGTAGTGCTCTTGCCTCGAGATGTGCTTGCAGACATTAAAGAAGCAGCACAAAAGGCAATTTTACAAATTCCACCAACCGGAACTCCAGAAGGTGTTTACACGGAAATAAAGCAAGGTCCTACTATAACTTTCACTTCATTTGTCGATCGACTCACGCAAGCTGTGGACAGACAAGTCAGTGATGAAGCAGCAAAACCACATCTACTACGAAGTCTTGCATTTGCAAACGCAAACACCGAATGTAAACATATAATCAGTGCCATGACTGGCCACCCGACCGTAGCTGAAATGATAGAAGCATGCAGCAAGGTGGGCACACCTCAGCATGTTGCAACACTCCAAGCAAACATTTTGGGACAAGAAATTGGGAAAATTCTTCAAGCGCAAGATGAAAGATTTTCAAGAACCTTAGCAGCACTTCGTCCAGATCTACAGCAATGTGACTCCACAGAAGTAATGGCCACAGGAGTTACTGGGGGACCATGCTTTAAATGTGGAAAATATGGACACATGATAAAGCACTGTCCAAAATCTGCAACAAATGTGAAAGTGCCAGGCCTCTGTCCAAGATGTAGAAGAGGGAAACATCATGCCAATCAATGCCACTCCAAAACAGATGTGGATGGGAACCTTTTACCTCTTCCGGGAAACTCGAAAAGACGCGTGGGACACCAAGGCGCGATGACACAAGTGGTGGCGAAGACACGGGAAACACAGCCATCGGAGAAAGTCAATCAGACTTCATCAGCCAAACCATCTGTAACTTCCCAAGCGACCCAGAATTACTGCCACCAGGGGCGCAATGCGAATTGGCAACCTCCAAATTAGTATGCTTTATGAATGAAAATCATGCAGTGATACCCACTGGAGTCACTGGAACATCATGGAAGAGGCAGGATTTTTTAATTGTAGGCAAGGACACATGTAGCGTCCTAGGGCTCATTGTGTATCCATCAATTGCTTCAGCAGATCGTAATGAAGAGCTGATAGTTCTGGCTCAGCCTCTGCATCCTCCATTGATCATTCCAGAAAATACTCCAATAGCCAAAGCTATTGCCTTGCCATCTCATGCTACAAAACAGATTATGCCAGTGGCCGATCAAGAAGCTTCATTCAGCCCTGAAGATGTGGACATTCATGCCAGTTGGGTGAAGCAGATAGGTCGTGATGGACCTGTGATTGTTTGCAACCTGACATGTGGAGACGACGATCTCAATTAAAGGCATGTTGAACACTGGTGCAGATGTCACAGTCATCTCTCATCTTTTTTGGCCCAAAACATGGCGCTTGAGGGCACGTTTGAACTCCCTCTCAGGTATTGGAGGAAATACCTTATGCCTGCAGAGTGAGGATGCAGTCATTGTTTCAGGGCCAGGAGGAAAAACAGCAATCATCCGTCCCTTCATTGTGCAAAAAACCCATCACAGTATGGGGAAGAGACATTTTATCACAATGGGGGACAAGAATAGAAGTGGATTTTTAATAGGGGTCACTGCAGCACTCACCACCTTGAAGTTGACCTGGAAGACAGATAATCCTGTCTGGGTGGACCAGTGGCCCCTGGAAGAAAAGAAACTGAGTGCCCTCAAAAATCTAGTTAAAGAGCAGTTGCAGAAAGGCCACATAAAGCTAACCAATAGTCCCTGGAATTCCCCAGTCTTCGTGATTTGCAAGAAAACCTCCGGTTCATGGAGATTGCTCCATGACCTCAGGAAAATTAATGAGGTCATTGCAGAAATGGGACCACTTCAACTTGGGCTTCCATCTCTCTCGATGATTCCGAGAGATTGGCCACTTGTGATCATTGATCTCAAAGACTGTTTTTTCAACATCCCACTTCATCCAGATGATGCTTCTCGATTTGTATTTTCCGTCCCAAGCATCAACAGGCAAGAACCTCTGCAAAGATATCACTGGGTTGTTCTCCCATAAGGCCTCAAAAACTCTCCATTTGTCAATGGTTTGTGGTGCGAGCATTATCTCCAGCGCGAAAGAAGCATCCGGAGGCAATGATCATTCATTATATGGACGATCTACTTATCGCAGCATCAATGCATCAAAACTGCAAAAAACTCGCGACAGCGTGATTGCAGAAGTCCAGAAAGCCGGATTGGAAGTCTCCACTTCAAAAATTCAAGAAACTTCACCATGGAAATATCTGGGATGGAGACTCACAGAGCAAACAGTAAAACCACAAAAGATACAAGTCCGAACTCAAGTTAAAAATCTGCAAGACTTACAGCAGCTTTTGGGAGAGATCAACTGGATCAGGCCAATTTTGGGAATCACGAATGATGAACTTGCACCACTTTTTAACCTCTTGAGGGGAGACTGTAATATCAATTTGCCCAGAACTCTTTCATCCGAAGCTCAAAAAGCTCTTGAAAAGGTTACTGAAGCTCTTCAGCAGAGACAAGCTCATCGTTTTATAATAAACCAGCCATTTTTTCTTGCAGTGTTAAAAGAAAACATGCAACTGTATGGTCTCATGTTTCAATGGGACTCCTCACAACGAGATCCTTTGTTAATCTTAGAATGGATTTTTCTACCTTATAGATCCCCAAAGACAATTTTCACAACTTTAGAAATGGCAGCTCAGATTATAATCAAAGCTAGAACAAGGCTGCTGACAATGTCAGGCAAAGATTTTATGACAATTTATCTGCCTCTGAAAAAGAAATAATTCAATTGGGCAATGCAAAAATCTGGTGATTTGCAAGTTGCGTTGTTAGGTTACGCAGGTATTTGCTCAATTCATTTTCCAAGCCACAAACTGCTGCAAACAAAAATAAGCTTCAGAGAAAAACCCATGATAAGTGAAGTACCGTTGGACGCAATAACATTATTTACTGATGGTTCAGGGAAAACACACAAATCGGTAATAACATGGCAGAATGCAACTACAAAAGAGTGGGAATCAGATATTCAAATAATACAAGGTTCACCCCAAATTGTGGAATTAGCAGCAGTTGTTCGGGCATTTCATTTATTTCAAGAACCATTCAATTTAGTTACGGATTCAACTTACGTAGCAAATATAGTCAAAAGAATAGAAGGATCACTTTTGAAAGAAGTTGATAAAGAGAATCTGTATTCCTATCTTGTATGTATGAAAGAACTATTAGATCAGAGAAAACACAAATATTTTGTTTCTCACATCAGGGCACATTCCTCTCTTCCAGGATTTTTGGCAGAAGGAAATGCCCAAGCAGATAAATTGACCATGGTCATTTCAAACACTTTGCCAAACATTTTTGAACAAGCAAAATTGAGTCATGCATTTTTTCATCAGAATGCACAAGCACTGATGTGGACATTTTGCATTTCCAAAGATCAAGCGAAAGCCATCATAAGTGCTTGTCCAGACTGTCAGCTTGTGCAACCCCCTGTATACACAGGAGCAGTCAATCCAAGAGGATTGCAAAGTCTGCAATTATGGCAGACAGATGTTACAAAATACCCATCTTTTGGGAGATTTAAAAATATTCATGCTTCTGTGGACACTTTTTCAGGTGCAGTCTTTGCTTCCCTTCACACAGGCGAAACAGCAAAACATGCATGTTGGCATTTTTTGCAAGCATTTGCATCATTGGGCATTCCTCAAAAAGTTAAAACTGACAGTGGTCCAACTTATAGAGGACGAACCCTTGACACATTTCTGAAAAATTGGGGTGTTCGTCACACATTTGGCATTCCGAATTCTTCTACAGGCTAAGCCATCACTGAAAGAACACACTGATGCCTTATCAGGCCTCGTAGACACAGAGACTAGACAGAGTAAAGGAACAAAAAGTAGGTATTTATTTGAAGGGCCTTCAAAGGTACACCCTGGGGAGCCAGAGGCTATTGCCAAGATGGACCCCAAGATGGACGACAGGTCACGAGTTTTCCACACATTTATAAGTTTGGTTCATTTGCATATCAGGGTCAATTCTCCAATTAAAACCCCAGTTTAATGATGTAATTCCCCTTAGCTACCCCCCCTTCAGAGACTCCTTGGTTTACACCCCTTGGGCTCAGGATGGTCCAGGTGCCCTTGAAGAGCAGTCCGGAGAGGCTTTGTTATGTCTAACTAGCATGAGAGAGCAGAAAGTAACAGGCTACAAGAAGCTTCAAAGTTGCACACTAAGCAGTACAGAGTTTAAAAAATATAAAAGTTAAAACCTAAGGCATCATTTCTTTTTTTTAGATGCTTGACAAGGCCTTTACATTGTTGAGACTTTATTTTAAATATTTTAAATATGTATTAATAATGTATATTTATTAGCAGTATATATATTTATAAACAAAAATTATAATTACAATTATTATAAACAATCTTTGATTCAGGGTTAGTTTGGTAACTATGAAACAAGGGTGTGGAAAAGACAATTAGCTTTGAATGCTATTTAATGTAAGATTTAAGTTTTTAAATTGTAAATAAATTTTGTTTTTGTTGTCTTTTAATTTTTTTGCTAGCTGATTTCTAAATATTGTTGGGCTATTTTTGAAACCCTGGGGTAGGACTGTCTAAGTAAGTTGGCTTTTCTTTCTTGTTTCAGGATTTTCTCACTTAAAAGCAAAAAGCTCTTGGCTGTTTTTATGCACAGGTATGCAGAAAAAGGCATCTTTTAGATCTACTACAGTAAACCACTCTAATTCATCTGTCAGTGTGGTTAAAAGTGTATATGGGTTGGCTACCACTGGGTGTATGTCTTCTGTAATTCTGTTAATTGCTTTCAAATCTTGGACTAACCGATAATTTTTACTATTAGCTTTTTTCACTGAAAGGATTGGCGTGTTATACTTGGACTCACATTGCACTAATAACTTATGATGGAGGAACTTTTTAATTATAGGTGCTAATCTTTTACGACTTTCTAACTTTAAAGGATATTGTTTTTGCCTTGCCGGTGTGGCTCTTGGTTTGAGTGCAATGCTCACTGGTTCTGCCTGTTTGGATCTTTTTGGAACATCACTGGCTCACACAATTGGATTGACAGCATTTTTAACTTTAATGGGGATTTCACCGCATCTATCCTGTATAAAAAGTGCAGCAACTTTGACAAATCTAGTTTTTGGAATTATAACTTGTACACCTTCTTTTTTTTTAAATTTGATTTTAGCTTTTAATTTCTTTAACAAATCTTTTTTTAGCAATGGTTTAGGGGAGTTAGGCATATAAAGAAATTGATGAGTTACCCAGTGTTTCTCCAGTTTAAATTTTAAAGGCTGGAAGAAAGGCTGTGTTTCAGTTACCCCTGTCGCCCTAACAACATGAACAGTTTTATGACTTAGTTTCTTTTCTAGAGTATTTAACACAGAATATGCCACACCAGTGTTTACTAGAAATTCTATATTATTTTTTCTCAGGTTGACTATAACCGAAGGCTCTGCTGGGGGAGAAGCCTCCGGTCCCCATCATTCTGAGTCTTGTTTCAATGGGAGCTGGGGAACTGGGGGTGTCTTTTTTAACATTGGACAGTCAGTTTTCTAATGCTTTTTCTTTTTACAATAAGCGCATGTGTCTTTGTCCCTGGGGGGAGAAGCTTTTTTAGATGACTTTTTTTGACTACTTTTTTTCTTAGGAGAGGGTTTCTTTCTATTACTTGAGTCTTTATTTTGAAACACTCTTTAGGCTACTTTTAACAATTTACTTATGTCTTGAACTCTTTTTAACTTTTGCAACTTTTTTTTTATATTACTTGAAGCCTGACTTATAAACAAATAAGCTAGGTGGTTCTCTCTTTTTGTTGTATCAGGATTTATGTTTCTATATTTGGTGGAAGCTTCTTTTAACCTATTTAAAAAATCAGTTGGAGTTTTATTAGGACCTTGCTTTACTTCGTAAAGCTTTGCCCAGTTAAGAGCTTTAGGGACACTATGCTTTAACTTATATACTATGAGATCTTGATACTGTTTTAATCTTTGCATTTGTGCTGGTACATTGGGGTTTCACCCTGGATCATCTGTTGGAAAAATTTTTGTAACTGTACCTTGTAGCGTCTTGTTAGCTATGCCTGATTCTACAGTCTGTAATAGCTTTGTTTACCATCTGCCTTTCAGTGGGATTAAGCAATGTTTCTATTATAACTGCTAAATCACTCTAGTTAGGATTCTGTGTTTTAATTGCTCTTTGTACTAAAATAGCTACTTTGTCTGGATTTTTTTTATATTTTTTTACTGTACTCTTTTACTGTTTTAATTTTATGAGGGAGTACAGAACTTTTACATAGATTGGCCTTTGATTACTCGCAGCTTGTCTCAGAGGGGCTTGTAAAACTGGCTCCTTTTTTGCTCTGGTCCGTTTAGCAATTGGGCTCCGCTCTCTTATTGCTTTTCTTGCTATCTTTTCTTTCTTTCGCCTGCTTAAAGCAGCTATCTCATCTTCCTCTTCAGAGGAGCTGCCTGAGTGAGAGCTGTCTGATTCCGAGGAATCGGCTGTGTCGGGTCTGCCCCGGCCCGTTCTGGTACCTGCTATCACTGACAGGGACCTGCTCCGCCGCAGGGGCCGGGCAACGTCTCTGGGCTGGCGCGCTTCGATGACGTCATCTTCTGAGCCAGCCGCTCGGCGCGCAGCGTTGTCATGGAGACTCCTACGCCTGGGAGAGGGAGGAACGCCACCCCCCCGTGGGAGGTTCCCTCCCCGCCCTCCTGGTGGAAAACTTTGTTTTCTGGCTTCACCTCTAGGGGCGGTGCCGTAGGCTGCACACGCTGGCTGTCTTTTCCCCTCAGTCCCTCTCCCTTCTTCTGTTTCACCGGCAGGAATTCACTTAAAGCTGCCTGTCCTCCCTCCCCCACCCCCGTCGACTGAGAAGGAGGAGGAGGAGGGGGAGGAGGAGGAGGAGGAAGAGGAGGAGGAGGAGGAGGGGGAGGAGGAGGAGGGGGAGGAGGAGGAGGGGGGCCCATTCTCAAGGCAGGAGCTATCAGATCCATCTCTATATCTTTTCCTTTTGTCGAGTCTGACATAGACTTTTTAACTTTTTTTTTTTTCTCTAGAAATAGTATATGCTCTCTTTTAGATAGTTGTAACTTAGATGCAGCCAAGAAGAGCTTCGCATATTCTAGTTCTAAGAAACACTGATCTTTTCAGTGATACGATATTAAATTTAATATTAATTTTTCATCTAGACTACTAAATTGGGGCCAGCTTTGCCAGTTGTCTAATTTATAAGCTGGCCAGATCACTGTGGAAAACCGAATTAATTCTGCTTTTGTAAGGGTTTTTTCTTTGCCAGTGAATTTTTTTTAGTTATCTAATACTAAACTTAAAGCTGAGTCCTGTGGTATTTCTTTCCCCATACGAGAAATATTACCGCCCATGGTTTTATGCTTATAAACAGAGAAGTTTACAGAAATAAAGCAAAGCGATCTAAAACACTCGATAAAGCACAAAGAGAAGACTAGAAAAAAGGAGGATTCGAACCCGTAACTCCGAGGATTTAAACTGCGGCCGCTAACCCACTGCACCACTTGGCTGGATGCCAAAGGGCGTTGGCTAGACACAGCCTAGCAACAAACTAACAGAGGGAAAATCAAATTCCCTGGAACTCGCACACGAGTTCCCTGTCAAGCTCTCACGAGCTGACAAACTAACAAAAGGGGGAAACACTAAATGAAATCCCCCGCCGGGACCCTTGCGAGTCCCGAAACAAACAAAGAGATCTCTTAATACTTAACTCCGGTGCTAACAGAATACTACCTTTATTCAGTTACTCATGTGCTTCTGTGCTGGATCTGGAGGGTGTTCTGGGCTCTTGGGGCTCCTCTGCCTCCTGGACTGTAGCAACTGCCCCCCCGGGTGCCGGCAAGGGGGGAGGAGCTGCGCTGGATCTTTCTGAGTCCCAGAGGATTTTCGGAAGCCTCGTTGTCCCTTCGTGGTCACCAAAGAACTGATGCCTTATAAGGCCTCGTAGACACAGAGACTAGACAGAGTAAAGGAACAAAAAGTAGGTATTTATTTGAAGGGCCTTCAAAGGTACACCCTGGGGAGCCAGAGGCTATTGCCAAGATGGACCCCAAGATGGACGACAGGTCACGAGTTTTCCACACATTTATAAGTTTGGTTCATTTGCATATCAGGGTCAATTCTCCAATTAAAACCCCAGTTTAATGATGTAATTCCCCTTAGCTACCCCCCCTTCAGAGACTCCTTGGTTTACACCCCTTGGGCTCAGGATGGTCCAGGTGCCCTTGAAGAGCAGTCCGGAGAGGCTTTGTTATGTCTAACTAGCATGAGAGAGCAGAAAGTAACAGGCTACAAGAAGCTTCAAAGTTGCACACTAAGCAGTACAGAGTTTAAAAAATATAAAAGTTAAAACCTAAGGCATCAACACCACACCTTAAAATCCCTTTTGGACAGACAGAAAAGGCAGGAAGCAGAGGCTACGCCTCAGATGTGATTGAGCAAAGCTTTGTATGTTTTAAATTTCTTAAACAGCTCTTTTGCAGAACCTACACCGCCAATTATCAGGCATTTTTCAAATAGCACTCAGGCGAAATCAAAAGAAAATCCTTTGGTCTTGATCAAAGATTTAGAGACCGGAAAGATCGAGGGTCCATTTCAACTAATAACTTGGGGCAAAGGGTATGCTTGTGTCTCAACAGGTGCCGGACAGAAGTGGATTCCAGCAAAAAACATGAAACCTTATCAAGTCCAGAAACAAGCAGGAATCGACTCTGCGAACAAGGAAGCGAGCACGCAAACGTGAATCAGTGTCAACACCGCTGCTGATGCCACAGACATCAGTCATCTTTATGTGCAAGAACTATGGAATGAGTCTTATGCAAAAGTGTGGAGAAAGTTAATGGTGTCAATCTTGTATGTAAAAGTGTTGTACAGGTTGTGTTGCAGATCAAAGATTCCTGTGTGAGATAAAGCTGTTGAACATGAAGCTCAATCAGGTATTATACTTGTGCCTCATCTCACTGGCTGCCTTAAGCAATGCAGTTTTCCCAGTGAGACAACCAAAAGAAAATGTTTGGGAAACTTTGGCCAATGCATCAGGGCTAGACACCGTTTGTCTAACTCACTCAAGGCCAAAGAAACCATTTTCAACATGTGTGGTTGGTTTGCCAGGAGACAAATGGCTACCTTCCAAACATGTTCATCTAAAGCTTTCACAGTTCAGTTTGAATCCAGTGGAAAGCTTGGATGTTTGGACCAAATCCCTTCCTGAAGCTCCTTACGAACCTCAGGAACTGGAAATTCTTGGTTCAGCAAAGATGGAGTTTTGTGTGATATTCAGTTCTTCAGGGTTGAAACAAAATAAAGACAAAGTAGCAGATGTCACTCCAAATCACAAAATATATAAAAATGCAACATCTTGGTGCAATTCAACAGTAAAGATGAACACACTGTTCAACCAGGCTCCATTGCAATTGCCATGAGGAATGTTTCTCATTTGTGGGGACAGAATTTGGCCTGCAATCCCCTCAAATGTCAAAGGTGGTCCATGCAGCATTGGGAAACTTTCTTTGTTAACGCCTGATGCAAACATGATTAAAGGACATAAATGCAGGGAAAAAAGATTTGTTGAACAATATAAATCTGATTGTAATGACAAATTTACAGCTTGGAATTTTGGACAAAGGTTTACTGCAGCTCTCCTTCTACCTGGTGCTGCTGCAGGAGCAGCCTTGAGACAATTAGATCAATTAGGCTGTTGGCTAAGGAAGAATTCCCATGCTGTCTCTCTCACACTGAGCAACATGTTAACTGATGTTCAAAGTGTGAGACAAGCGACTCTGCAGAACAGAGCAGCAATTGATTATCTTCTATTAGTGCATGGACATGGATGTGAAGAATTTGAAGGTATGTGTTGTATGAATTTGTCGGATCATTCGAAATCCATCCATGAAAGTATACGGCAGTTAGAGGATGGAATTGCTAAACTCGGAGAAGAAAGTGGATCCTTGTTGAACGATCTGTTCAATTGGTTTGATCTTACACCCTTATGGAGAAAAATTTTGAAGATAGGTTTGTATGTGTTAATTGTTGTTGTTATTCTTTTAGTATTTGTTCCATGTATACTTCACTGTGCCAG
This sequence comes from Lycocorax pyrrhopterus obiensis, assembly GCA_014706295.1. Classification (NCBI taxonomy): domain Eukaryota; kingdom Metazoa; phylum Chordata; class Aves; order Passeriformes; family Paradisaeidae; genus Lycocorax; species Lycocorax pyrrhopterus. The sequence continues at coordinate 677,825 of JACSVZ010000030.1, read as the reverse complement.
ACGAACCATGGACAAAGCTGTCAAAGAGGTGTTTTTGGTCCAAACAGAAGGGGGAGATGTGGGAGTCCAAAGTGCAGGGAATATTTCTCTGCCTGTTTTGGGGGGTTCTACCCCCCTGGACAACCCTGTCTTTTATGGATGCTGAAAAAAATCCAGCAGAGAATTTCTTCAGCTCTCTGCAGCATTTTTGTGAGAGTTCTGTCTTTCCCATGCAAGTAAGACAAAACAATTGTAACTGCCCTGCGATGATGGGTCAGCCTCGGGGGGTATTCGCCCCTGAGCCGGAGGCTGCGGTCACCTACTGCAGGCAGGCACTGCAAGATAAGATCTCCCCGGCAGCTGCTTCGGAGCCGCCCCGCTCCGCTTGGAAATCGGCTGCCCCTCCTGCTCGGGAATCGGCTCGGTCAGAGCGGGGGGGAGCTGGCTGTTTTAACCCCTCAGGGATCCCAGAGGAAAAAGAGGCAAGAGAGAGGACCAGTCCATAAATTCCGAGATTTATTATCTCGAGAGTGGTGGGGGTGAACCGGGGTGAACAGGTAACTGGTCGAACTGGTCGAACTGGTCACAGAACTCAGTGGGCTCCGAGGTTTTGAATCGGGGCGGCACAGAACAAATAACCAATAGGAAACAGACATAGAGGTGGGTCTCAGAGACACAGAACCAATAGCTAGGTTACAGAGGAGGGAATTAACAGAACGAACCTATTGACAACCGAACTTATCAGAACTTTCTGGAGAGGTGGTGTGGGCTCAGAACCGGGTCTCGTCTCCGGACTGGTCATCGCTCTCTGAGTCGGCTGCCCATTGGGCAGGCGTGCTGTGACAGACAGCAGGCGGACCCCGGGCGGTCCGAGGCACTCCAACAAACAATGTTACCGTTTTGTAAACTTCTTGCAGCTGCAGATTGTTTTAGTAAAATTGTTATAGTTCTAACTAAAAAAACACTCAAAGATGTGTGTCTTAAAACTTGACCAATCCCCTTAGGGGATAGATGGCAAAAACCAATTACCTTATGCCACTTAATATACTTTGCGAACTAACATATAAAAATCTTCTAAAAATTCATTAAATCAGCATCCATTTATCCCTGAGCCTAAACTTCGTGTCATTTCTCTACTCGTCCATGGGGAAAACAGCGACTGTCTTTGACCTTCGGCCATGGAGAAAATTACCTACCCTCTGGGAAGAAGCAGAATCTACACTGGTGTGACTTAGGTGATAGAACATTATATAAGATCGTCACAGGGTGAAAAGTTAGAGGTGTTGGGTTTGTTAATATAGTAAATTGATAAGAAGCAAAAACTCCAAAATGGAGGATTGTTGTTGTTCTCTAGGCCTTCTTCTTTCTTCTTGTGTTACTCCATGTTTGCGGTAAAAGTGGATTGAGAGGATTGGGTGAAAAATGCCACAGTTCCTTTCATGTGACAGAAAGATTTATTGAACATTGGTAGAAAAGTAAAAATATCTTTTGTTTTGGGCTTTCATTGGGTAATTTACCTTTAAAAGAATGGTGTTATCTTGATAACTCGGCCTTGCCTTCGCATCTCTAAGGGGAGTCACACTTGTGGCTCTGCTCCTTTTTGATGAGACTTAATAAACAACTATCTGAGAGCAAAAAGTGTGGAAAAGTCCCGTTCATCTGCAGAGCCCAGGCAAGGGCTCGGGGAATTCCCCCCTATCAGGGGAGGCATAATTAAGGCACGGTAAAGTGTCAGTTAACCTTTTGTTACATATTGTCGCTGGTCTGCACCATGAACGGGTAGAGAAACGACACAAAGTCCAGGCTCAGGCATAAATGGAAGCGCTTTAATAATGTTTCCACAGGCTTTTATATGTTAGTTCGCAAAAGTGTGTTAAACGGCATAAGGTAATTGGTCCTTTGGCCATCCACCCCTTGAGGGGATTGGCCAAGTTCTAAGACATCCATTTCTAAATACTTTTCTAGTTAGAACCATAACAATACTGCAAAACAACCTGCAGGTGCAGGATAGAAAGAATTTGTTTACACAACCGTAGCACTGTTTTTCATAGCTTCTTGTGAGAAATGCAGAGCTCTCACAAAATGCTGAAGAAAGCTGGAAAATTTCTCTGCTAAAGCTTTTCAGCATCCACAACATATCACTTAGGTTTCAGTAGGACCTGTTACAATCCGGTTTAAGCTCAGAAAAGCAGAGAAAGCTAAGTCTCTGTGCATAAACTGGAAAGAACTTTGAAGGTTCTAAATATTCCCAGAAACGAGATTAAAACCAAACGAGGTTAGATGTTGTTGCCAAAAAATTGATGTATTTTATTTAATAGTAGAGAGGCAAAGAGAAAGAAAGAAAGAAAGAAAGAAAGAAAGAAAGAGAAAGAAAAAGAAAGAGAGAGAAAGAAAAAGAAAGAAAAAGACAAAGAAAGAGAAAGAAAGAGAAAGAGAAAGAGAAAGAGAAAGAGAAAGAGAAAGAAAGAGAAAGAGAAAGAGAGAGAAAGAGGTGTGCATGGAGGGTTGGGGGGACAGGGAGAGGTGACAGGGGTTAGGTGGAAGCATATCACCCATCTGAGGGTCCCGATGATGTCTCGTTGCTCTCCTCCATCTGGTCTTCTGGTGGTGAGGGTCCCCTGTCGCCGCCGTGGCCACGCCGTGCCACGCCGTGCCACTCCGCACACCGCCGCACGCCGCCACACGCCGCCACATGCTAAAGAGTACAGAATCTCGTGGATTAATATATGCTTTGGGCCAGGTGGGAGCACCCACGTCTCCCTTGCAGGGGCTAGCTTGACCCACTGTCCCTTGCAACACTGAGGGTCTGTTGCATCATCTCTGGTGCTCTGGTGCAGAGTCTGGGGACCCCTTTGAGGCGAGCCCCTGTGATGGGCCATGTCACCCCCTTCTGCTGTGGATAAGCTTCTCCCCCCCGGGTGAGGACCCCTCAGCTGGCCTCTTCTGCACAGTGGAGGATGGGCAGTGACTGCACCTCTGACCAGAGGCTTTCTAAGATACCCAAAACCTCTCCTCCCCCCTCCCTTTGGTTCGAGGGTCTGGAGGGTCTGTTCGAGCCTGGCAGCTGATATCCCTGGGGCTGTGGTCTCCACCTTGGAGGTGTTAAGCCTGTGCTTTGTGAATGTCCCCAGCTCAGAGTTGTTACTTTATCTTATCTTCATCAGTGAGCAGTGTAAGGCCTCATTCAGGGCCCCATTCAGGGTGTGTTGGTCTTCTCTGCAGCTTTTGTAATACAGTTTTAAAAGTCCTTCAAGAAAATGCTTAAGTCATAATTTATAATTATATTTATATTATATATTTATAATTCACCCTTTGGCTCCTCCTTGTTCCAAAGATCCCAGGTGAACTCACCCAGTGCCAGCAGTTAGATGTTTGGAGAAGGAAGGCTCCAAAGGTAGTGGTCTAGGGTTCCAGCTGGGTCACCAAACTGTTAAGGAAACTTTCCAGTTTGACCATTCAGGAGCCACTCTGGCAGTCACACTCCCAACGCAAGAGACTTTAACTGCTGGACCGAAGACCCTAGACGGTGGGTGGCTCCAGTGAGCTGACGTGTGCCCCTCCCTGCACACCCCACTCACACCGCAGTCAGACCAGGTTTCCTTACCAGCTCAGCCCCAGGTTTCCCAGAGCAGAGTCTCAGATGTCTCGTTCCATAAAGCCATTTATTCACAGCACAGTAACAGAGACAGCCCAAGCTGGTGCCTCTGAGGAGGGACCCTGAACAAAGGAACCCCCGGGATTTTATACCCTCACAGTCCAAGCAGCTGTTAACTCTTGCTCTTCCTCCAGAGCCATTGGTTCCTGCTGTGTCTCTGTGTCCATTCACCTGGCCAGAGCCATAGGTCTTCCTTCCCTTTGTTTTGCAAAGGTTTGGCAGTTCACAGCCTCTTGTTTCAGGCTCCCACCCAAAGCTCAATCTGCAGCTCAAACTGCAGCTTGCAAACTGAGCTACCTGCACTGAATGTATTCCTCAACAGCCTTCCCTTTGTTTTAATTGAACATCCCTGCTAATATACTAAAGGGAAAGAAAAAAACTCTTCAGACTTTCACAGCATTAATCCACTGCCATTACATACCAACTGGTTGATCATTTACTACTCATTCGATAGGATAAGGCTATATTCAGTTATCTTTATTGTGGTGGGTTAACCCTGGCTGGATGCCAGGTACCCACCAAAGCTGCTCTATCACTTTGTGCTGGTTTGGCCAAATTTGGAGGAAAACATCCTCTGATAGAAGGCAGGTTGCAACCATCCCTCCCCCACCAGGTTCAGGAAAAAGAAATTTTCCTCGAAGGAAAGTGAAAGAGATAAAAAAATTATTTATTTAACAAACACACAGGAAAAGGATAGTAATGCTAAATAATGAAATCTCTATGGAGAGAAACATGGGAAGATTTCAGAGTCCTTCTGTAGGTGTGGTCTCTCTCCCCCTTGGAGCTGGGTCAGTGTGAGCCCACCTCTGGGCCTCGGGGGAAAATTCTCCCGATGTTTTCTGATGTTGTTGAAACAGTCCAGAAGAGAAGAAGGGGAAAACCAAAGTCCCAGGAAAACAAAGTTCAACTCTCCATCTCTCTCTCCGGAGAAAAGGAGCCGAAAAACTCACTGAAAAGCACGAAGAATGTTTTCCTCCCCCCTTGCTGCCAGAGCAGAAAGCAGAGGAGTGTATGTGTCCTTGAAACAACTGTTTTGAAAAAGTTAGCTCGAGTTTTATTTTGTCTCTTGCCTCTCAGGCTCAGTTTAAAGGCACAGAAAAGATACAATGTTAATTTCTGGGCAATAGAGCAGAGATAGGGGATGCACATCTGTGGTGGGTTGACTTGAATTGACAGACAGCCTGTTAAACCAATCACGCTTCTCTCAATTTCACATATTTAAACCCCCTGGAAAGGCGGGATTTAGGGGTTTTTCCGTTCCAGCCGGGACGGGACGGAGGGGGGGCCCTCAGAGCCCAGGGCCCCATTGGGCTGGGCCAGGCGCCCCTGCTCCTGTTGCTCCCCCCACTCCCAACGCTGCAGCACGGACCCTGGGTCTCTGGGAGGGGGAACTATGAAGCCATCTGTCGCAGTTTTCTTAAGAAGCCGGCGGGAGCTTCCAGCTAACAGCCAGCACATTTCACGCCGAACTGAAGCGAATACTGTGCAGTTAGCGGCGCAGGGAGAGCAGGGGGCTCTCCTCACCGTGGACTCTGAATGGTAACAGCAACTTCAGAGGCAGAGAGAGAAAGAGGAAGCTGGTCACGTGGGACGAAGCTCCAGAGCCTCTAAAGATGGCTTCGGAAGAAGACGGAGGGTGGTGCTGCGCTTCCCGCGCACAGCTTAAAATACTTCTTGCAATGCCGTGGTAAAGACTGTAATATCATAACTGTCTCTTTAATCCATTTAAAGTACATGGGGGGATGGACAATTCACGTGTAGCTTGCGAAAGTTAAGAAAAGTGCCTATGCCAGTTTCTTTAAAAGCCGAGAGAAAAAGAGTTTTTTAAAGACTGGAGGCGAAAAAACTTTTGCGTTCAAGCCAAAATAACTCATCCTTAAAAAATTAATAACCCCATGTGATGGTCCATGTCTTGCAGTGTAACAAAACTGTGAGTTTTCATGGAAGAGATTTGTCACACCACAGCAGTTTTTTTGTCCTTTTTTTCCTCTTCTTTTAAGTCTGTTAATAAACTTCTTTATAGTCTGTAAGCTTTGTGCCTGCTTTGCTTTCTCCTAATTTTTACCTCACACAAAAGAAATCAGTAAGTAATCCATATATCAAACTGAAACCACTACAACATCATAAAGTCACCCCAAGACATTCCACCCTTTATCTTATATTGCCGGCTCAATGCCTAAACTAATATATTCTAACTTTACACACACACATTAATGCATACATATGTATACATATATACAGCTATGTACAAACAGTGACAGTGACACTCAGCAAGCAGTGGTGTACAGGCATTTTACATTGCAGATGGTTTCACCCAACAATCAGATCTCCCTGCGGTACACAACGTGTTATTTCATTTCTCTTCATTACTCACCATGTGCAACCAGGTTCTTGAGCAAAGACAACCCCATGGATGGCTTTGTCTGTACTCGAGGCAGAATTAACTCAAACAGTCTTTCCTAACAGACTTTTGACATGCAGTACTGGGACTTTGTTTACTGTATGCAGGGGATCAGATTGGGCTGGACTAGCTTTATTGGTGGAACCTCGGGTGTTAACTAACCAGGTGGCCTTTGCTAGGTGCTGTTCTCAATTTTTGAAAGTTCCCCGACCCAGTGCCTTTAAGGTGGTTTTTAACAATCCATTGCACTGTTCTACTTTGCTTGCTGCTTGTGCATGGTAAGGGATATGGTACACCCACTCAATGCTATGTTCCCTAGTCCAGGTGTTAATAAGGCTATTCTTGAAATGAGTGTTATTGTCAGATTCAATTTTCTCAGGGGAACTATGCTTCTAAAGGACTCGCTTTTCAAGACTTAAAATGGTGTTACGGGATGTAGCATGAGGCATAGGGGAGGTCTCTAGCCATCCGGTGGTGGCTTTTACCATTGTGAGCATGTAGCGCTTGCCTTGGCGTGTTTGAGGCAGTGTGATATAATCAATCTGCCAGGCCTCTGCATACTTGTATTTGGACCACCGCTCACTATACCACAGGGGTTTCACTAGCTTGGCCTGCTTGATCGCAGCGCACGTTTTACAATTATGGATAACTTGGGAGATACTGTTTATGGTTAGACCTAGCTCTTGGTCTCGTGCCCACTTATAGGTGGCATCTTTACCTTGATGACCTGAGGCATCATGGGCCCATCGAGCTAGAAACAACTCTCTCTTGTGTTTCTGTCACTGCCCTGGGAGATGGGTCGGCCTCGGGGGGTACTCGTCCCGCCTAGGAGGCTACAGTGACCTTTTCCGGCAGACAGGCACTGAAAAGTGTCATGTCTCGGCGGCCGCTTGAATGGGCAGCACTGGCTCTGTATCAGCAGGGCACCCAAAAGCAAGGGGACCAGAAGGTCTCAGTCTCTCAGGAATCCCGGGGGCAAAAGAGGCCACGGAGAGGACCACTCCGTGAAATCTTCCAAGGTTTATTACCCCGAAAGCAAAGGGGAGGAACTGGCCGACGAGAGCCAGGGGCACCGAGGTTTTCTACAGGGGTGGTACAGAACAAACAACCAATAGAAGGTAAGCCTGGAGGGAGATCCCGGGGACACAGAACCAATGGCTAGGTTACAGAGGAGGGAATTTACAGAACAAACCTATTAACAACCTAACTTAACAGAACTTTCTGGAGAAGCGGTACAGGCTCAGAACCGGGTCTCCCCCACGGACTGGTCTTCACTCTCCGAGTCGTCTGCCCATTGGGTAGGCATGCCGTGATGGACAGCGGGCGGACCCCAAGTGGTCTGAGGCACCCCAACATGTTTCTAATTTAAGTCTATCTGTGACACCTCTATTTTCGCAGCCTGATTTACTTGTTTGTTGTTCTGGTGTTCTTCATTAGCCACTGATTTATCGCTTACTCTTTGCCTGATGAAACATGTCTGGCAAATTTGCAGTTTGTACCGGTAATGCCAATTCATCTGCCCTCCGGTTCCCCTCGGGGATAAAGCCGGGAAGATCCGTGTGCGATCTCACATGCATCACAAAGAATGGTTGCTCTCGGTGGGATATTAGATATATCAATCTCAAGAGTAAGCGATAAATCAGTGGCTTTTTTGATTCTTTGAGCACTGCATTCTCAGCTCTGGACACAACCCCTGCAACATAGGCCGAATCTGAAACCAAGTTAAATGGTTCTTGAAACCTCTCGAATGCCCTGACAACGGCTGCTAGCTCTGCCACCTGTGGCGAGCCAGGCACCTTTTCGACATCAGACTCCCACTTCCGTGTCTGAGGATCCCTCCAAGTTATGACAGACTTGTGGGATGCTCCGGAGCTGTCTGTAAAAATTGTCAGTGCGTCCAGTGGCTTCGCACTTTGGATGGTTCTGGGAATAATTTTTAGCGCCGAATTAAATAATTTGTGTTTTGGAAAATGAATTGATATCTGACCTGGGAAGCTGTCCAGAGCATATTGTAAAGAGACACTGGTTTGAAGCAAATGCTCTAAAGCCTCATTGGTTAGAGGTAAGTAGACACATGTAAAATCACATCCGGCTAAAGTCCAGAGGCGAGATCGTGCTTTTATGATGAGCTTAGCCATGAGTTCCTGAGGCGTGGTGATGCTTTTGGATGGTAAATGCGCTAGGAAAACCCACTCGATTATCAACAAGTGGTCTCTTTGCACAGCATCCCACTGGAAAATCAACCCATAGAGATGTGGTATGACCCCTAGGATGGCAAATTGAAATGGCAATTGTGGGTCATACCTGTGGGCTTGTCTGGACTCCAGCGCATGCTGCACTTTACCTATAGTTTGTTTGGCTTCAGGTGTCAAAGCTCGTGGAGAATTCAGGTTGTTGTTTCCTCGAAGTAGGTTAAAGAGAGGTGCTAGGTCCTCTGACGTCAGTCCCAGAAGCGGTCGGATCCAGCTGATGGATCCGCATAACTGATGTAATTCCTGCAATGTCTTGGGATTTTCATTAATCTTTATTTTTTGTGATGTTATGCTAGTGTCAGTGATGGAGAGTCCAAGGTATTTCCATGGACTTGTGACCTGAACTTTGTCCTTTTGTATTTCAAATCCCTCTTTTTGCAAGGCTTCTGTGACTTTCTCTAAGGTCCATTCCAGGTATGACCGATTTGGGGAGCAGACTAATATATCGTCCATGTAGTGTAATATGATGGACTTTTGGGCAATTTTTCGGATGGGGCCCAGTATGCTTGCGACATACCACTGACATATAGTCGGGCTGTTTTTCATCCCCTGAGGGAGGACCCGCCAGTGATAGCACTGCACTGGGGCTTCCCGATTAATGGATGGGACGGAGAAAGCAAATCGAGGGGCGTCGGCCAGGTGCAAGGGGAACTGAAAGAAGCAGTCCTTGATATCAATGACCGCCAGTTTCCAGCCCCTCAGGAGCATAGAGGGAGATGGCATTCCTGGCTGGAGAGCTCCCATGTCCTCAATTACACTATTTATCCTTCTCAGATCCTGGAGGAATTGCCAGCTGTCTTTCCCCGTCTTTTTTATTACAAACACTGGGGAATTCCAGGGGCTATTGGACGGTTCGATATTGCCCTTATTTAATTGTTCCTCCACGAGCAGATGGAGAGCGCTCAGTTTTTCTATAGGCAAAGACCACTGATCTATCCAGATAGGGTCATCTGTTTTCCAATTCAATTTCTGGATAGGGCGCTCCACAGTGGCCTCTAGGGAAAATCCCGGGGTTCTGGTGTTACCTCCACCCGGGTCCCCCATTGGGACATAAGATCTCTCCCCCATAATGTGAATCCCGAATCCATGACAAAGGGTCGAATAGAGGCTATCCTACCTTCGGGTCCCTCTATTTGAATAATATCCTTGCTCCAGTGGGCGGACACAGATCCACCTACCCCCGAAACGAGGCCATCTTTGAATTGCGGGCTCCACATCCGAGGCCAATCTGTCACCGAAATGATAGTTACATCAGCTCCTGTATCGATCATGCCTGTAATGGAATAGGAGTCATTGTTATTAGACAGTCTACAGTCAAGCATTGGATGACCCTTCCCCACCACTTCTGCCCAGAACGCGCCAGGGGACTTGCTCCCCTCTGGAAAAGTCTCTGGCAGCACGAATGCCTGTGCATTATCATAACCTTTAGGGAGGAAAAACGGCGGAAAATGACATTTAACAATAACATTTAGCCTCCCCGCACGGTCCAGCTGGCTGATCATGGGAATGACTTCCACTTCTGGTGGCATGCTGTAAGGATGTCCGAAAGTAAATATAAAGCCAGTACTTATCACGTTGTTGAGGCGACAGGGAAGGCTATAGACATGCTGATATTTCATATGAGTCCCGTCCAGTAGTTTAGCTGAGAGTTTTTGAATTGCGGCAGCTTCTCCATTTGTATCCACAGGCGAGGCTGCCTTTTCGTGCTCCCATGTCAGTTTTTTTGCATCTTTTCTGCAGTTGGTGGTGCAGGAGCTCTGGGTTTGGCTGAAACAACAGGCTTGGAAACATAATGGTTAGGTGCGGGGGCACGACAGAATTTTGCAGTGTGGCCCTTTTTTCCACACCTCGTACAAACCCATAAAGACGTGTCATTTCTATTTTCCTCCACATTGGCAGGATGTGCTAAAAGCTTTCCTGTTGATTCCTCTTTATTTTCCTGTCACATGTCTCATGCAGGCCTCTGTAATCAGCAGCAGGGATGGAGGAGGTTTGAATGGCAGTGTCTTAATGACTGCTTTACATGTTTCATTTGCATTTAATTTTGCAAAGTCTGTTATTATTCTCTCGTGGAGGGAGGCATCATCAATTTGAGCCTCCACGGCTGCTGTTAATCGGTCCACAAAGTCCGTAAAGTCTTCATTTAGGCCCTGCCTGATGGCAGTGTAACTGATCTTTATGGTGGTTTTTGAAGGCATTGTAAAGAATACCTTCTCTGCGACCCCCCATATTATTTCCAGGACCTCTCTGGGTGTTTGGTTTGCTTGGTCCTGTGGCTTAGTAAATTGTCCTTCCCCTATTAAATGATCCATTGTGATGTTTACATGATTAGGATTTCTTAAGATGACTGGCAGCTGCTCTCCTAGCTGTTCTTTCCACAGGTCTTGCCACAATTTGAATTCGGTAACGGATAGCAGACAAAAAATAATTCTTTTTACATCATGCGGTACAAGTACATTTGCAGTACAAGTTGCATTAAAATTTTTTTTTAAATATTGGCTATCCTTATCATATTCTTTATATGCTTTACAGACATCTTTGATGTTATTATAATCGAATGGCTTCCATTGTGGGTTCTGTCCTTGCCTGTTATAAGTAACTGGAGCAGCACAGGGGATGGCGGCTGTGGAGGCCTCATTGTTTACAAAGTCATCCAAGATGGAGTCTCTTCCGGCTCCAGCTGGAAGAGAGGCGGGGTAGGCTGAGTTCCCGAGCCCTGATGGACAGGGGTTGGTGGGGGCGGTGCGACCGAAGGGGACGGCGTGGCAACCTCCACCTGACTCCACCCCTGCGATGTCGTCACAGGGAGGAGCAGGGGGCGAAACCAAACCGCCTTTGCATGAGGTCAGGGGGGAGGAGTGATCAAGATTGACAAGTCTGGAGGACTCAAGGGGAACATCCGGTGAAGAGAGGAAGGGGTTCCGGAAAGACAACCGAAAGAGATTGTGGGGAGAAGAAGGAGTTTTGGCACGCTCTGCCATATGGCGGCAGCCATTCCGGGACTCAGGGGGAACGCCCCCTGGGATAGCTCTTTTACTTTTTATGTTCAAACTGGGGCTTTTAACTGGGGAAAAAGGACAGGAAAAGGGGTTTGGGGACAGTTCCAAACTAGCTTGGCCACAACCAGACCAGCAGGGGTGCGGGGAACACTGAGGAGAGGCAGGAAGCTCGTGGCAATCCTGAGCCTTTTGGCTTTTTCCTCCTTTCAGTATGCTCCACTCAGGGGACAAGGGAAAGGAAAAACGGATTATTGGGGAAGCGGGAGAAGGAGAACTGGGGACTTTAACTGCTTCAGCGGCTCTTTTTATTACTTTCCTTTCCAATATGACTGCATTTTTAATTTGCATTAGAAGTGGGATAAATTCTTCCCCTGATTTGTCTTTAAAACTCTGCAAGTCCATTATCCAATCTCCTACTGGGTTCCAAAATGAGATCTTTTTCACGTCCACAGCTGTGACACGTGGAAAGTAAAAAAAGATCCACCTTATGAACTCTTTCAACACCCTTTTAGAAAACTTGAACCCTCCCACATTCAGGGAACTCAGAACTTGGGAAAAAATCTCCCTTTGAGGTGCCGATGTCCGATTTCCCATTTTAAAACCAACAGAAAGTTTTAAAACAGACAGAAAAACACCTGCCTCTACCTTCCTTTGTGTTAAAACACAGAAAAGAAAAAAAACCGCCCAGTGAGACCGGGAAGCGCTCGCCCAAGGGTAAAAGGATAGCTCCCATGGAGCGCAGCAGACAAAGACAGCCCAGGGGCACAAAAAGGCAAAATACTTACCAAATACCGGTCCACTGGAACCAAAAATCACAAAAGAAGTCCCAGGGAATGGGAGCAGCCTCGTAGAGAGAAGAATCCAGCAAAAACACGAGGGTTTTCAGCTCCACCCTTGCAGCACAGCGCTTCTAGAACGGAGCGTGGTTTGTGCAAGGGAACGCAGACGCCGGGATCGCGACTCCTGGCAGGTATCAGAGAGCCAGCCAGGGAGTTCTGCAGGGACCGGATTTCAGCCGTCCCTGTTCCGGGGCGCCAGCGTGTCACTGCCCTGGGAGATGGGTCGGCCTCGGGGGGTACTCGTCCCGCCTAGGAGGCTACAGTGACCTTTTCCGGCAGACAGGCACTGAAAAGTGTCATGTCTCGGCGGCCGCTTGAATGGGCTGCACTGGCTCTGTATCAGCAGGGCACCCAAAAGCAAGGGGACCAGAAGGTCTCAGTCTCTCAGGAATCCCGGGGGCAAAAGAGGCAAGGGAGAGGACCACTCCGTGAAATCTTCCAAGGTTTATTACCCCGAAAGCAAAGGGGAGGAACTGGCTGACGAGAGCCAGGGGCACCGAGGTTTTCTACAGGGGTGGTACAGAACAAACAACCAATAGAAGGTAAGCCTGGAGGGAGATCCCAGGGAAGCAGAACCAATGGCTAGGTTACAGAGGAGGGAATTTACAGAACAAACCTATTAACAACCTAACTTAACAGAACTTTCTGGAGAAGTGGTACGGGCTCAGAACCGGGTCTCCCCCACGGACTGGTCTTCACTCTCCGAGTCGTCTGCCCATTGGGTAGGCATGCCGTGATGGACAGCGGGCGGACCCCAAGTGGTCCGAGGCCCCCCAACATGTTTCTAATTTAAGTCTATCTGTGACACCTCTATTTTCGCAGCCTGATTTACTTGTTTGTTGTTCTGGTGTTCTTCATTAGCCTGGCTCTTGGGGACATAAGCATCTATATGGCGGACTTTTACAAGTAGCTTTTTTACTCTGTGTTGGGGTTTTTAGGAGTTCTCCTGTTTTCTTTTTCTCTTAAAGAATTTTCCCCATATATGTTGCCAGGGGGACAAATTGCTGAGTGCTTAAGAAAAACAAAAGACCTGGCCGCAGAGGGTGGGAGTCCAACTAGCTACTTGTTTTTCACCTGAGAGGTTGGGGACAGCCAGGGCTGCTGGTGCTCTCAGTGTGCAGAAGGAGTTGGTCAGGGCTGGAGGCTTCTGCTTTTGCGCTGCCTTCCTTCTACCGGAGAGAAACCTGAGATTCCCAAGCCCACCTTTCCCTGCCCCGCTGGGAGCCGGGCCGCGGCCGCCCTGCTTCCGCTGTCGCTTGGATCCTTCGCTACACTGTAGCCCTGCACACCCTTGCCGGCTGAGACCTCCCGGGGCTCCCACTACAGCTCCAGAGTTTGATATATCTCGTCTGCCACCCAGGATCTGTGCTCCTCTCTGCTGTTCCAGCCTGCTGTTCCCGAGGGTCTGGCTGGGCACTGGGATCAGCTGCCCAGGGGGTTTGTGAAGCTTTTTTTGGCCATCCCTCCTGGGAGCCCGAGCCGCCATTACCACGTGCTCCCAGAGCTCGGTTCGGAGCGCCCCCTGCAGCCGCCGGGTAACCATCACACCTGCCCTGATCACCAGGAGCTGCCAGCACCCCTGCCGGCTGTGACCGGAACTGCACCAAAGGGGAAAGGGCCTGACAGCTGAGAGAGGCTGTCACTGGGTTTGTGGTTCTGTTTGCTGTTACTGCCATAGTTATTGTTGTTTGTTTGCCTTGTCATACATATATATATATAAGTAAAGAACTGTTATTCCTACCCCTCATATCTTTGCCTGAAAGCCCCGTAATTTCAAAATTATGATAATTGGGAGGGAAGGGGGTTGCATTTTCCATTTCAGGGGAGGCCCCTGCCTGCAGAGGAGGAAGTATAAGACCAAATCAGTGCGCTCAGTTAATGATGGGGAACCAGGGCCCTCTCAACCAGCAGGGGAGTCAGAACCTGAAATCATCACCGAGTCCCTGTCGTATGACAGTCTCCGTAATATGCGAAAAGACATTGTGCGGTGGGGGCGTGAGGCTTATACAACCTGGTTACTTTGGGTTTGGGACCTTATGGGTACAGGTGTGCAACTGGATAGTGGCAAGGCAAGGTATCGGGGATCCTTGACCCAGGCCCCAGGTGTTGATCAGATATTCGTGAGGGAGCCAGGGCCCCTTTCTCTCTGGGAGCGGCTTTTAATGAGTGTGAGAGAGAGGTTCTTTCACAAAGAGAGAATGCAGGAGTACCATCATAGAATGCAATGGAAGACACTTGAGGAAGGGATCCAACAGCTAAGAGAAGTGGCAATATTAGAGGTACTCTTTGGGAGGGATGGACAGCATGATAATGACCCTGACAAGGTCAAGTGCACAGGGCAGATGTTGTGGAACCTGGCAAAGCTAGGGCCACAGCAATACACCACCATCATTGCAATGATTAATGCCGAGGACAACCGAGAAACAGTGGGCTCCGTTGCCAACAAGCTCAGAAATTATGAGAGTCTGGTTAATGGCCCACTGAAGGCTCATGTCTCTGCCGTGGTTAAGGACCTCAAAGAGGAATCTAAAGAGGAGATTGGGGGGTGAGGGAGGAGTTGAAGAAGATCAGTGAGGCACCAGTGCAAGTCACAGGCCCCAAAATCAGAGCCCAACATCCCCCAGCCAGAGAGAGAGGGTACACCCCACGAGATGAGCTGTGGTTCTTTCTGTGAGACCATGGGGAAGACATGAGAAGGTGGGATAGGAAACCCACTTCTGTCCTGGCAGCACGGGTGCGTGAACTCAAGGAGAGAGATGCTAACCGAGGGGGTTCTGCTAGGGTGAAAGTAGCCTCAGCCTCTCGTGACCAAGCTGCCAGGTATTTCAGAAGGGAGGATGATATGTCGGATCCCCTTGAAGGAACTTCTAGCGTGTATGCCCAGGGAGGAAATGATAACCAGGGCTAGAGGGGCCCTGCCTCTAGCCAGGAAGAGGCACGGGAGAACCGGGTCTTTTGGACGGTGTGGATCCGATGGCCTGGCACATCAGAGCCACAGAAATATGATGTATTGGTTGATACTGGTGCACAGTGTTCTTTAATGCCATCGGGACATGTGGGGGCAGAACCTTTTTCTATTGCTGGGGTGACCGGGGGATCACAGCAGTTGACCCTGTTGGAAGCTGAGGTGAGCCTGACTGGGAAGGAGTGGCAAAAGCATCCGATTGTGACCGGCCCAGAGGCCCCATGTATTCTGGGCATAGACTTCCTCCGGAACGGCTATTACAAAGCCCCAAAAGGACTCAGGTGGGCATTTGGAATAGCTGCTGTAGAGGCAGAGGGCATTAGGCAATTGAACACCCTGCCTGGACTATCTGAGAATCCTTCTGCAGTTGGGCTCCTGAAAGTGGAAAAGCAACGAGTGCCAATTGCCACCTCGACAGTGCACCGCCAGCAGTATCGGACAAATCGAGATGCCGTGATTCCCATCCACAAGATGATCCGCGAGCTAGAGAGCCAAGGGGTGGTCAGCAAAACCCACTCACCCTTCAACAGCCCTATTTGGCCTGTACGCGAGTCTGATGGGGAATGGAGATTGACTGTGGACTACCGTGCTTTGAATGAAGTGACTCTACCACTGAGCGCTGCTGTGGCAGACATGTTGGAGCTCCAGTACAAGCTGGAGTCCAAGACAGCAAAGTGGTATGCCACCACTGACATCGCGAATGCCTTCTTTTCCATTCCTCTGGCAGCAGAGTGCAGGCCTCAGTTTGTCTTCACTTGGAGGGGCGTGCAGTATACCTGGAATCGATTGCCCCAGGGGTGGAAGCACAATCCCACCATCTGCCATAGACTGATCCAGACCGCACTGGAAAAGGGTGAGGCTCTAGAACATCTGCAGTACATTGACGACATCATTGTGTGGGGGAACACGGCAACAGAGGTATTTGAGAAAGGAGAGAAAATCATCCAGATTCTCCTGGACACCGGCTTCGCCATCAAGAAGAGCAAAGTCAAGGGACCTGCCCAAGAGATCCAGTTCCTGGGGGTAAAGTGGCAAGATGGACGATGTCAGATTCCCACTGAGGTCATCAACAAGATCACTGCAATGTCTCCACCAACCAACAAAAAGGAAACACAAGCTTTCCTAGGCGCCATAGGTTTTCGGAGGATGCACATTCCCAAGTACAACCAGATCGTGAGCCCTCTCTACCTGGTTAACCGCAAGAAGAACAATTTCCATTGGGGCCCTGACCAGCAACAAGCCTTCACCCAGATCAAGCAGGAAATCACTCACGCAGTAGCCCTGGGCCCAGTCTGGACAGGACCCGAGGTGAAGAACATGCTCTACTCTGCAGCCGGGAACAATGGTCTGTCCTGGAGCCTTTGGCAGAAGGTGCCTGGTGAGACTCGGGGTCGACCGCTGGGATTCTGGAGCCAAACCTACAGAGGGTCTGAAGCCAACTACACTCCCACAGAAAAAGAAATCCTGGCCACCTATGAAGGAGTCCAAGCTGCCTCAGAAGTAATCGGCACAGAGGCACAACTCCTCCTGGCACCCCGACTACCGGTGCTGGGGTGGATGTTCAAGGGAAAGGTCCCTTCCATGCATCACGCCATTGACGCTACTTGGAGCAAAAACATTGCCCTCATCATGCAGCACGCCCGAACTGGAAACCCGAATCGCCCTGGGATCTTAGAAATAATTACCAATTGACCGGAAGGTGAGACTTTTGGGTTATCTTCTGAAGAAGAAGAGGAGCAAGTGACACGTGCCGAAGAAGCCCCATCATATAATGAGCTACCGGAGAGTGAAAGACAATATGCCCTCTTCACTGATGGTTCCTGCCGAATTGTAGGCGCTAGCTGGAAATGGAAAGCTCCTGTATGGAGCCCCACACGACAAGTTGCACAAACTACCAAAGGAGAAGGCGGATCGAGCCAACTTGCTGAACTCAAAGCTGTCCAATTAGCTCTGGACATAGCTGAAAGTGAGAAGTGGACAAAGCTCTACCTCTACACTGATTCATGGATGGTAGCTAATGCTCTGTGGGGCTGGCTTGAAAGGTGGAAGAAAGCCAACTGGAAGCATAGAGGAAAACCAGTCTGGGCTGCTGAAGAGTGGAAAGGTATTGCCACTCGGGTAGAGAAGCTATCCGTGAGAGTCCGCCATGGAGGTGCTCATGTCCCCAAGAGTCGGGCTAATGAAGAACATCGTAACAACAAACAGGTAGATCAGGCTGCGAAAATAGAGGTGTCCCAGATAGACTTGGATTGGCAACATAAAGGAGAGTTGTTCTTAGCTCGATGGGCCCATCATGCCTCAGGCCATCAGGGCAGAAATGCCACCTTTAAGTGGGCACGTGACCGAGGGGTGGATCTAACCATTGACAGTATCTCCCTGGTGATCCATGACTGTGAGACGCGTGCTGCAATCAAGCAGGCCAAGCGAGTGAAACCTCTGTGGTATGGTGGGCGGTGGTCCAAATACAAGTATGGGGAGGCCTGGCAAACTGACTACATCACACTGCCTCAAACCCGCCAAGGCAAGAGCTACGTTCTCACAATGGTAGAAGCCACCACGGGATGGCTGGAGACCTACCCTGTGCCTCATGCTACTGCCCGGAACACCATCCTGGGCCTTGAAAGGCAAGTCCTGTGGAGGCATGGAACCCCCGAGAGAACTGAGTCCAACAACAGGACTCATTTCAAGAATAGCCTTATCAACACTTGGGCTAGAGAACATGGCTTTGAATGGGTGTACCACATCCCTTATCATGCACCAGTGACTGGGAAGGTTGAGCAGTGTAATGGATTGCTTAAAACCACCTTGAAGGCACTGGGCGGGGGACGTTCAAAAACTGGGAGATGCATTTAGCAAAAGCCACCTGGTTAGTTAACACCCGAGACTCCACCAACTGAGCAGGCCCTGCCCAATCTGAACCCCTGCAAACGACAGGGATAAGGTTCCAGTGGTACACATGAGAGGTATGCTTGGAAAAACTGTTTGGGTTAATTCTGCCTCGAGCAAAGACAACCCCATCCATGGGGTTGTCTTTGCTCAGGGACCAGGTTGCACCTGGTGGGTGATGCAAAAGGATGGAGAGACCTGATGCATACCTCAAGGGGACCTTGTTTTAGGGTGAACTGCCCATGGCACTGTACTTGTATTGGTATCTGCATGTATATATGTATATAATTAGAGTGATGCATGTTTGTATATGGTTAAAAGGGTTAATTTTGATGTAACATGTTAGTATGGGAAAAATTCGGGGTGGATAATGTTGGGGTTTTTAGGAGTTCTCCTGTTCTTCTTTTTCTCTTAAAGAATTTTTCCCATATACTTTGCCAAGGGGACAAATTGCTGAGTGCTTAAGAAAAACAAAAGACCTGGCCACAGAGAGTGGGGGTCCAACAAGCTACTTGTCTTTCATGTGGGAGGTTGGGGACAGCTGAGAAGGCTGTCACTGGGTTTGTGGTTCTGTTTGCTGTTACTGCCATAGTTATTGTTGTTTGTTTGCCTTGTCATACATATATATATATTAGTAAAGAACTGTTATTCCTACCCCTCATATCTTTGCCTGAAAGCCCCTGTCTTTCAAACCACGACACTCGGGCAGCGACGTCTTTCTACTCTTCAGCAGCCTAGATTGGTTTTCTCCTATGCTGCCAATTGGCTTTTTTCTACTTTTTCAGCTATTCCTACAGAGCATTGGCTACTATCTATGAGTCAGTGTAAAGGTAGAGCTCTGGCCACTTTTCTCTTTCAGCAATGTCTAGGGCTAGTTCAACGGCTTTGAGTTCAGCAAGTTGGCTCGATCCTTCTTCTTTGTAGCTTTTGCAACCCATTGTGTGGGACTTCATACAGCTGCTTTCGGCTTTCGTTTCATCCTTACGATGCGACAAGAACCATCGGAGAAAAGAGCGTATCATGTGTCTTCTGCTGGCAGTTGGTTGTGCGGTGGAGCTTCTTCAGCACGTGTCACTTGTTCTTGTTTCATCTTCGTCACTGAGACCAAAGTTTTCACCTTTGGGCCAATTTGTGATTATTTCTAAAATCCTAGGGCGATTCAGTTTTCTAATACGGGCGCGCTGTGTGATGAGAGCAATCCATTTGCTCCATGTGTTATTGGTGGCATGGAGGGTAGAGGGAACCTTTGCTTTGAACATCCACCCCAGCACCGGTAGTCGGGGTGCCAGGAGGAGTTGTGCTTCAGTGCCGAGTACCTCTGAGGCAGCTTGGATTCCTTTATAGGTGGCTAAGATTTCTTTTACTGTTGGGGTGTAGTTGGCTTCAGACTCTCTATAGCTTCGACTCTAGAATCTCACTGGTTGGCTTCGAGTCTCACTAGGCACTTTTTGCTAAAGGGTCCAGGACAGACCATGGTTTCCAGCTGCAGAGTAGAGCACATTTTTTACTTCTGTTTTTGTCTTGACTGGGCTACGGGCTACTGCATGAGCAATCTCTTGCTTGATCTGGGTGAAGGCTTGTTGCTGTTCAGGGCTCTAATGGAAATTACTCCTCTTGCAGGTAACCACGTAGACAGGACTCCCAATCTGGCTGTACTCAGGAATATGCATTTTTCAAAAGCCTATGGCACCTAGGAAAGCTTGCGTTTCCTTCTTGTTGCTTGGTGGAGACATTGCTGCGATCTTGTTGATGACCTCGGTGGGAATTTGATACTGTCCATCTTGCCGTTTCACTCTCAGGAACTGGATTTCTCGAGCAGGTCTTTTGACTTTGCCTCTCTTGATGGCAAAACCAGCTTCTAGGAGAATCTGGATGATTTTCTGTCCTTTCTCAAGCACTTCCTTTGCTGTGCTTCGCCACACAATGATGTCATCAATGCACTGCAGATGTTCTGGAGCCTTACTCTTTTCGAGTGCAGTATGAATCAGTCTATGGTAGATGGTGGGACTGTGCTTCCACCCCTGGGGCGGTTGGTTCCAGGTGTACTGCACACCCCTCCAGGTGAAGGCAAACTGAGGCCTGCACTCTGCTGCCAGAGGAATGGAGAAAAACGCATTGGCAATGTCAATAGTGGCATACCACTTTGCTGTCTTGGACTCCAGCTTGTACTGGAGCTCCAACATGTCTGCCACAGCAGCGCTCAGCGGTGGAGTTACTTCATTTAAGGTACTATAGTCCACAGTCAATCTCCATTCTCCTTCAGATTTGCACACAGGCCAGATGGGACTGTTGAAGGGTGAGTGGATTTTGCTGATCACCCCTTGGCTCTCCAGCTCACGGATTATCTTGTGGATGGGAATCACAGCATCTCAAGTTGTCTGGTACTGTCGGCAATGCACTGTCAAGGTGGCAATTGGTACTTGTTGTTCTTCCCCCGTCAGAAGGCCTACTGCAGATGGGTTCTCTGATAGTCCAGGTAAAGTGTTTAATTGCTTGATGCCCTCTGTCTCTACAGCAGCTATTCTAAAAGCCCACTTGAGTCTCTTTGGGTCTTTGAAATACTCGCTTCGGAGGAAGTCTATGCTCAGAATGCATGGGGCCTCTGGGCCAGTCACAGTGAGATGTTTCTTCCACTCATTTCCAGTCAGGCTCACCTCAGCTTTTACTAGGGTTAAATTTTGTGATCTACCTGTCCCAGCAGTAATAGAAATGGATTTTACCCTCACATGTTGCAATGGGATTATTGTACACTGCGCACCAGTGTCAACTAAAGCATCATATTTTTGTGGTTCTGATGTACCAGGCCAACGAATCTACACAGTCTAAAAAACACGGTTTTCTTTGGCCTCTACCTGGCTAGAGGCAGGGCCCATCTAGTCCTGGTTATTTTTTTTCCCCTGGGCATACATCTTAGAGGTTCTTTTAAGGGGATCGGACATGTCATCATCTCTTTCATTATTTCTGGCAGTTTTGCTATGGGCAACTGGAGCTACTTCTTTTTTGGTGGAACTTTCTTTCTGAGACTTGCGCTCTTTTCATTTACACACTCGTGCTGCTAGAGCAGAAGTGGGTTGTCTTTTTCACCTCCTTATGTTTTCTTCACTATCATACAGGAAATACCACAGCTCACTTCGTAGGACGTACTTTCTCTCTCTCTCTGGGGGATGTCGGCATTTGGTAGTAGAATTTCTGATCTGTACTGCCGAGATTTGGAGAAGGCCTTCTTTAATCTCTTTCTTGAGTTCTTTCTTGAGTTCTTGGAAATTCTTCTCCATCTTATTTTTTAATTTCTGCACACGTGTTTCCACAGCTGCGATTCTTGCTTATGTTGGGCGGTGTTGTGGTGCCTTAGCCCACCTCGGGACAGCCCACTGCCTGTCAGCTTATGTCCATCCAATGGGTAGATGAGTCTGAGTCTGAGGGGCTGTCCATGGGCGAGGCTGAAGTCTAAAGCTACTCCCCCATTCTCGAAAGTTCCCCGTTATTCGATTGTTTATTGGTCTAGGTTGGTTGTTCCCTCCTCTGTGCTCACCGGATTGGTTTGTTGTTACCGGGTTCCTCCCCCTACACTGTTACCCATTGGTCCATTTTGTTCACTCCTCCCCTTTTCCCTTTGATACTTAAAGCGCTCGCCAGACCCTGTTTGGGGCCATTTTCGTCCCTGATCCCTTTGGGAATAAACTCCTGGAATTCATACGAAAAGGTCCTCTCCAGCCTCCTTTGTTCCTGGGAGCTTGGGATTGCTACACCTAGTCTCCTCGAGGTGTGCCTGCTGTGCCTGGAGCTTGTGCAGCCCGCTTATCGGCCGCCGAGAACTGGACGCACTTTTGTAGTCGTATCTGTAGGAAGGTCACTGAAGCCTCCAAAACAGGAGAAACATTCCTGAGGCTGACCCCAAGTGACAGGGCCGTGCACGGCACGTGCATATGCTCGGTGCTTCGTTGCCATATCTTGCACAGTGTCATTTGCACCGTAATCTGGTTTCATCATTGCTAAAGCAGAAGTATATTTTGGTGGCCCAAGCCATATGAGTTTTCGCCACATTACTGGGTTAACTCTGACTTGGTCTGGACTTTTCAATCTTGGGTCATTTGTGAAGACAATCTTTACTACCCCTAGTTCTTTCAGGCATTGGATCTCTTGTTCTATGGTTTTTTACTGGGTTTGCTGCATAAAGAAATTGTCTGCGCACAGATATCTATCTCTCGTGCCATGCAAGACTTGTCTTTAGACACTGCCAGAGTCTGCTCTCCTTATTATCTTTTGGTCAATAGCTGGATCACGTGACAGGGATCCCAAATGCCTCGCTTTAGCACCATCTAACATTACATCATTACCTGCAGCATCCTAAATACCGACTATTTAACTTATTATGGATTCATTAGACTGTCGGGTGTAGTCTTTTCTTAGGCTATGAAGGTCTTTTATGGACATGGACTCAGTAATGGTTTCTGTGCCTGAGTCAGTTGGTGGCTTTGAGGTTCTTTCCCCTGCATCATCATCATCTTTCACTGGGCGATCAGTTTTGGTTGTGTGCTTTTTCCTCATGACAGGAGCAACTATCAATGGCTTGGGCTCTCCTTCTGGTTTGGCTGCAGCCTGAGTGACTGGGGTGTTTGTTGATTTATTTTCCTGCCCCTCTACCTTTACTTGCTGCTCTGCAGTACTCAGCAGTGTGCGATAGGCATATGCCAAGGCTCAGCATATTGCAATGAGCTGTTTCTCATTAGAATTGTCATTGTATTTCTCTTTCAGATATTTCTTTACCTCAGCTGGTTTCTGAATTTGTTCAGGAGGGAAATTTTAAGCTATTGGGTCAGACAATTTCTTCAGGGTTTGGCTCATATCTTTCTATTCCTCACACCACTCAGGATTTTCCACATCTGGGTCAGGTGTCTCATCAGACACCCTGGAAATCTGAGCGCTTATTCTAGACAAGCTGCAAACTACATAGAGGACGATTACCAGATTAAATATCAGGAGGGTGGTCTATTTAACATCCAGGGGAAACTGAACATTCTCAAAAGATAATGTATTAAATTTAAAGCGGAGGGAGATGAAAGGCTGGGAAACCCCGTCTTCTTTTTAACAAACTGGGTGCAATTACTAATAAACTCTCAAAACAGGCTACTGAAACTAGGACTGGGGTTAGGATGGAGAAACGACCTATCATACACACTTTGAACAACTGCCTGTACCTCTGTTAACTTCTTATAAATCATTATCACCGAGCACAGCAAAATAGAAATCCGGATTCGTGCCCTTGCTCGGCAAAAGTTATGTATGAGAGACAAGATCGGAGCAATCTGTGGATAGGCAAACAGGCTTAGGGACCAGAAAGGCATTAGTACTTCAAACAGGCCTAGGGACTAGAAAAACATTAGTACATCAAGCCAGAGAGACATTATGAACTCAACTAACATGATGACTACTTTACCCCAACACAAAGTAATTAAATTCCAACCAAAATGTAATTAGCACAGGGTTTTTCACTTTCCTTCAAGCCACGTGTCGGGCACCATTAAAATTATTTGTGCTGGTTTGGACAAATTTGGAGGAAAATATCCTCTGATAGAAGGCAGGTTACAACCATCCCTCCCCCACCAGGTTCAGGAAAAAGAAATTTTCCTCAAAGGAAAGAGATAAAAAAATTATTTATTTAACAAACACACAGGAAAAGGATAGTAATGCTAAATAATGAAATCTCTATGGAGAGAAACATGGGAAGATTTCAGAGTCCTTCTGTAGGTGTGGTCTCTCTCCCCCTTGGAGCTGGGTCGGCGTGGGCCCACCTCCGGGCCTCGGGAAAATTCTCCCGATGTTTTCTGATGTTAAAACAGTGCAGAAGAGAAGAAGGGAAAAACCAAAGTCCCAGGAAAACAAAGTTCAACTCTCCGTCTCTCTCTCCGGAGAAAAGGAGCTGAAAAACTCGCTGAAAAGCACCAAGGGTGTTTTCCTCCCCCCTTGCTGCCAGAGCAGAAAGCAGAGGAGTGTATGTGTCCTTGAAACAACTGTTTTGAAAAAGTTCGCTTGAGTTTTTTTTCTCTCTCGCCTCTCAGGCTCAGTTTAAAGGCTCAGAAAAGACATACAGTTAATTTCTGGGCAATAGAGCAGCGATAGGAGATACACATCATAAAGTCACCCCAAGACACACTCCCCTCCTCAACTGGACAGGGGAGGGAAAATATAACAAAGGGTTCATGAGTTGAGATAAGGACAGAGATCACTCACTGATTACCATCATGGGCAAAACAGGCTCGAATTGGGGATTTTAATTTAAGTTATTACCAATCAAAATCAGAGCAGGATAATGAAAAGTAAAACAGATTTTAAAAAACACCTTCCCACCATCCCTCCCTCCTTTCTGGGCTCTGCCTTCTCCCCCCCCAGTGGCACAGGGAGACAGGGAATGAGAGTTATGGTCAGTTCATCACCGGTGGTTTCTCTCGCTGCTCAGGGTGAGGAGTCCTTCCCCTGCTGCACCATGGGGTCCCTCCCATGGAAGACAGTTCTCCATGAACTTCTCCATCATGAGTCCATCTCACTAGCAACAGCTGTCTGTGAACGGCTGCAACGTGAGTCCATCCCATGGGCAAAATTCCTCCCCAAACTGCTGCTCCGTGGACCACTCTTCCATGGTGTGGTGGTTCATTCCCCCCTCCTCCTTTCCAGGTTGCAGTGTGATCTGAGAAATGCTTGTTAGGCCTTGGCCTTGAAAACAGCACCTGGGCTCAGCTCTTTCCAAGCTTATCAAAAAACAGTCTGCTCCCAGGAACTACTAACAAGCTCCTGTTTTCCTTATGACCAACCTTGGAAAATATTCCTCTTGACTGAATGGCATTTTTGTCTAGCCTCTGTTTTTAGGTGGCCACATCAAGGCAGCAGCATAACATTCCTGTTCTCACACTTTCAAAGAAAGTGCTGGCCCAAACTGTGGCCAGGATGGAAACATGGTTATGACTAAAGCCCACTCTCTTGCAACCCTATAAACAGCAGTCCAAAATGGGGCCCTTTGAGCTCTCCTTGATGCCTTAGGTTTTAACTTTCATATTTTTCAAATTCTGTACTGCCTAGTGTGTAACTGAAGTTTCTTGTGGCCTGTTAACTTCTGCTCTCTCATGCTAGGTAGACATAACTAAGCCTCTCCAGGCCTGCTCTCCAAGGACACTCAGACCGTCCTAGGCCCAAAATGTGTAAACCAAAGACTCTAAAGGTGGGGCAAGCTTGGGGAAATTACATCATTAAACTGAAGCTTTAATTGGAGAATTAACCCTGATATGCAAATGGACCAAACTTATAGAAGTGTGAAGAACTCGTGACCTGCTGTCCATCTTGGGGTCCATCTTGGCAGTAGCCTCTGGACTCCCCAGGGTGTACCTTTGAAGGCCCTTCAAATAAATACCTACCTTTATTCCCTTATTCTTGTATAGTCTCTGTTTTTTTAGGTGGCCACTTCAGGCATCATCCTGGACTGCAGCGGGCCTGCAACCAGCAACCTCCCTCCGAATGGGACACCTCTCAGAGCTAGCAAACCCTCAGGTTTGCTATATCTGGAGGATTGCCAAAACACGACCTATCCTGGGCTGAGATCTCACTCCTTGAGGCCCGATCCTTCACCCATCAGGAGATGCAAAAGCATCCAAAGTATTTCACTGACCTCTGAGGGGAATTTTTCACAGGTACCTTATCTTCCACTGACTGTTTCTGTCTGGGTGCATGCCCCTGTGCATCTGCTATAGCAAATCTGAGAGAAATACTGCTTTCTTAGATGTTTAAGTACCTCAGATATCTACATATCCAGGCCTGTAAGTAAGGTTAAGTTATAGTTATAAGCTTACTTAAAGGCTGTTAAGTGTTGTTCTTTTGCTAAGTTGTTAAACGTAAGTTATAAGCTAAGCTAAGTGTTGCTCAGTGTCCTTCTGTTAAGTTGCTAAGTATAACTTCGAAGTTATAAGTTAGGTTAAATGCTGTTAAGTGTTATTCCTCTCTTATATTGTTAAGGTTAAGCTATAAATTAAGTTTAAGTTAAGTTAGGTATAAGTTAAGTGTTTTCCCTATGTTAAATTACTAGGCTTAAGGTATAAGTTAAGTTAAAGTACTGTTAAGTTTGAGTGTTATTAAGCTTTTAGGTCATATTCCTTTTTATCCTTGCCCAGACTGTCCTTTTGTCACTGGTACTGGTCACACCACACCCACACACACTCCCCTAGGTAGTTCTAGGCTCTTTTCTGCTTTGATTGCCTGGATTTTTTTTGGTTTTGTTGTTGCTTGCTTTCCCTTGTTGTGCCTTAGCTGTCCTGTAAGTAGTAGAGTGAATCTTGCCAATGAACTTGTGGTGCTGTGTCACTTAATATTAAGTCTGACTTTTGCTCATACCCCTGCCGATGATTTTTTAAGCAATCTCAAACACTCTCGTTCATGACACATGGGGTGCAGTCCTTCAAGGATAGGTTTCTCCAGCATGGAGTCCTCTCTCCGCGGGCTTCCCACAGGGTCACAGCCTCCTCTAAGGCATCCACCTGCTCTGGCGTGGGGCTCCTCCACAGGCTGTGGATGGATCTCTGCACCCCCTATGGACCTTGATGGGCTACAGGGGGACAGCCTGCTTCACAATGGTCTTCACCACAGGCTGCAGAAGAATCCCAGCTCTGGTGCCTGGATCACCTCCTCCCCCTCCTTCTCCACTGACCTTGGTGTCTGCAGAGTTGTTCCTCTCAAATATTCTCCCCCCCCCCTTCTCTGGCCGCAATTACAAGTACACAAGAACTTTTTTTTTCTTTCTTCTTAAATATGTTATCACAGAGGCGTTACCACCATTTCTAATTGGCCCAGCCTTGACCAGCGGCACATCCGTCTTTGGAGTCACCAGGGATTGGCTCTGCTCAACATAGAGGAAGCTTCCAGCAGCTTCTCACAGAAGCCCCCGTTGTAGCTCCCCCTGCTACCAAAGCTTGGCCATGCAAACCAAATAAAGGGTCTGCAGGTCCCTGCCAGGAGCCTGCTCCAGCACAGTCTTCCCACAGGGTCACAGCCTTCTTTTCCTGCATCCATCTGTTAGTGAGCAAGTTATATTTGTTTTAAAAGGAGCCTATGCGGGAGGAGGGGGGGAGTTGTTGAGAAGAGATTTAATCAACGAAATAGATAAGGGTTGATGGGCAAGCTCTGGGTGATGTCCATGTGTTAGAAAAACAAATTAAAAGCTTAGGGCCTGACATACTTTAGTGCTCTTAGACCTGGAGGTGGAAGTTAGCAAAGCATGTGAGACAAATTTATTGTTGAGAACTGAACTGAGTTTATAAACCACCAAGACACATTGCTGTCTTATGTTACAATGTAAGATGTAACCAAAAGTATGTATTCTATTACCATTTTCATAAGCTGTTAAAAACAGGTGGGGCAGTGTTCCTTATTTCCTTCATGACTCATCCCTGATAACTCCCTCTGGGGCTATCTCCACTAATGGGCCATCAAGGCCTTACTGCATGACTCATAAAATTACATCATCCCATTGTGAGATGCTCCGCCCAGGGGGAGGAACCAAGCATTCCTACCTGAATATAATCTGAGGTTTAGAACACCACATGCAGCCCTTACCTACTAGATTCCCAGAGGACAAGAGGTACATAACCACCACTGTGATTCGTTAAAATCACGATATTCAAGGACAAAAACTCTCTAACTATTTAAAGTTAGAAAGTGGTATGTTTATTATGCCAGCGGGCGCCACGGGAGACATGCCAGCACCTTACACGGTTATTTGCCCTCTATTTATTTCACAAAGTGTTACACATTAGTCATATACATATTTCTAGCACCTCCCATTTTCCGCTTCTTATTAAAATGAGGTTATTAGTCCTTTGCGCGTGTGCAATTCCTTTTTTCGATTTGGGTCGGTGGTCTTGATTTGAGTCAATGGTCTTGAAAGATGAAGTCAGGGATCTCTTCGCCACCATGAACTTTCTACCTTCTATTGTGGACAAGCCTCGGCAAGTCTTCTGGAGACGGTCCATACCTCCTGCCTGTATTTGATCATGCAATCTAGGTGCTAGCTATAATTCTATCAGCTTCTTTTGTCCTTATGACAGTTCATTTACTATAAGCAAAGTTTCAGACAGGTACATAATAGTGAATAGCACTATACTTCTTGGCTAAATTTGTAACTCTTCGTTAAGTTATCTTTTGGTTTAATCAGTACAAATTGCTTTTAACTTCTAGCTAAAGTTTAACTCTTCATAATCGTGACTCAACTGGACCTTCAGAGGAAGACCAGACCCTTCTACACGATCACCGCTTCAACGGAACCACATCTATCCCTTCAACAGGACTGTAGGCACCATTTAGTCGGACTGCTACCACCACCCTGACCAACAGGGTGTCAGGTTGTATCCTGACTGTCAGTTTAAGCCAGTGTTTTCTGCCTTTATTTTAATTTTCCTATTAAAATTATAGTTCTGGCTTGGAATCAAACTAGTACAGTTACATAAGTTAGAGATGCCCTGTCAGGGAAAAAGATAATAAAAATACTTAAAATGTGGACTAATCAGCATGAGAAGTGAGAAATTAATAACAAATGGAAGATAGAATACTAATTAATGAAGAGAACTAAATAACTTGTAAGCCCATGAACACCAATTTCTTTGTTTGCTAAAATGTATAAATAGTTACAAGTTTTGATAATTGAGGTACATATTTTGTGGAGCAATCTCCATGTACCTCAACGCTGAATAAAGTAGTGTTGACTTTCTAACCTCACAAACTAGATAGTTTATTTCATGGTTTTCAATGACACACATGCTCTGGCGTCGGTGTCCTCCACAGGCTGCGGGTGTATCTCTGCACCCCTGTGGACCTCGATGGGCTGCAGGGGGACAGCTGCTTCACCGTGGTCTTCACCATGGGCTGCAGGGGAACCTCAGCTCTGGTGCCTGGAACACCTCCTCCCCCTCCTTCTCCACTGACCTTGGTGACCTCGGTGTCTACAGAGTCTCCCATATTCACTCCTCTCGTCTCTGAGCGCAATTACATCTGCGCAATAACATATTTTTCCTTTTTAAATTTGTTATCACAGAGGTGTTACCACCATTTCTGATTGGCTCGGCCTTGGCCAGCAGCAGGTACGTCTTGGAGCTGGCTGGCATTGGCTCTGTCAGACATGGGGGAAGCTTATAGCAGCTTCTCATAGAGGCCACCCCTGTAGTCCCTCCACTACCAAAACCTGGCCATGCAAACCCAATACAATTATGAAAAACTAAAATTTAAAATTTGCAATCAATACTTTGTCTGTCTCAGCTTTCAGTTTGGCCTCTGAGTAACATGATGCTCCAAACCCCACAGCTGTTGTCTACCCTAATACGAGATCTCAGCCAGGGGCCAGACTTTGCTCTTGCTTTCTACAGTGCAATTTCTTTATGCCAATGGACTTACTGGAAGTCTAGAATACAAAACACCCAGAGTCTGTGCAGTGAAAGGAGAAAGGTATGTTCTTACTGAAGAGCGGAGATGCATAGGTGCTACTGAGAAGGGGAGCTGTAACAGGCAGCATGCAATGAGCTATCTTATGGGTTCCAACTGTGCCATAGGTTATTGTTTGGTTAACATCAATGCAATTATGGGTGCAAGAGGATTTTTCCAGTTTTGCCACGAGGATGCAAATAGCACCCTGTGGGGAATAGCAAAATGTTTTGTTGTATGTCTCTTAAAGACAGAAATTCCTTGCATCTTATTTTTGTTTCAAGCCTTGGATGAAACAGTAAGTGGGCCAGAGACACAGAGGGGCAGCTCAGGCAGGACAGGAGACTTGGGTAAGTGACCAATTCTGCTATGTGTGACCACCAGCTGGCAAACAACACTCTTAAAATAATGTTTTTATTTGCCAAAACCCTCTTAAAATATTGTTTTTATTTGCCAAAACAATATTAATTGTATGCTGCCTATGTTTGATGTTAACTGATCCTTTTCTTTCTGATTATTAGTGATGTTACCAAGATTTTCCCTTGTATGAACTAATTGAAATAAATTTGGATTTAGAAAATATTTGCTTTTTATTTTCCTCCATCTTAGAAAAAGTAGAAATTCTGCCTGTCCACCATTTCATTATGTAGTACAGAGGCAGAATAAATCAGTTTCAAGCATGTTACAGCGAGACAGAATCAGAGCCAGGAAATCTCATACTTCTGAATCCAAATGAATTTGAACTAGTTGGGCTATTTCCAACCTATGAAAGTTCTTATTTGAAGGCAGTTTTAAAATATGTATTTAAAAAATGGTCCAATCTTGTTTTGTTTCTATGATACATTAAAAAACCCTGAGACGACTCTTAGAAATGTTATTTCTGAGCATTCATTACCTTTGGAGTATCAGTAATATCAAGTTTGATACTTCCTATGCTCATTATTATGAGAGACTGAAACAGTTAATGGCTCAAACATTGTTAAAATCACCAAAGGACTTTGCCCATTGTAGAAAACTGTGCAAAGAAGCAATTGCTCATCTGCACCACCTACGCCCACTGTCAGAGACTGAAATATAGTTTATGGCTTAAACATTTTTATGAAGGATTTTTGTCCGTTAAAACTATATAACAAAGCTGCACCAAGAAAAGCTGCACAGAAAACCATCGCACCCTGAATGGGCCTCCTGACTGAGGCCCTGGTTTGAAAATTGATTTGAGATAAGATAAAGTGACACTATTCTCAGGTCTGGGCTGGGGGAGAAGAATACTTCCACAGGAGGATTAAACCCAGCAGCTTTGGGGTGGAGGCCATAGTCCCAGGCTTATCTATTGCCAGGTTTGCACAGACTCTCCCCCAACCCAGGGAGGAGGAGGAGAGGTTTTGGGTGTGTGGCATAACCTCTGGCCAGAGGCAGTGAACGCCCATCCTCTGCTGTGCAGACCAGCTCAGCTGTGGGGCCCCCCACCCCGGGGAAGCCACATCTATGGGACATTCACATGAGGGGCAGAAGAGGGGGTGTCATGGCCCATCAAAGGCCCCCCATAAAGGGGTCCCCAGACCCTGCACCAGAGCACCGCACGTGATGCAAAATGATGCAACTCACCCAGAGCCTTGCAAGAGACAATGTCAAACTTGCCCTCCCCAGGGGAGGCACCGGGGCATCCCCACCTGGCCCAAATGTATATTAATCCATTGGATCCTAAGCTTTGCTGTAGGGGGACCCTCACCACCAAGACCAGATGGAGAGGAGCAACAAGACATCATTGGGACCTACGGAGTGGTGGTATTTTTCTACTTAATCTATGTCACTCTTCCTGTCCCTCCCTCCCTCCCTCCCTTTCTTTCTTTCTTTCTTTCTGTTAAGTAAAATATATCAATTTTTTGGTATCAACATTTAACCTCATTTGGTTTTAATCTGTTTTAGGGAATATTTCGAACCTCAGGATTCTTTCAGCTTTATTCAAAGAGAGTTAGTTCTCTTTGCTCTTCTATGCTTAGAGCAGATAATAACATTCAATTGGCATCATGGACAGGATTCCTTTTAAAATGAGTGTTGGTTCAAAAAAATCGATGAATCGCTAGTTTTTGTGATCAATCATTTTGTGTTAGAAAAACAAAGTAAGGTACCTTTCTACTTTTCTGACCCTCTCTGACTTTTTTGTTTGTTTGTCTGTTTGTTTTTAAGTAAAGTGCACATTGTAACTTCGTGAAAATAAGGTGCTCCCAAGGTGTAAGGAGCGGGACATTGGAAAATATTTTAAATGAGATGCCCCTCGGGAGAGACCATTCTGATGTTTGTGTATGAAATTTAAACTGATACGCGGAAAAGACTCCACTACTGAAATAAGTAGTAAAGTAGGTATGTTTATTCCAGTGCTGGGGCGCATGTGGATTGCTCCACCAAATGCATGCGCGCCAGCAATACCATTTGGCTTGGTATATATCGAGTTACAAGCTACATATTCATTAAGTTTCCAAGTGCGCCTATACATATTCATTTCCTAGCCCCACCTAGCCCTGCTTCACATTATAATGAGCCCAAAGTCATTTCCATATGGCTTGCGCTTGCGCAGTGCCTCGTGCAGGGGTCTCTGGGATGAAGTAGGGAGTCTTCATCAGATGAAGTAAGGAGTCTTCATCAATTTGAACTTTTCACCTTGCTTCCTTTCACATGCTCCCTGAGTCCCTGGCCCAAGTTCAAACCCCAAGGCTGGTTTGAACTGGTTCCTGGATCCAAAGCAGGATCTTTTGGTCACGGCTGCTTCTCCTTATCAATAGTCTTGTATCCTCCCTTTTCCTACTTGACAAATGTAATAAATGTTAGGCAAGCTATATGCATTGTTTTAGCAAGCAGCCCCTTTAGTAATTGACTTAACCCTTGTTTCCCCAACTCAAAACAAGGTACCTTCCCAGAGCAAAGGAGTGAGATTTGGAAATTAGCTGTAATTTACATAAGGAGCCCTCTGGGAAAGTTCACTCCATGTTTGTGACGTAACTTTGTATAAACAAGGTGCCTTTCCAGGATGAAGGAGTGAAATTTGGAAATTAGCTGTAACTTACACAAGGTAATTCCTGGAAAAGAATCACTCTGACTTTTGTGGTAACATGAAACATAATGCATAGGCTCTAATCAATTTGTTGAATGAGTTTGGTGCCAAACCATTTCTACCAGGAATGGACTGGGCACAAAAATAATTGATGTAATATCCAAGCAATTGTTGCTTGAATCTCTACCCTGCTGGCGGAGTGTTAGGATCCAGTTTTAAGGTTCTTAGAAATGCCTCTGCCCGAATTAAGGTGCAAATGAGACCATATGCTGTTAAGAGGGGGCGAGGGAAGCAAGACCCCAACTCAATATGAGTGGTAAGCAAGCTTCTACTTTATTAGTCTCGGATAGCTCTTTTTATACTAGGTACAGCGAGATTATTTTTAGCTAGTTTCTTTTTCTCATAACACACAGCTGCTCTTTGTTTCTTCTGGCTACAGGCCAGGGACTTACTGCACACTCTCAAGGTCGAACCATTCTCCCACAATTCCCCCTTTTTCTTTTTGCACTGCGTCAGTGCACCTATTACTTGCGTGGGGCTCATAAGGATGGTGACGTCTACCGGTACATCAGGATCACGGCGGTCGATCCATCGAGTAGCAACTTGTGTAGTGATTCGCTGAAGTGTTTCTCGTTGCACTTTGGTGAGCTTGACTGGTGCCGCCGGGTTCGTGCTCGCAAGCAACGGGCGAAGCATGTTCAGGTCATCGGTAGAGAAGCCTATAACTGGACGTAGCCATTGCAAATCTCCAAGCAGTTGTTGAGCATCTTTGAGGGTAGCAATACTGGTGTTGAACTGGATCTTTTGTGGCCAAATCTGGGCATCAGTGATCACCCAGCCAAGGTACTTCCAAGGAGAGGTCTTTTGCACTTTTTCTGGGGCTATACAAAGTCTCTGGGCCCGTAAGATGTTTTCTAAGTCCTTTTCTTGCTCAGTAGTAAAGGCATTCCGCTGAGTTAACAAGATGTCATCCATGTAATGATAGATAAGTGTGGTGTGCCACTTTTGGCACAGGGGTTGCAAGGCTGACCCCACAAATAATTGACATAAGGTGGGACTATTCTTCATGCCTTGCGGCAATACTGTCCACTCAAAGCGCTGACTTGGTCCTTCGCGGTTGATGGGGGGTAAAGTGAAGGCGAATTTCTGTGTGTCTTCTGGGTGCAACCGAATGGTAAAGAAGCAGTCTTTTAAGTCTACAATTAGCAGATGCCATTTCTCAGGATCATGGCAGGGTTTGGCATTCCAGGTTGTAAAGCACTCATGGTTTGCATTTTGGCGTTCACCGCTCGAAGATCATGCAGGAAACACCATTTTTCTGACCTTTTTCTTATTACAAAAATTGGAGTATTCCACGGGCTAGTAAACGGCTGTAAATGTCCTTGTCGTAATTGTTCTGCTACAAGCTGGTGAGCTGCTTCTAGGTTTTCTTTCTTCAGCGGCCACTGCTCGATCCACACTGGGTTAGGGTCTGTCCATTTCAGCTGGATCGGGAAAACCCAATCAACAGTGACCGCTGTTAAAAAGGCTCGTTGGTCAGACGCATTCTTAGTTGCTCGAGCACATCTCTGCCGATTAAAGCGTTCACCCCAGGAGGCAGCGGTAGAATGTTCACGGGTGCATGAGCTCGTTGTTTGTCTATCATTGCACTCGGGTAAGGCCATGGGTTGAGGCGCTTACTTTTGCAACCATGGCTGTTTCGTTAAGAACACTAGCATTGCCCACCCATCTGTTGAAGCGTGCGGGCCCCCAGGCGGGTGTGCCTATGAGGCAGGTTCTAAAAGGAGATGCAAATGATTCTAGTGCTAAGCAAATAGAAGACTGATTGGTTCTAGTCTAGGATGGTACAGTCTCTTTTTAACTACTTTCTTGCTGTCTTGTTATTCTGTTTCCCAGCGTCTTCTCTCTTGATTTAGCATGGCTTACATTCTAGTGACTCTGATAAGGGTAGCTGGAGATAACTTGGCTGGGGCACTCTGACAGGATTTGAGTGCTTTACAACAATTTCCCCCTTTTTGTTTATTTGCACCAGCCAAGTTCTCTCTACTATGTTTTCTATCAAGCGGATCGCTGATTGTCATTATATCTAGAATAACACTAAACAATGCACATATAGAATAACACAAAGCAACACAGTAATGACTAATAGTAATTACAAAATTCCCTTCACCATTCTTACACCCGTGCCTATGGGCCAATAACAAAATTTACCTCAGTAAATATTTGATTTAACTGTTTACTTATCTAATATCTTAACTTATCTATTTTAACTTATCAAATATACCTAAAGCTCAAGCAATAACAATATCTAAAAAGAAGGCACAATGTTTATTTTTCAGTAGTATTAGAGAGCGAAGTATCCTTTTCAAGCTACGGGCGAATCTACTTTGTTGGTATCTATCGCGGTCTTTTATCTGTACTGACACAAGCATAACTTCTTCTCATCAGCAACTCTACAGGTCTTTCCCATGACCCTGACATAGGATCTTTAAAACGAACTTTTGGTCGGTGCTGTGACAATTCAGAATCTTGCTGCAAGCTTGAATAATGGGTTAATGCTGGTGGGTCACTGCGAGTACTTACTAAACGTAGATGGTTTACAACATAAACTGCTTTCAGTAAACTGATGACCTGCTTTCAAAAACTTTTAGCGTAAATATTGCGTTATTTAAATGCTCTTGAGGAGCCATTCCTTCTTTTGTTTTGTGATAACTTGTGCAGCTGTCACTGTAAACGTGAAGGCAACATAATAGCAAGTGAACACATGCTATGAGACAGCAAAGTCACACCAAGCAAGAACAAACAAGGATAGTACATATAATCTACAGCACATGATAGAAGGATAGCAACTTAGAACAATACACTTTTACCTGTCTAAATACTGAACTATCACCCAGAGTCTGCCATAGCTGGTGAACCCTTGTTCCACACTGAGGACCTGGAGAAACCTTTCCCGGGCAAGGCTCTCAAGTGTACCTCAAAAGGGGTCCAGCTTCTACATATCTGAATCAGCAAGTTAAAGTGACTTAACTACGTTTTTAGTGCAGAAACACCTGGGTCTGTAGGTATGCCTCCTAACCAGGTAGGGCCAGGGCGTGGCCAGAGCCAAGGCCTTAGCTGGAAGGGTTCCCCTAACCTATCTTACAAACAAGCCTTTATTAATAGCAGCTGGAAAAATTTCTTAAAAGGATACACGTCTTGCAGATAGCTACACAACGATATGTAAAAGTCTGTAAAGCAGCCGGCTTTGTCATTTATCTTCAGCTAAGTAATCAATGGTACCATGCACAAACTGCAAACAACTTAAGAAATGCATATGTGTAACATGGAATAATATCTTCCGGATAATGCTTTTCATAACATGTCTGCAAATTCACGATAGGACATTGAGAATATTAACTGACCTAAGAAATTGCGATTATACCTTCTCACACACTTATGTGTATATATGACAATAAAGCAAAACAAAAGTGAGAAAGAAAGCACTAAACACTTTGCAATCAATCATATGCATAATCTGGAATTGTTACTCATCTTTTTCTGCTACCTATGAAAGATAAAACAGCAAAGATTGTTATAAATAATTGTCACAATTGACCAATGCAGAACACTTATACCTATAGAATTTTCAATTAACTTAAGGTTTTAACAAACTTCATTTTTTCATACTCTTACAACTTATTATCTTGAACAGTTGCTCACCGATTCGTTATAAGTGTTTCAATTTGGTTCAATCTGACTTCTGTAACAAAAGAACTGTATCTTTCAATTTTAGGTTAACATCACTGAAACCAAACAAAACTTAACTTGAATGTAACTTAAACTTAGCAGAAATTAAAATAACAGAACTAAAATTTAACATCACTTAAATACAACAAAACGAGTCAGAGTGGAGTGGTCTCTTTTCAACTGATCTTCAAAATTGGCCTGATTCAATTAATTTCTCTCAAGAGCTGCTTTAGATCTGTAGATTGTTGATGCATGTTCTAAGTTGTATTTTCTGTGGCTCGATGTTGTTGTATCTCGTTGATGTTGTTGTATCTTATTTTCTGTGGCTGTTTATTATAAATATCTGAGATTGCAGTAATAGAAGCGGTCACAGTTGGCGCTGTAGCTGGAGGACAAGTAACTTGTTGGTCACAAGATGGCGGAGACGGAAGTACGTAGGCATTGTTTACGAAGGTAACCAGGGCGCCGCCATTTTGTTGTACGGAATAGTGCCTAGCTTTGTAGCTGGATTTAAAAGTTTTGGAGCAAGTCTCTAGGGTTGAACTGTGCAGAATTTTGCGTAAAAACAGGCAACTGAGGGGGACCACGCATCGCAGACGTGGATAAGGGATCGCATCTTGTTTTTCTTTGCTTGTCTACGGCTGCTTTTGTGGTTCTGTCTGCTCACGCCCCGGTCCGACTCGCTTTTCGGACCGCGAATCCGCCAGGGTCGAGCCCGCATTTCCCTGCACGCCCTCAGATGCTATGTGCTTCTCTTTTGCCGTTTTTGCTGTGCTGCCAATTATATCTAATGCTCTGGGCGGCTTGCGATCTGTTACAGTTTGAATTTCGGCTCTCGCCGTCTGAGGAGGAGGCGGGGCTCCCTCCCCTGCTTCTGTGCAGGCTGCAGAGGCTGCGCGCCAGCCGTGCTTGCCTTCGGAAACTGCTCGTTTATCTAAAATGCCAAATTTCTCAATTGTTGTTTCGAGATAGCTGTGACATGTTTTATAACTGTAGATTTTGGCTTTGTACGCGAGTCTCTCTGCGCCTTTGACGTAATTTTCCTAATTTTTACAATTAAAAACTACTTTTTAAAGACACAGTTCATACCTGACTTTACCGTCAGAAGTCTTTTTCAATCAAAGCCTCTCGTACACTTCTTTGCCACCGCCGAGCCGGATCGCCGGCACAAAGCGGCTCGGGGAGCCGCGATCAGGACCTCCCCTTCTCCGCTCCGGGCCCCGAGCTTCATCATCTTTTTTTGCCGTTTTATCATCACCTATCACTGCATCCCATAGCGCGTCCCCAAACTTCCTCCACTCCGATACCTCGAAGAATGTATTCGGATCCTTAAAGAATCCCTTAACCTTTCCTAGGGCAACCAACCCCGGGATATGTTTCAAACCCTGTATTCCCCGCTTTTCTAAAAAAGCATAAAAGTAATTCGCAGGCTACCTCACGTTCCATTTTTTTTTTTTTCTCGGCCGGCCGACGTGAATCCAGGATCACCCTCTGGCTCGTCCCTGCACGTAGTTCGGGATCACTCTCTGGTCAATCCCCGGGATCACTCTCTGGTCAATCCCCGTAGCTCCCAAAGTGTAGCCTCAGCGGACGGCGGGCTTGGCATATGCCCCGTGCCCAGGCGCGGATGCGGAATCCCACTGCTTAGCAGATCGCCGATCTTTCGCCCCCCGGCTCGCTACCACCGGTGCTTTTCCGCTCTCGCCCCTCGTGCCATAGATAAGGACCCCCTCGTCTTGGTCAGAGTCCTTGTTCAAAGTCCCGGTTCGGGCGCCACATGTTGAGGGGGCGAGGGAAGCAAGACCCCAACTCAATATGAGTGATAAGCAAGCTTCTACTTTATTAGTCTCGGATAGCTCTTTTTATACTAGGTACAGCGAGATTATTTTTAGCTAGTTTCTTTTTCTCATAACACACAGCTGCTCTTTGTTTCTTCTGGCTACAGGCCAGGGACTTACTGCACACTCTCAAGGTCGAACCATTCTCCCACAATATGCCAGTGACAATAGTAAGGGTTTTATTTGATGAGAGGGAAAGAGAGAGAGAGAAAAAGGAAAGAAGTAGAAAATAGGTGGGGGACACAGAAAGAGTGACAGGGACAGAATAAAGAAAATATCACCACTCCATGGATCCCAACGATGTTCCGTTGATCCTCTCCAGCTGGTCTTCTTGGTGGTGAAGGTCCTCCTGAAAAGCATAGAATCCGATGGGTTTATATACCCTCGAGCCAGGTAGCAATGTCCAGGCATGTCCCCCTGGGGGAGGGGGGCAGTCTCTTACTGCAGACTCCGGATCTGTTGCATCACTTGCAGCCCTGTGGTGCAAAGCCTCTCACGTGAAAGTCCCGTGGATGTGGCCTGTGGGGTTGGGGGTTCCACAGCTGGGCTGGTTTGTGTAACGGAGGACAGGTGTTCAGTGCCTCTGACCAGAGGTTACGCCACACACCCAAAACCTCCTCTTCCCCCCTCAGTTGGTGGGGGCAGTCTGTGTAAACCTGGCTTCTGTGAGCTGTGCTCTCCCCCCACCCCAAACTCATCGAAGCTGGTGATTTTGGCCTTTTGTGGATGCATACCTTTCCCTCAGCCTGAGGTGATTGAACAATAGGTTTCCCTTTATCTAATCAGCAGTTTGACTTTCGGTTCAAAGTCCCAGTCTCCAGGGAAGCTTCTTTGGTTGCAGCTTCTTTGCCATGAACAAAACTTTCAATGTTTGAGGCATGAACTATTTTCAGTCTCTGACATGGGGCAAGAGTTGAGGAGAAGTAAACAAGGCTGGGGGAGAAGAATGTATCCACAAGGAAAGCCAAACCCAGCAGCTGTGCTGAAAATCATCTCTGGCTGGGTTCAGCAGGGGAGGCCATAGCCCACAGACTCATTTGCTGAGGGCAGGTTTGCACAGTCTCCCCCCCCAACCAAGGGGGAAGAGGAGAGTTTTTGGGTCTGTGATGGCAAAACATCTGGCACAGAGGGGGTGAACACCCATCATGGGAGACTACAAGCTAGATAAGAAGGAGATCCTGCGCGTGCCAATTGTCCTCCCTTACACAAACTAGCTCAGT
Organism: Lycocorax pyrrhopterus obiensis; assembly: GCA_014706295.1. Lineage (NCBI taxonomy): Eukaryota > Metazoa > Chordata > Aves > Passeriformes > Paradisaeidae > Lycocorax > Lycocorax pyrrhopterus. The sequence goes on along the minus strand of JACSVZ010000030.1, from coordinate 638,562 downwards.
TGTAAAACTCCCCCCCCACCCCCCCCCCCCCGACTCATTCATGAGGCCTTCCACCAGAGCACCAAAGGACTGCACAGGATCCACAGTGTTGTAACAGATCCAGAGTCTTTTGCAAAAGACAACGTAAAACTTCTCCCCACGGGGGAGGTGCTTGGGCATTTCCACATATAACTGAATGTATATTAACCCACTGAACTCTATGTTTCGTGGGACCCACCACCAATAAGACCAGAAGAAGAGGACCAAAGGCATAGCATCAAGATCCACGGGTGGTGATATCTTTCTACTTAATCTGTCTCTCTCACTCTTTCTCTCCCCTCCCCTCCTCTCTTTCCTATTGCTTTCTTCCTCTCTACCTCACATTTACTGTTAAATAAAATCCTTACTATTGACTTCAGCATATTGTCTTGTTTGCACCTTAATTCGGTCAGAAGCACCTCTCTAATGATCATAATAATCGGATCATAACAGTCATGTAACTTCTTGGTGATGTACACTGAGTTTGGGGTTCTGTATGAATCTTAAACAAAATACCCTTTCTTCAAAATACATGCTAAATATCATGTTTTCATTAGTGGGGTTTTTTTTCAGTTCTCTTACAGATTGTGAAAATAAAAATACTTCAGTTTGCCTATTTGCCTAAGACAGGATTCTGTCTTGTTAAAAATGTCTAAATAAGACTGGACAGGTAGAAATACCTAGATTATGGCTTAGTGGCATGCTGTTCTTAATTATAATGAAACCAAAAAATTTATTTATTTTCATTTTTCTCTTTCTTTTTTTTGGTGTACAGTTATGTTATAAATATTCTGATAAAATAATTGATTTAATCATATAAAAGAATTATGATTACAAGTAGAAAATTGTGAAGTAAAAGGTATAGGAATGTTAGGAGTGCTGTTTAAAATATGCAACCATAGAAACCTCACCAAGAAGTTACTGGAGTTCCTATGTTTTGTTCAAGAAACTATGGAGATCGTCATTCACACCAGTGAGGCTGCTTGGAATCCCCCTACCCTTCCCATATAGATTTGAATATCAGGGGTTCCAATCAGTAGAGCTCAGTAGAGATGACCAATGATTGTCTTAGGGTAGGAGTATTAATGAAGTTATATAACTACTGAAACCAATCATTGTAAAGGTTAAATTTAAGAGTAGGCATAGTACGTAAAAGAACTTATGTGATGATGACTTGGCAGAAAAAGTATATAAAATGGATGGATTTTGTTTACTAAATTGAAAATGTATGGAGGAGTTATCCCCCATGTTCCCAGTGCCAAAATAAAGAAATGTCTCTTATTCACATCAAATTGGTGTTGGATAAGTTTCTTTCATCCCTTTTGGTGACAGTTCCTTGGCACCCCAGATGGGATCTAGCTAAGAGTGTGCCTGTGTATTATTTAATATCTGTTGGTGTTTATGTATTACTTGCTATTTTGAATACAGCATGGCTGAGAAACTTGGTGCAGGTATTAAGGGTATGTTCAAGAGTAAGAGTGTTGGTGATCTGAATAATATTGATCAGATTCCTAAAACCTCACCATTGGGATGATTATTGAAGCATTGGACAGAAGCAGCAGGTGAATTACTTAAGCAAAAATTGATTGAATATTGTAATAACTGGTGGTTGAAGTATACTTTGGCAATTTGCATTGTAATAATTGGTTGCATTATTGCTAGGGAATGAAAAAGTAAATTTTTTAATCAGTGCAGGAGGACCTTATTTGGTACTGAATATGTGCAGAGGAGAACTTAGGTCAGAACCTGTAAGCATTGTGGGTGTGACGGGGAGGAAAGAGAACAGGCTTTTTTTACAACCATTACTATTTAAATTAAGAAACGCACCAATTTGTATATGCCTGAATGCCCAATCCCCTTGTTGGGGAGAGATTTATTGGGAAAATTGGATGCTCAAATAACTTTCTGGGATGGGGAAATAAAAATTCAAACACCAGAATCAAAAGCCGTTGATGTAAAGATTTTTATGTTACAGGAATCAAAAGAGTTGGAAGAAATCCCAGAGGAGGTAGAGAATGCTGTAACTCTGTCGGTATGGGCAACTGAGATGCCTGGATGATCAAAGGTGGCCAAACCAGTGAGGGTTACTCTCAAACCTGAAGCCAGACCAGTAAAGCTAAACCAATATCCTATTAAGTGGGAGGCAAGGAAAAAGTTGGAGAAGCTTATAGAAAAATTTTTAGAATAGGGGTTGTTGAAAGAGTGTGAATCAGAATATAACACCAATATGACCAGTTAAAAAGCAAAATGGGGAATATAGGTTAGTGCAAGATTTAAGGGCCATTAATAAAAAATATCTGATTCATCTGGTAGGAGCTGATCTGTACACACTCTTGACAGCACTGAAAGGGAAATACAAATGGTTCACAGTGCTCAATCTTAAGGATGCCTTTTTCTGTAATACCTCTTGACTCAGATAGTTAGAAATTGTTTGCTTTTGAGTGGGGGAATCCAAACACTGGGCAGAAGGTGCAGCTAACATGGATTGTGCTACCTCAGGCCTTCAAAAGAGCCCCACTATATTTGACAATCAGTTGGGAAAAAAAATTGGAAAGCTGGAAAAAGAAAATCTGGACAAAACTTTACTACAATGTGTAGATTATATTCTGCCAGAAACCAAGACTGAAAGTAAGTCCCTTGATGCTACTGTAAGTCTGTTAAATTTCTTGGGACAATCTGGATACAGGGTGTCAAAGCAAATGGCACAAATAGACAAAGAAGCAGTAGTATACCTTGATTTTGAGATCTCGCAAGGAAAATGAAGCTTGGGAAGCAGCTGAAAAGAAGCCCTTTGCCAGACTCTGGAGCCAAGGACTACAAGCCTTCTTAGGTATGGCCGGATTGTGTCGGTTATGGATTGTCAATTATGGGGTGCTGGCGAAACCCTTTTATGGTCCTCCACCAAAAATACTTGGTATGGCATCCTGAGAGTCAGAGGGCCTTTGAAGCCCTAAAAGAACCTTAATGACAACCCCTGCATAGGGACACACTTAAACCAAACCATTTGAGTTATTTGTGCGTGAAAGGATGCACCTGTCATTAAGAGTACTAGCACAGCATTTGGGGTCATGGAAGCAGCCTGTAAGGTACTTTTCCAAGCAATTGGACAATGAGAGTAAAGGATGACCCAGATTCTTGAGAGCTTTCCAGGTTTAAAGTTATTAAGTTCTCTCTATCTTTTATTTTTTATTGCTTGGTTTGCATGCGATATTTTAAAATATTAAAATATTATTGCTGTGACATTTTTTGAGGTAATAGGCTTTACAATTACCACTTTCTTTATCAGTTGGTTTAGTGACCTTGGAGGAAGCCTGTCTATTCCTTTATGTGACTTTAATAATATAAAAAAATGCATTTATTGCAGAAAGAAATTCAAGTTTTACTACACAGCCATCTACAAAAGATATTTTCCTTAATTTTTAAAAATTTTTAATAAACTCTTTCCATTCCTGATTTTTTGGCACAGCCTGTTTTGAAGTCTTGTTTTTGAAATAGCTTGCTGATGTTTTCTTAAATTACATCCTCTTGCAAGCCCATAAACTTCTGAAGTTATTACAAATAAATAAATGGAGTTTCTCTTCATGATGCAAACCAGCTTTGAATTAAGTAATTGAGTAGAAATTTGACTTGGATTGCTTCTGAAAAGCTTTCAGACCCATGGCAAAGTTCTGCTTTTCCTCTCTGTGCTACAGAAATTGATGAGCAGCTGTTCAGTCAAGTGGAGCAAATCCCTGTTGCTTAATGTCTTGTTTAAATTTCCAGTTGGAAACCAAGTATCAGAAAGTCCATAGTCTCCACTCCCTTTATTTCTCTCACATTTTTGGAGTAGGATCCTCCTGAGCAAGTTTCACAGTCGAGTGTTAGCGAAAGACATGAAATCGGAGAGATTTTCCTTCTCTCTTGTGCTAGGCATCATATCCTATCCAGCAACATAAGGGGCCTCAAACTTCCCCAGGGTCAGTGGAGTTGGTGCTGTTACTTAATGACCCATGCTCCTCTGTGCTGTACCACAAAGCTCATGGCACCAGCATGGAAGACAGGGAGGTGATTTGAGACAACCAGCACAGTTTAACCAAGAGAAAGTCCTGCCTGACCAACCTAGTGACCTTCTATGTTGGAGTGACTACAGCAGTGGACAAGGGAAGGGCTACAAATCTATCTGGACTTCTGTAAGGCCTTTGACATGGTTCCCTACAACATCCTTATGATGCCTAAAGATTCTTTGCTTTTTATGTATTTTTTATATATTTGTAGATTTTTAATATTTTATATTTTTAATATGTAGTTCACCCCAGAGGCTGATGTGGTTCTCGTGGGCAGTACTGCTGTGGCTTCCCATGGTGGGTGGGAGCGTGGGTCCAGCAGGCAGTGCTGATGCAGCCCCTGCGATTCTGGGCGGGGCTGCTGTGGCCCCCTCATTCCGGAGCGAGAGTGAGGGCGGGGGCAGGGCTACCCCATCTGCCCCTCCCTTCCCCCCCTTCACTCTCCAGGGCAGGGGGCGGGGCCCAGCTTTGGGCCATACCCTCGGCCTTTTCCGTATGTGCTCCCTCGTGCCTTCGGGGTGGGTTCGGATGGGACTGTGTTCCCATTTGGTGGGGGCATTTCCAATCCCACAGGTGGAAAGACACTATTGGCCCTTATGAGAAGGAAAAAGCAAGTTAAACCTCCCTATTCCCCCCCGCTTCCAAAAGGGGAGGTTGCAGAAGCAGGAGCCATTAAAACTGAGCCTGCTAACAAAGACTCGAATGCCCCTACTGAGGAAAAGTCAGGCACCTCCTCCAAAGAGGAGGAAACTGAGGAAAAACATCTCTTGCAACTGGGAAGAGAAAAGAAAAAAAAGCATGTGAGACCATAGCAGCCTCTAGCCCTGTGGCTGGATGCACTAGATCCGCATGCCCTGCCTGCTGAGACCTCCCGGGGTTCCCACTGCAGCTCTGGAGTTTGATACATCTCGTCTGCCAGCGGGGATTTGTGCTCATCCCTGCTGTTCCAGCCTGCTGTTCCCAAGGGTCTGGCCGGACACCGAGATCGGCTGCCCAGGGGGTTTGTGAAGCTTTTCTTCCATCCCTCCCCATCTCAGCCAAGCCGCCATTACCACGTGCTCCCCGAACTCGCTCTGAAGCGCCCCCTGCAGCCGCGGGGGAGCCATCACACCTGCCCTGCTCACCGGGAGCCGCCAGCTCCCCTGCCGGCTGTGACTGTAACTGCATCAAAGGGGAAAGGGCCTGACAGCTGAGAAGGCTGTCACTGGGTTTGTGGTTCTATTTGCTGTTACTGCCATAGTTATTGTTGTTTGTTTGCCTTGTTATATATATATATATTAGTAAAGAACTGTTATCCTTATTCCTCATATCTTTGCCTGAAAGCCCCGTAATTTCAAAATTATAATAATTCGGAGGGAAGGGGGTTGCATTTTTCATTTCAAGGGAGGCTCCTGCCTTCCTTGGCAGACACCTGTCTTTCAAACCAAGACACCTAGAAAGGGTACTCCTCTGGATAAGAACCAATGTGCTTTTTGCAGGAAGAAAGGACACTGGAAAAGGGAGTGTCCAATCTTGGAGAAAAAGAAACTTCCAGACCCAGCTCCTGAACTAGCTGTGAATGGGGAATGAAGGGGACCAAAGGTTTCTTTCCTGGAAGAACCTTTGGTTAAAGCTAAACTGGGGAAAGATGAAATTGAAGTTTTGGTGGATAGGGGGGCAACATATTCCGTGCAAAACACTTTGGAAGGGAAACTGAGTCAAGACACTGTAAGAGTGGTTGGTGCCACAGGGGTAAGTGAAACAAAGCCTTTCTTCCAACTTTTGAAATTTAAATTGGGAAATCACTGCATGACTCACCAATTCCTGTACATGCCAAACTCTCCTAAGCCTTTGCTGGGTAGGGATCTATTGGAGAAATTAGAAGCTGAAATTAAATTTTACAAAGTGAGGGGAATAAAAGTTATAATTCCTGAAACTAAATTTGTAGAAGCGGCTACCTTTTTCATACAGGTGAAATCCCCACAGAAGTTGAAAATGCTGTCATTTCAATAGTGTGGGCCAGTGATTTTCCTGGGAGGTCCAAATGGGCAGAACCTGTAAGCATTGCATTCAAACCAGAAGCCCCACCAGTAAGACAAAAACAGTACCCTTCGAAGTTAGAAAGTCGTAGAGGGTTAGCCCCTATAATAGAGAAGTTCCTTAAATTTGGGTTATTAGTAGAATGTGAATCCAAATACAACGCACCCATCCTGCCAATAAAAAAAGCCGGTGGTAAAAGCCACTGTCTGGTGCAGGATTTAAGGGCAATTAACAAAATAACAGAGGATATTCACCCAGTAGCGGCCAATCCATATACCCTTTTGACCACATGTCTTGGTTTGAAAGACAGGTGTCTGCTAAGGAAGGCAGGCACCTCCCTTGGAATGGAAAATGTAACCCCCTTCCCTCAGAATTATTATAATTTTGAAATTAAGGGCCTTTCAGGCAACAATATGAGAAATAGGAATAACAGTTCTTTACTAGTATATATAACAAAGCAATAATACAGAAACACTGGCTTAAACTGCCAGAGTCAGGATATGACCTAACACCCTGCCGGGCAGGGTGGTGGTAGCCGTCTGATTAAATGGTGGCTGCAATCCTGTTGAAGTGATAGACGTGGTTCTGCTGAAGCAGTGATCCTGTAGAAGGGTCTAGTTTTCCTCTGAAGGTCCAGTGGTGGTTATGTAGCTCTTGTCCTCTGAGAATCTAGTAGGTAAGGGCTGATTGTGGTGTTCCAAACCTCAGATTATATTCAGGTAAGAATGCTTGGTTCCTCCCCCTGGGCGGAGCATCTCACAATGGGATGATGTAATTTTATGAGTCATGCAGTGAGGCTAGATGGCCCATTAACAGAAGATATCTCTCCGGAGGGAGTTACCACGGATGTGTCACGGAAGAGATAAAGAACACTGCCCCACCTGGTTTTAACAGATGGTGATATAATACATACTTTTGGTTACATCTTACATTGTAACCTAAGACACCACATTGACAGACGATTAAGGGTGGTTCACTGTGCTAGATCTTAAAGATGCCTTTTTCTGTATTCCTGTGAATAAGAGCAGCCAAGAACTTTTTGCTTTCGAGTGGGACAATCATGAAATAGGGAGAAGAAGCCAACTCACCTGGAGAGTCCTACCCCAGGGTTTAATAATAGCCTAACTATATTTGGAAATCAGTTGGCAAAAGAATTGGAGGACTGGAGAAGACAGCAGCCAGGAGGAGTTTTTTTACAATATGTGGATGATATACAAATTACTGCCAAAGATCAAGACGACTGCATCCAACTCACTGTAAGTCTGTTAAACTTTTTGGGACTAAGTAGGTATAGAGTTTCAAAAGAGAAAGCAGAGATTGCCAAGGAAGCAGTGATTTATTTGGGGCTGGAGATCTTCCATGGACATTGACAACTCAGCAGAGATCAGAAAGAAGCCATTTGTCACCTTCCAGAGCCCCACATCATATGAGAAATGCAGGCTTTCCTGGGAATGTGTGCCTGAGCATGACTGTTTGCAGGCCATAAAAGAGGCCTATTCCAGCAGACCAGACCTGAAGGACATGTCTCTAGAAGATCCAGATTGGGAATTGTATACAGACAGAAGCAGCTTCATGCGAGATGGTACACAAATGACAGGTTATACAGTGACAACCACAGACAAGGTAATCACAGAATCACCAGGTTGGAAGAGACCTCTAAGATCATCGAGTCCAACCCATGCCCTAACACCTCAACTAAACCATGGCACCAAGTGCCACATCCAATCTTTTTTTAAACACATCCTGGGATGGTGATTCCACCACCTCCTCGGGCAGACAATTCCAGTACTTCACCACTCTTTCTGTGAAAAACTTTTTCCTAATATCCAGCCTATATTTCCTTTGGCGCAGCTTAAGACTGTGTCCTCTTGTTCTGACAGTTGCTGCCTGGAGAAAGAGACCAACCCCCACCTGACTACAACCACCTTTCAGGAAGTTGTAGAGTGATAAGGTCACCTCTGAGTCTCCTTTTCTCCAGGCTAAACAACCCCAGCTCCCTCAATCGTTCCTCATAGGGTTTGTGTTCCAAGCCCCTCACCAGCCTTGTTGCCCTCCTCTGGATGCGTTCAAGTGTCTCAACGTCCTTCCTGAACTGAGGAGCCCAGAACTGGACACAGTACTCTAGGTGCAGCCTCACCAGTGCTGAGTACAAGGGAAGAATGACTTCCCTGGTCCTGCTGGCCACACTATTTGTGATACAGGCCAGGATGCCATTGGCCTTCTTGGCCACCAGGGCACACTGCTGGCTCACGTTCAGTTGGCTGTCGACCAGTACCCCCAGGTCCCTTTCTGCCTGGGCACTGTCCAGACACACTGTCCCCAGCCTATAGCGTTGCAGGGGGTTATTGTGGCCAAAATGCAGGACTCAGCACTTGGACTTGTTAAACTTCATCCTACTGGACTCTGCCCATCTATCCAACTGTTCCAGGTCTCTCTGCAGAGCTCTCCTACCTTCCAACAGATCGACACACGCTCCCAGCTTAGTGTTGTCTGCAAATTTCCTAATGAAAGACTCAGTACCCTCATCCATGTAGTCAATAAAAATATTGAACAGAACTGGCCCCAGCACAGATTCCTGAGGGGCACCACTAGTGACTGGCCGCCAACTGGATGCAGCATCGTTCATCACCACTCTCTGGGCCCAGCCATCCAGCCAGTTCTTAACCCAGCAAAGAGTGCTCCTGTCCTAGCCATGGGCTGCCAGCTTTTCCAGGAGTATGCTGTGGGAGACAGTGTCAAAGGCCTTGCTGAAGTCCAAATAGACAACATCCACAGCCCTTCCTGCATCCACCAGGCGGGTCACCTGGTCATAGAAGGAGATCAGATTGGTCAAACACGACCTACCCCTCCTAAACCCATGCTGGCTGGGTCTGATCCCCTGGCCATCCTGTAAGTGCTTCGTGATGGCACTCAATATTAACTGCTCCATTACCTTGCCGGGTACCGAGGTCAAACTGACTGGCCTATAATTAGTAGGATCCTCCTTCCTACCTTTCTTGTGAATGGGCATCACATTGGCAAGCTTCCAGTCATCTGGAACCTCACCAGTGAGCCAGGACTGTTGGTAAATGATGGAGAGCGGCTTCGCAAGCTCATCTGCCAGCTCCCTCATCACCCTGGGATGGATCCCATCTGGTCCCATAGATTTGTGAATATCCAAGCAGCTCAGCAGTTCTCTGACTGCCTCCTCCTGGATAACAGGGGGACCATTCTCCTCCCTAACACCATCTGCCAACCCAGGAGGACAGTTGTCCTGAGGACAAGCTGTCTTCCCACTAAAGACCGAGGCAAAGAAGGCGTTAAACACTTCCACCTTCTCCCCATCTGTAGTTACTAAGTTCCCTCCCACATCCATTAGAGAACAGAGGTTGGTCTTACCCTTCCTTTTGCCATTAATATATTTGTAAAAACATTTTTTATTATCCTTCACAAGAATTGCCAAGTTAAGTTCTAGCTGAGCTTTGGCCTCTCTAATTTTTTTCCTACATGCCCTAGCAACACCCTTAAATACTTCCTGAGAGACCTGACCCTCCCTCCAAAGATAATACATCCTCATTTTATTCCTAAGTTCCTTCAAAACCTCCTTGCCCATCCAGGCTGGACGCTTATCTCGTCAATTCATCTTTTGGCACACAGGGACAGTCTGTTCCTGTGCCCTCAAGATCTCTGTTTTGAAGCAAGCCCACCTTTCCTGGACTCCCTTGTTTTTAAGGGCTGCTTCCCAAGGAACTCTCTGAATAAGTCTCTTAAATAGGCCAAAGTCTGCCCATCGAGCAAAGGCCTTGCCACCAGATGTATCATCACAGAAGGCTGAACTGATTGCCCTGATGAGAGCTCTAGAACTGAGTGAAGGAAAGAAGGTAAATATATGAACTGATTCCAAATATGCATTTAGTGTTGTGCATGCCCCTGGAGCCATTTGGAAGGAAAGAGGGTGTTACGAACCGGTTAAATCACAGATGAGTAAAGACAACTAACTGTGAATAAAACAGAAAGAACTTTGAAGGTTCAAAATATTCCCAAAAAAACAAGATAAAAAGCAAACGAGATTAAATGTTGATGTCAAAAAAATTGATATATTTTTATTTAATAGTAAAAGAGGCAAAAAGAAAGAGAAAAGTAGAGAAAAGTTAGAAAAAGCTAAGGTTACTTTAAAAAGCATAGGATAGGTCACTACCACACTGTGCTGCCTTTGTTGCTGCTGAGATGGGGGAGGAGTGAAACAGTTTTTGTCTTTTTTTTTCTGCGTTTGAAAGCATCTTATCTGCCTTCTCCAATCTCGAGAGCAGTTTGGCTAGAATGCGGTGGCCCATCCTCCGAAATGCAGGTGCGGTGCCCGATCGCTGCAGCCAAACCTCGGTCCACTCGAGGACCACAGAACGCAGGAGCAGGGGTAAGGGATTCCACAACTCACTTGTGACTTCGGTTCAAGGATGCAGGATCGGGGCGGGGGGGGGGGAGGTTCTCCCTAAGCGGGCGTCGTCGGCTCCAAGAGGCCTGTCGTAGTTTGACTTGAACTGACAGGCAGTTCTTCAGACCAATCGCGCTTCTCTCAATTCTACATATAAAAACCCCGTGGAAGGCGGGATTTTAGAGAAGTTTTCTCCCCTGTTCCGGCTGAGTGCAGGACGGGAGAGGGAGAGGGGGAGGGGTGGGCCCCGTTGCCTGGCCCGCGGGGCTGGGGACGGGCGCCCCTGCCTCTTGCCTTTCTGCCTCTTGCCCCTTCTCTTAACGCTGCAGCACGGACTCTAAACTGTAAAGAAAAAAAAGCAATTCCTTTGAGCCGCGAGTGGCGATAGCTAGCCACAGGGCTGAAGTCATCTGACGCAGTATTCTGAGGAAGGGGGAGCCGGCGGAGCCTTCAGTGCAGCCAGCAGACTTCGCAACGAACAGAAGAAGACACCCTTTTCCTACATAGTGCACCCGGCAGCGCAGAAAGAGCAAGGGGAGGCTCTCTCTCCACCTTAGAGCCTGATAACACCCTACAACATGGCGACTCTCAGAACCAGAGAGAAAGAAAAAACGGGCTCACGTGAGGCGAAGCTACAAGGGCGGCACTGCGTGGTCCCGCGCGGAGCTTAAAAATCTCCTTTCCTCGCCGTGGTATGAACTGTAATATTGCAAACTGTTTGTCTCTTTAATCCATGTTAAAGTACGTGGGGGGGATGAGCATTTTTTTTTTCTTAGGTAGCTTGTAAAAAGTTATGTTCAAGCCAAAAAGAAAAAAATGATTCATTCTTAAACAAGTAGTAACCCATGTGAGGGCCTGTGTCTTGCAGTTGAAAGAGCTGGGAGAGGGCTCATGGAAAAGAGATGTGTTTACACCCTAGCAGAGATTGTTAATTCAAACCTGCAAAATGGTGACAGTGTGCAAAACCAGGCAAGGCAAAAGAGAAACTCCTTTTTCCCTTCCTAGAATTGTAATACTGATTAGGAGAGGGAAAGGTGGGGGAGAAAAAGAGTTCTGAAAGTTTGTTCTGTTGTAGCCTTTCCATCTAAGTCTGTTAATAAATCTCTTATATTCTGTCAAGTAGTGTGCCTGCTTTGCTTGTTTCTTCTAATGCTTATCTCACAGAGAAAAAAAAAACATCAAAAGAGTAATGTATATAATTTAGCTTAAAAACCCACTACACTAAATTGGTGTTTCTGCCCGGTTGCAAACCAAACCCGCTACAAGGCCTCAAGGTGTCTTGCAGCAGGTGGTGGTAGGGGGAAAGGCAAAGGTCAGGGATTCTGCCCCTCACTTTCCCCTCCACATTTTGCACCAGTTTCGCCTTCCTTTTTATGGGCCTCAAGGCAGGCTACTCACAGTCCATCCTGCACATAGTTTTCAGGTGTTCAAGAGTGATTATGATAAGCAGACATAATGACAAAGCACTTTTTGAAACCTTTCTCTTATTATCAGACTCTAACATCCCACCCCATGATTCAGCATTATTTCGCAGGACATCAATGTAGCTTTCTTCAGTGATGGTGATTTGAATGTAGCATACAGAGGGAGAGAAGGATAGGAATAAGCATTGTATCATGCATTTAACCAGGCCAATGCCAACAATTAGGAATACAATTCCAATGACAATTGTTATTCTAATTTGTGCTAACCATTTCCCCCACCCTGTGAGCCCAAGAGACTCTAGGATGGTAGCGACTCATGAACTATCAAACACTTCTCGTGGTTGCACTGCATGAAACCAAATTTCTGGTATAATTACTTATTTCTCTCATCTTAGCTCATGCCTCCTCAATGGAAAGTATAGGCATTATGAGTTGTTATAGAACACTCAGATTCTGTCAAATTTAACATTCCACAAACTCCTTGTTCCTTTAACAATATCATATCCACGGTTATCTATTTTGCAAAGTCATTTTAGTAGTTTGCTGGACTCGGGTGTTTAATTCTCCGAATGCATGTTGTGTCCAATTGCTTAATACACTTAATTGCCAGGTAATGTCCTCTAATAAAAATTGGTGTCTTTTTAAGGTGACATAGGGAGCAAAGACATTTTGCAGGAACAGGGATATTTTTTGTCCAGTGGTATAGTAATCTGGAAAGTCAATTCCCTCAATTGCCCATTCTGGTCTTTGTGTTGCCTTTGAAGAGGGAACACTGGAATAGTGACATTCTCTAGACACTTTCATGGAAGTAAAAACACATCTGAGGCAAAGGGAGGGAATTCCAATTCCACACCTAAGTCCAGCATGTTGTTCTAATGACAAATGTGAATAAAATTTCCCATCAGATCATCCCCAAGCCGTTCCAAGAGGGGCTATATATTTTGCAGCTTTACGATTAGTTTTATCTGCATAATCAAGGATGGTGATTTTTGGCTTAGTATTTATCGGGATACCATGGACTGGGTAGTTGTTGGGGTGCTTTGGACCACTTGGGGTCTGCCCGCTGCCCATCATGTCATGCCTACCCAATGGGCTGACGAGTCAGAGAGCAAAGGGCAGTCCGCGGGCGAGGCCCAGGTCTGAGCCCATACCCCTTCTCTAGAAGGTTCTGTTAAGTTCGATTGTTCATTGGTTTGTTCTGTAAATTCCCTCCTCTGTAACCTAGCCATTGGTTCTGTGTCCTCGGGATCCTCCCCCGGGCTTATCCTCTATTGGTTTGTTTGTTCTGTACCACCCCTGTTAAAAAGGCAACCTGTAACCCTGGCCCGACGGCCATTCCTCCCCTCTGCTTTCGGGGGAAATAAACTCCTGGAAGGTTTCACGGAGTGGTCCTCTCCCTTGCCTCTTTCGCCCCCGGGATACCTGAGGGACTTTTGGGTCTCCTGGCATTGGGTACACCTGCTGCCACAGAGCCAGTGCTGCCCGACCATGCGGCCGCCGAGACTCGACACTTTCCAATGCGTGTCTGCGGGAAGGTCACTGTCGCCTCTCCAGAGCAGGACAAGTGCCCCCTGAGGCTGACCCCTCTCCCAGGGCAGTGACAGGTAGTGGGTAAAGGGAACTCCGCATTGGTTTGAGAAGATATTTGTAGGTGAAAGTTACAGGACTCATCTTGATTTCTCCAGCCTTTTCAGGGGTATCCCCAACAAGTACACATATCCCTTATTAATGTTTGAATTCTAAGTGAAACCACATTTCTGGAAGATCTCCAGGTCCTTCTTTGCATGTTATAACCTTTGAGCAATTGAATAGAGACCATGTTCTATTTGAGGCACGGTAAATTTGGATTCTCTAAAATTTGCCTTTAAGAAATGTTTGTACAGACCATGCTCACATTAAATTTTGTCAGTTGATTGGAATTATATTCATTATGTTAGGAAGTTGCACACACCAGGAGGGGCTAAAACTGTGGTATATTTGCCTTCATATACATCTGGTGGGTATAATGGGTCAAACAGTGGGTCCCATGAGTAAATAAGGCAGGGCTGTTTAGCATTATATTCCTCAAAGGTTATTGTCTCAGGAACCAAATTTAGCTTTACTTGATTTGATGGCTGGATGAGGGGATTCAGTTTGAGATAAGATGGTGTAGTGGTTTTAGCTGGCTAGGTGCCAAGCCCCATGAACTCTGTTATTTTTCATAAGGGGAAATAAAGAATATTGAGAAAAACTAGAAAACTGCAAGCAAAACAGGTTCAGGCTTAAAGAGTTGCTGTATAAAGGAAAGTTTATTACTAACAGAATTAAAAGCAAAAAGAAATAATAAGAAATTATAGCAAAACTCCCCTCTCTTCCAGCACTTCTCCTTCCCACCAAAACCGCACAAGGGAAAAAACAGAACATGGGATTTGGTCAGTGTTGCAGTTCTTAAAAGTCTCTCCAATATTAAGGAAAAAAAGACTTTCTTCTGCTTTAACGTGGTTTCCAAACTATCACCAGCAACAGTTCCACCTGAAAACAAATCTGCTGAGGTGAAAAAACATCTCTCCATGAAAATCTCACAGTTTAATTCATACTGCAGTCATGGGCCCATAGACACAGGGTTTTAATCTTTTATAAGGATGAGTTATTCTGACCTGAAACAAAGGCTCTCTTCTTCGAAAAAAATCTCCCAGAAAAGCCTTTCCATCTGGGCATCTCATTACCTTCACACTTGCACATGAATTCCCCATCTCCCCATGTACTTCCAAAGGGTAAAGAGACATACAGTTTGTGATATTACCATTTTATACCATGGCCTGCACTGTTGCATGAAAGGATATGTACACCCACTCAATGCCAGTGTTCCACTAGCCCCTAGGTTTGATAGCACTGTTCTGAAAATGAATTCCTGTGTCAGACTCAACTCTCAGGAGTACGCAGCCTCCCAAAGGACTTGCTTTCCAAGACCCCAAATGTTGTTAACGGCTTTGTAAGCATGAGGCACAGGGATAGGTCTCCGCAATCCAGTGATGGCTTTCTACCATTGTGACACCGTGAGCGCTTGCCTTGCAATGTTTTGAGCAGTATGTATGTAATCAATTCTTGCCAGCCTCCCCATACTTGTATTTTGACCATTCTCCCAGCCATACCATAGGGTTTCCACTGGCTTAGGCCGCTTGATCGCAGCGCATGTCTCAAAATCATGGATAACATGGAAGATACCTGTCCATGGGTTAGATCCACCCCTCGGTCTCGTGCCCACCTATAGGTGGCATCTCTGCCTTGATACCTGGAGGCATCATGGGCCCATCGTAGCTAGGAACAACTCTCGCCTTGTGTTCCAATCTAAGTCTATCTGTGACAGCCTCTATCTTTGCAAGTCTGATCTACCTGCTCAATTGTTTCGGTGCTCCTCATTAGCTCTACTCTGGGGATATGGGCATCTACCATGACGGACTTTCACAGTGTCTTGGGGTGACTCTATGATTGTGCACCCCCTTATCAAGCTCTATGCCCAAAAAATTAATTTTGTGCCTTTTCTGTGCCTTTAAAACTGAGCTTGAGAAAAAAAAAAACAAATGAACTTTTCAAAAGCAGTTTCTGCAAGGACGCAGGAGATTACATTCCTCTGCATTCTTCGGCCTGTGGTAGCACAGAGGGAGCACCCTGCTTGCTTCTTCAGCCAGCTGTTTCATTTTTTTTCTTCCCTGGCCATAAGACAGAGAGCTGAACTTTGTTTCTGGGACTTTGATTTTTCCCTTCTTCCTCTTCTGGAGTGTTTTCAACAACATCAGAACACATCGGAGAATTTTTCCCTGAGGCCCGGGGAGCGGCCCTCGCCGACCCAACTCCAAGGAGGAGAGAGACCACACCTACAGAAGGACTCTGAAATCTTCCCAGGTTTCTCTCCACAGCGAGAGTTTTATTATTTAGCTTTATCCTTTTCCTTGCGTGTTTGATAATTAAATAGTTTTTATCTCTTTCACTTTCCTTCAAGAAAAATTTCTTTTTTCCCGAACCTGGTGGGGGAAGGGTGGTCGTAACCTGTTTTTTCTCTCAGAGGATATATTACTGAGATTTTGTCCAAAACCGCACAACAGGTAGCTTTTTTACCGGCAGCGATGTTTTCCACTCTTCAGCAGCCTAGATTGGTTTTCCCCTACGCTGCCAATTAGCCTTTTCCATTTTTCCAGCATCCCCCACAGAGCATGGCTACCCATCCATGAATCAGTGTAGATGTAGAGCCTTTGGCCACTTCTGTCTTTCAGCAATGTCCCAGGGACAGTTGAACGGCTTTGAGTTCAGCGAGTTGGCTTGATCCACCCTTCTCTGTCAGTAGCTTCTGCAACCTGTCATGTGGGGCTCCATACGGCTGCTTTCCACATTCGTTTCATCCCGACAATGCGACAAGAACCATCAGTGAAAAGAGCATAGCAATGTGACTTCTGCTGGCAGTTGGTTATACGGTGCAGCTTCTTCATCACGTGTCACTTGTTCTTGTTCCCCTTCGTCAGTGAGACCAAAGTTTTCACATTCAGGTGAATTTGTGATTATTTCCAAAATCCAGGGCGATTCAGTTTTCCAATACGGGCGCGCTGTGTGATGAGAGCAATCCATTTGCTCCATGTGGCATTGGTGGCATGGTGGGTAGAGGGAACTCTGCTTTGAACATCCACCCCAGCACCGGTAGTCGGGTGCCAGGAGGAGTTGTGCTTCAGTGCCGAGTACCTCTGGAGGCAGCTTGGATTCCTTCATAGGCTGCCAAGATTTCCTTCTCTGTGGAGTGTAGTTGGCTTCAGACCCTCTGTAGCTTCGGCTCCAAAATCCTAGTGATCAGCCTCGAGTCTCACCAGGCACCTTCTGCCAAAGGCTCCAGGACAGACCAATGCTCCCGGCTGCAGAGTAAGAGCACGTTCTTCACTTCTGCGTCCCTGTCCTGACTGGGCCAAGGCTACTGCATGAGCAATCTCCCTGCTTGATCTGGGCAAAAGCTTGTTGCTGTTCAGGGCCCCAATGGAAATTTATTTTGCCCTCGTAACCCAGGTAGAGAGGACTTGCCATCTGGCTATACTCAGGAATGTGCATTCTCCAAAAGTCTAATGGCACCTACAAAAGCTTGTGTTTCTTTCTTGATGGTTGGTGGAGCCATTGCTGTGATCTTATTGATGACCTCCGTGGGAATCTGAAGCCGTCCGTCGTGCCACTTCCACCTCCCAGAAACTCGACTCTCAACAGTCCCTTTGAGACTTTGCTCTTTTGATGGCAAAACCGTTTCCAGGAGAAATCTGATGATTTTTCTCTCCCCCTTATCTCAAACACTTCTGCTGACCGTGTTCCCCCACACAAGTGATTAGTTTGTCAATGTACTGCAGCATTTCTGGAGCCTACTCCTTTTCAGTTGCAGTATGAATCAAGTCTATGGTAGATGGTGGACTTGCTTCCACCCCTGGGGCCAATCATTCCAGTGTACTGAAACACACCCCTCCAGGTAAGGCAAAAACGTGAGGTTCTGCATTCTGGTGCCAAAGAATGAAGAAAAATTTTAGCAATGTCAATGGTGCCGTACCACTTCGCGCCTTGGAGTCCAGCATCTACGGAAGCTTCCAACAGTCTGCACGCCCAGCCGCTCCATTGTGGATCACGTCATTCCAAGCAGCAGATAGCTCACAGCAATCTCCTATCTGCTTCAGATTTGCACGCACAGCCCCAGATTGGACCTGTTGAAGGGAGGGAATTTGCTGATCCACCCCCTGCTCTCCAGCTCACCGGATTATGCTTATTGAGAATCACAGGCAGCTCGAGATTGTCCGTACTGCGCCAATCACTCCAAGCGTCAATTGTACTAAATTGTTCTTCCCCCCTTTCAGAAGCCTACTGCCGAGGGTGTCTACTGAATAGTCCATGTAAAGTGTTTAAATGCTTTAATGCCCTCTTGTCTCCACAGCAGCTATTCCAAAAGCCCACTTGATCCCTTTGGTCTCTGAAAATAGCCCCTGGAGAAGTCTAATGCCCCAAAAATGCACACGGGCCCTCTGGACCAGCACAATGGAATGTTTCTTCCACTCATTTCCAGTCAGCTGTCCTCACTTCCACCCAGGGTCAAAATTTATTTATCCACCTGTCACGCCCAGCAATATCGAAACAGAATTCTGGCCCCCCACATGTTGTGATGGTGATTATTGTGCCACTGCCACCCAGAGTCAACCAAAGGCATTCATATTTTTGTGTTCTGATGTACCCGGCAACAAATCCACACAGTCCCCAAATAAACACGGTTTTCCCTGGCTCTACCTGCTAGAGGCAGCCTTCTAGCTCCTGGTTTCTCTTTTCCCTGCATTACATTTTAAAATTCCTTCCAGGCGACATGTCATCTTCTCTCCATTCATTTCTGGGCCCAGTTCAGGCTACAGCAACTTGGAGGCTACTTTCCCCCCCATTTTGTGGATCTTCCTCTCGAGTCTGCCGCTCCTTCAATACACGCTTCTTGTGCTGTGTGGTGGCAGAGGGAAAACAATACAAGGTGGACCAGAGAGTTTCAGTAAGGCAACTGGAGGTCAACATTATTCTGTGCAAGTTCTCAGGTTAAGTAGCCCGTTCACAGCAGCTCTCAGCCTCTCTGGCAGTATTCAGAGACCTGATGGCTTTAAGGAGGCTGAAGGCCAAGATTTCCGTTGTCACCGGGAAATTAATTTTGTTGTGCAGCAAAGTGTAAAGATGCAGTGAAAACAAACATTTTTATCACATAGGGTAAGTGATAACAGAGGAGAGCTTTGAAGTTTACATCATGTTCATCAGTGTCATTGCCATGGTTTTAGTTAGTTCATTTTAAATAAAATGCATCTTTGGATCTCATTTGAGCAGAATTTTGTCCTTCTTAAAAACATGAGCAAATAATTTGTGTGGTCTGGATACACAATGCCAACAAATAACAACACATAACTTTCACACAGCTCAAACAGTAAAAGTCCTAGATGCCATAGTTCTTCTAAGCCCCAGATAGACGTGAGAGGAGCAAAAAGCAGTACTGGGAGATGTTTGAATCCCTACAGGAGCTCCTGGCAAGTTTGCCATTGTTTCTGTCATGTTTTAGAATGAGAACTATCTACTTACTCTGAAAGGACCAGAACCTTCCAAATTTATGGGGAGCAACAGAAAGGCAACTTCTGCCATAATGAAAAATCAGTGATAATCCAGATTAACCAGGTCATTGTCTATGCAAAGGCAGGAAAAGAATAATTTATCTCTCAAGGAAATATTCCCATTAGAACCTACAATGCCCTATCTTGTAACTCGAGAGTTTGGAAGGATGTCAGGTGACGTCAGACTAGCCCTAGGTCCTAGACCATGCACACAACTGTAAATGTAACCCAGTGGCAAGCTGGCAAGCCTTGGAAGGGTACAGGTGATAAGAATACAAAAATTATAGGAGCCTCTTTAGGGTAAAATGGCCTTGTACTCAAGAAGAAAAACGTTATGTTGTTTAGTTCTAGAGGTTTCTATATCAAAACCCGAGGTGTTGGTGTGGTGGTGCATCATTCCCCACCCCACTTTTCAGGCCTCACTGCAACCTGCGAAATCCTCATTTAGACCTCAGCCTTGAACAACAGGGCCTGGGAACAGTTCCTCTTGAGTTTATCAGAGCACTGTCTGCTCCCAGGAACTGCTGCTGTTCAACAAGCACCTGTTTTTTTATGAACAGCCTTGAAAACTATTTTTCTTGCCTAAATGGCATAGCATCCCTGTTCTCACACTTTCAAGGAAAACATATCGACCTGAAATGTGGCCCAGAATGAAACACTGTTATGACTAAAGCCCACTCTCTTGTTACCCTATAAACAGTGGTCCAAAGTGAGACCCTTTGAGCTCTTCTGGACCACAGCAGGCTGTGACCAGCAACCTCCCTCTGAGTGACACCTCTCAGAGCCACGTGAACCCTCAAGTTTGCTATACTTGGACGAAACACCAAATGACAACAGATCCTGTGCCAATAACCCCACTCCTCAAGACCAAACCCTTTCCTCACTGGGGAGATGCAAAGGCTTCACAACCTTCAAGGGGAATTTTTCACAAGTATCTTGCACTGAGTCTTTATGTCTGTGTGCGTACATGTGCACATATGCTACAGCAAATCTGGGAGAAATGCTGCTTTCTTAGACGTTTAAGTACCTTAGATGTTAGGCCTTAAGTAACGTTAAGTCATAATTTATAAGCTAAGTTAAATGCTGCTAAGTTTTGTTCCTTTGCTAAACTGTTAAGTTATAATTTAAGTACTGTTAAGCTTGCGTGCTGTTAAGTTTGTAGGCTGTATTCCTTTTTATCCTTGCCCTTTCTATCTTTTGTCGCACACACCTAAACACACATACACACAGAGATAGTTCTCAGTTTATTTCTGTTGCTGTTGAGACAGTCACGACACACATACTCTCTGCCCCGAGCAATGGCAAAAACCATGTTTATTATTTACACAACTTCTTTTATACACTTTCTTAGCTACATGTTCATTGGCTGTTATTTTGCTACAATACAATACTATTGGTTGCCTATAGTGTACACACATTCTTTGCTAAACATTGACCAGTATCGTCCCTTTTGCAGCCGTTACAACTTCTTTCTGTTGTTTATCTTCTTGCTTCTGCAATTCTCATGAGTACAAACTAATTGTATCAGGGGAAATGTCTGCAAGGCCTTCAGATCAGCTGTTTGTTCCCACATATTTCCATTTTGATTGACTGGATCTCGTTGCTTTTTTTCTTTTCTTCAGTGTGCCTTAATCATCTAGTAAGTAGACTTGCCAATGAACTTTGTCATGCTGTCACTTAATATTATATCTGATTTTTACAGATACCCTTGCTGGTGATTTTTTACTCAATCTCAAACACAAGTTCGTAACAGCTGGCCATAACATGGTAACAGTGAAGTGATGGCAAGCAGAGGAGCTTCTCCAGTATTTTTTGTATAGCAAATGTGTCAGTGCCAGCATGCTGGACTGACTTGAGCAATTTCATTTAGATTAACAGCCTTTTGTTGGTCTAGGAGATAATTCTAGGATTTCCAGGATTTTCTAATTCTAGAATATTCCAGGAGATATTATAATAGATTCTGAAATTAGACAGGCAATTCATAAGCTACATTGATTCACATATTTATTCCTTTCCCAAGTAGAATACCTCACAAGTACATAATACAGTTTACTCCAGTTCTGTGCCAAGCACTCAGCTCCATTAAAATAGGTCATGACATTCAAAGTTCAATTTTCTGATGATTAGAGAAGAAAATACAAGAGGCTTATTTTTTTCTTTTTTTTTCCAGCAGAATATAAGATAAGTTAGGTTGAGGAGCATTTTGGGATGGTGGCTGGACCCTATAATTTCAAAAGATACTGAAGTTTTTATGTCAAATGTTCTTTAAAAATCCTGCTCTTTCAGTATAGATTTCAAATTTCAAAATACAAGGTCTGTAAAACATAATGATGTATGTTGCAGTTTTCTTACCTAAATTTAACCACCTGTATTTTGAAAGATTACTAATAAGTACAAACCTAACCTAGTTGATACACAATTTATTCCAAAGTTTAGAAACCCAAAACAGAGATCTAAAGTTATAACTAAACACAAAGCAGACAGACTTTCAAGTATAAACAACCGTTTGTTACAAGGTTAAAGCTCTCTTCCACCATACAGATTTCCAGGTAATACTCCTATCACGAACATCTTTCTGAACTTGCCTTTACCAAGTGAACTTTTACTTGTTTAATTTCCCATAGTTTTTTTTTTTTATATAACATCTTTATAAATACCACTATGCTTACGGCGAAGAAGAATTCAGCTGAGAAGAAATAAAGCAGGACTGTTAAAACGCAAGTCAACATAGTTCAAAATCTTATTTTGAGATCATTGAGACATCAAATAAATACATCAAAGCCCATACTTCAATTTTGAAATCCTATATCATCTACAAAACCTGAACTTTTTTTTCAGTGGCGTCAAAAACCAACAAACGAAAACAAAACCCAGAAAGAATATTGTTCAGTTTCAATTACCTTTTTACTGACGTAAAGTATTTCAGATTTACCACAGAGTGAAATGGGAGTGAATTACAAGCATTTTCAAAAGACTATCACAAACTGTTTGCACTGCTCTTCTAAGGAACAATTGATACCCTCCAGAGCAAAACAGAATATCTTACTCAATACCATAGGCATTAACCAAAAAAGCATAGAAGCCCATTTAGTTTGGCAAACATTTTTATAGCACTGCTTTTGTAGAAGTGCTCTTGCTGCACTTGTACAAACAAACCCCAACTTATTGCCTTCCCAGAAGAAAAATCCGTCTTACTGGTATTGTTCACATCCTGAACCTTATTTTCATGCTAGGCCAAATCCTATTTTGCCTTGTTTGGATCAACAACTCTAGTCACATAAGAGAAGCTATTTGATAAGAGAAACAATTGAGCAGAAAATCATAGTAATATTCCAAAGGCTGATCCTCAAGGCTTAGAATTTATAGCATGAAAGCAAACAAATGAGCACAAGCAAAAATTAACAATTAAAACTTTGCAAATGGGAGCTAAACCCCCTACTTTCCCAAGGACAGTCTTCTTTCCTTTACCAACAGCTACCTGTGAAGGACATGCTGGAGCTAATTTGAAACTAATAACAGACATACCAAAGAGAGCACTAGTTAGAAGTCTTGGAAAGTACCTCTGACATAGTTTGTCTGTAGCTACAGCCAACAATTTAAATGTAATAGTTTTGGCTTATCTATAAAGAGCCTACTGTTTACTCAAAGTAGACTTTCAAAGTAGATTCAAGTAATTTTCACTAACTGTGAGAATGTAGTAATATATTCATGACTACCCATTTGCACTATAATATAATTCCCATTTAAATTAATTCTTTTCATTCCTTTCAAACATCAGATGTTTTGCAGATAAAGATTAATTTTGCAAAAACATCTGACTGGGCATATTAAGTTCCATTACAAACAAGACTTTAAAAGAAGCAAGTATGTGAATGCTCATAAGATCAGGAGCCTCTTTGTGAATTCTGGGGCTTCGCCCATGAAGGCACAGTATCTTTTCACAAAATAATCTGGTTTAGATGATATGATACCCTGTATTAATGACCCAGTTATCAACTGCATCTTTCGTACAATGATGTTCTCAAAGGATTTTTTCAGTGTATAAACAACTTTAATCGAAAGATATATAGCTATTAGAGGCTGTCCAAAGGAGGCCTACAAAGATGATGAAGGGCCTGGAGGAGAAGGCATGTGAGGAGTGGCTGAGGGCACTTGGCCTCTTCAGCCTAGAGAAGAGGAGACTGAGGGGAGACCTCGCAGCTGTCTACAACTTCCTCACGAGGTGAAGCAGAGGGGCAGACTCTGTGAGCAGTGACAGGTTTCAGTGGAATGGCTAAAGTTGTGTTAGGGGAGGTTTAGATAGGCTATCAGGAAAAGGTTTTTCACCCAGAGGGTGGCTGGGCACTGGAACAGGCTCCCTAGGGAAGTGGTCACAGCCCCAAGCCTGACAGAATTCAAGAATTGTTTGGACAATGCTCTCAGGCACAGGATGGGATTGTTGTGGTGTCCTCTGCAGAGCCAGGAGTTGACTTTGATGATCCTGATGGATCTCTTCAACTCAACATATTCTGTGCTTCTATGAATAATACTAACCAACTCCTCCTCCTCCTCCTCTGGTATTTGATCTCAATATGTTGTACTTCAGCCTCATTTCACAGACTGGAACTCTTTACAGCTATCAAGACTAAATGTGGCTCCTGTCTGAGCTGCGACAAAACTGCAGCTTTTACAGGCCTATGTCCTGACTCAGCAGAAAGTATCTATTTCTTAAAAAATATTATCATCTCCATTTTCTTTTCTGTTTTCCCTGTATACTAACATTTATTTTTCCTTGAAAGAGCAGGAAAATAGCTCTTCATTTTTGGAACAATGAATAAACAGTGCCATCTTCTGTCTATGTCACTGCAGGAAAACAGGGGCAGTATAGACTCAAATTACAGGATTAAGGTTGCGAAGTTTTATGTGAAATCTCTGTAAGTTTTAGCTGACACAACATAATGCTCCACATCCTTCAAATGCTTAGTGGTACTGAGAGCTTTTTCAAGCAATCATGTATTTAAGATACTGACTTGGAATTAATTGCCTGAAAGATGTACTCACCTCTTCTTTTTCAGAAGAGTAAGCAAGGGATCATTATCAACAATTGCAGATTTTTGAAGATTAATTATTTATCAATGTCTTTATAAGAGGTACATGTTTCTAACACCCTGAAGACTGCACTCCTATTTTTCTTTGTAGAAATACTTGGCATTTTAGTCATCATTTACCCTTAATATAATTATAATCTTGTGTGCCAAGGAAACAGAGCCTGGAATACCAAAAATATTCAGAGGGAGTCACGGAATCATATAATGGTTCGGGGTAGAAGGGACCTTAAAGAACATCCAGTTCCAATCCCCTGCCATGGGCACAAACACCTTCCACCTAGACCAGGTTACTCAGAGCCCCATCCAAGCTGGTCTTGAACATTGCCAGAGATGGGGCAGCCACAGCTTCTTGAGACAACCTGTGCCAGCACTTCATCAACCTCACAGTAAAGAATGTCCTCCTAATATCTAACCTAAGTCTACTTTCTTTCAATTTGAAGTAGAAGCACTTGGCATTTTACTAACCATTTATCCTTAATACCATTTATAATCTTCACTTGTATGCCCAGGACACAGAGACTGTAATGTCTGAAATATTCAGATTCCAAGTCCTGGCTTTTATAAATGACATCATATATGTTCTTGGAGATAGAAAGCTGCAAATATTCAAATACGGTAATGGAGAGAGAAAGCATGACATTCTGCTATTTTCAGGCATTAAAGCAGTGCATACACACATAATTTTATTTTCTTATCAAGCAGAAAGTAAAACACACTTAAGATGAGAACAAAAAATCAGATCATTCCTTTTGAGTTAATGAAATCTTCTGCCAATCTGCATGAAAACCACCAGTAGTTTTGTGAAAATTCTATCACCTACAGAGCAGTGTATGGTATAAAAAATGCTTTCCTAACAGGCTAATAGAAGTGGTGCCTGCTGCTCTCTCTTCTTACTGCAACAGACTATACCTTAATTCTTATGGCCACCAGCCATTTTAGCAATGGCAGTTTGCTGCAGATTTTCTGAGTTTCAGTCTGCTTAAGCAGGAACTGGTCCATGCTAAGGAATTCCCTGATGTGGTTGTGAACTGAAGAAATTAAACATCTCTAACACCATGAACTCACCATATATTGGGGCTCATACTTCACTGTCTCAGAAGGTATAATCATTGAGGACAAGAGCTGCTGAAGAAAGAAAATGGTCATGGAAGCAGGGGCCTATGTCTGACATCTAGGAATGGGAACAAATTAACATATCAATTAAAATGTTGAGGTATTGATTCACTCTCAGTTCTGCCAAAGATGCCCTAAGTGATCCTGAGCAAAATTTATTTACGAAGTCCATTAGATGTCTGGAACAAGATATAGTTGTTTAATATTCATGTGACTTTTATGATGGTACAGTCATGGAATTTGGTGGGTTTTGTCTTGAACAGGGGATTTGGAAAGCCGAGGAAAAGGCTGGCATGACTATATTCAATAATTTCAAATACAAAGATTAAAAGAAATTACACCCAAACCAAATGTTTACAGAATATCACAGAGGGTAAAAAAAATCAAGTATGTAGAGGCTATGAAATGAGAACATTAAGGCTGTTACTGCAATATTCAATAATAGTAGGATATACATTACAATACAATTTAATTTCAGGATGATATACTATTTTCCTGCTTCTTAGTATAGTTTCTTCTAGAAATAAAGCTTTGTAATGGCTAAGGAGACTGTCTATCCCCCTTTCAGGCCCTTAGAAAGTATTGACTTCAACTGAATTAAAAATGACAGAGATTTTCACCTCTTCTTATTATCTACAGTCCTCCTGAACAAAGTGGCAGTATGGTTATGTTAAGAAAAAAAATAAATTAGCCCTTTCACTAGCATTAATCAACTGGACCATTTACACACATTCAGTTCTAAATCAGTCATACTACAATTGCCATTGTCCACCCAAATGAGAAGAAAACTTGGAAGGAAGCAGGTGGTATTGTGCCAGAATTCAGGGATTGTGCCAGTCAAAAAGATTGCAGAGAAGGGATATAACAGATAGAGGTTGTAAGTGTGGAAAAGATTTTCATCCACCTGCTGTTGATGGAAACCTCCACAGCATCATGACAGCTCAGCATAAGGTTATTTGTTAAGATTTCTGGACCTAGGCTTCCAAATAAGGTCTGACAGTGCACTGTCTCCAGGCACAAACTCTCTGCCTTGCTCACTACTCAAACCCGGTTCCATTTACCCAGTATCAATTACTCTTCTTTCCAACACCTTTCTTCTAATTCAAATCATCTTCTTGCTCATCCAGTCCAACAGACCTATCCAGGATCCATTATTGGCTCTGCACAGCTGTTTCAATCCCCCAAATACTCAACTGACCTAGTTTCCCACCACCTCCTCCCACTAATTCTCCCATTCCCTGTCTCTTTATCTGAGCTTCACTGCTAGTTTTATCCCTGCATCTACCTGATTCCACCTTTTGCTCTCTTTTCTCTCTTAGTTGCTACTCTTTCTGCACAGGAACAGTTGATTAATATTTTAAAACCAATAGTCTTTTTTCAACCCTCAAAGGCTGAGACCAATAATTACTAGAGAAGTTCAGCTTCATTTTCTAACTTTATCAAATGTATCAGTCTGAGGAATTTAAATGTAAGTAGCCCCAAGGTGTTCAGAAACTATGAAAGTAAGAACAAATTAAGCATACTCAATTCTTCTGTGATTATGACATGATTTGTAGATTTGTTTGTGTTTTATTGTGTCTTCTAAAAAGCTGGAGTATTGCATTAGATGTGATCTCTAAAATTATTAGTGAGGCCACAGTCACAGGACCAGCAGATACTTTAGCTAAAAAAAGAAAAAACAGTGTTTTTTCCCTAGAAACTGCAACCAGTTTACATTTTTGGTAGTAAACATTAATTTATGTAATTCATGACAACAAAGCCTAAAGAATTTTTTAAATTTCATTAATATGAAAAATTCATAGCTTCACATGAATAACTAAATGAATGAACCAGGATTTAAAAATTAAGAACTTTGAAATATTTGTATTACTTTCTTTGATCCCAATACTGTGGAAAGATAGAAGAATATACTCTTTGACTTGAAAAGTACAACAAACCATGCTTTGGGTCACTCTCATTCTTAAATATTATCATACAATGCCTGCTAAAAATTAACAGTGATATTTTATTCTAAGCATCAGCTTGCAGTGTTTAATGCTAGAAGTATTTATTAACCCTTGATATTATCTACGTAAGAAACACTTTTGGGGTTATTGGGGAGGGGGAGGAGAATATCAGTACTCAATCTTCTGCTGTATTTGGCTTCTGGCTAGACAAGATCCTGTTAGATTTGGCTTCTTTTTCAGATGAGATTCATATTTCATAGCATTAAGTGGAGCAATCACACCTGTCTTGTTTAGACAAATTCAAGATCTTATTCAATTAACTTTGACTACCTCAGAAGCTTTCTGGTCTAACAACAAAGCTGTATTATATTAAATCAGGACGTAAAAAAGTAACAATATGCATCTTCATATCAGTGAGAAGAGTTTCCATATGAACTAATAGTAGCCTTCATAACCCATAACAAGAAAAAATTCAGTTTAAATACTCGGTAGAGTCAACATTTCATTATTTCAGTGTGCCAGCTGGTCATTATGGTATATTATAGGAAATGATGACATGATGTGCAGAATCATAAAATGATGGCTCCCTCTGGCAAGTGCAAGAAGACTCTTTTTTCTTTGAAGGCTTGAATTACTTCACATATTTGTTTTAATTTATACTTTGGTCTCTTTTCAAAGAAACTACACTATCTAAGGACAGGTCTTTCAGTGCTTGAAGCAACTGAAGAAGAAAACTGACAGCTAAGACAATCTCCCCTTTTATTAAAAGAATATTTTTCAAAAGGTAATCACAAAGTGAAATAAAAATACACATAACACAAAATGATAAAAAAAAAATTATACTGTGCCATCTTTGTACAGATAGAGTTCCTACCCAGAATTCTTTTTTACTACATACTAATGAAAGATTGCAAAACAAATTTACACAAGCCCTTGCCATTTGTACAACAAACAAGTCTGGGTTTCTAATTGCTGCAAGCAACTTAACATTTTAGCAGTAGCTCAACCAGAATATATTCACTTTTCCAGGTTACCAAATGTGCAACACCGTAAGTGTTAAGGGACATATACTTTATGTTCCAATGCTTCTTTACAACAACAAATGTTCTTACTGTTGCTTGTTTAGGAAAAGATCTTTCAGTAAACATGTTTATACAGATGATTGGTCTTTCCAATCAGAATAAATTTTTAAAATATTCTTATTTGAAAAATTCATGGTGCACATAAAATACAATTGTTTTTCAGGTAAAGCAAAAAGATCAGGCCACATCTTGCTGTTAAAAGCTCCCAAGAATTTTAACTTTTGCTATACCACTAAGAAAATCCATTCAAATAGATGTCAGGGATAGACATCAGGAAAACATCAGGTTAAATGAAGACAGCATCTGGCAATCTAACTGTAAAACTTCTGACAGGTAGTCTCTTTCCAAGTGCACTCACTGTTTCACATAAAATCCAGAATTTACCAGGATCTCCTACTTGCTAACACAAGATAAAAACAAACCAGTATTTTTCAAGAGTTTTCCAAAGGGAGAACTGTCATCATGCTTAGCTGTGTGATCATTTGAGCTGTGTCATTGTAGGATTTTCTACTAAGAAAAACAACAAATAAAGAATAGCATGAAAGTTTGAGTGATCCCCAAGGGAGCTTCTGTTAACGTCACTGGAAGAATTGACTCTCACACTATGAGTGAGGGTGATACTTTGTGTTTCTTTGGCTCAGAAAGCTTCATGTAGGTGTTAGCAATCTCTGCATATACTATACAGTCTAGGTCTGAGATTATTTTACACAGATTGCTACAGACTGCATCTATAACCTCAATATTATGACTGCCATCAGACAGAATCAAGTGGTCTCCAAGCATTTTCCTCTTCATTGAGACACTGACACTTTACCACGCCTTAATTATGTCTCCCCGGATGGAGGAGTTTCCAGAGCCCTTGCCTGGGCTCTGCAGACGAACGGGACTTTTCCACGCTTTTGGTCTCAGAAAGTTGTTTATTAAGTCTTATCAGAGGAGCTCAGCCAGAGAGACATGGACTCCCCTTAGGAAGCGTGAAGGAGAAGCCCAGTTTATCAAGATAACGCTGTTCTTTTAAAGGTAAATTAACCAATGAAATCCCCGAAACGAAAGATATTTTTACTTTTCTACCAATGTTCAATAAATCGTTCTGTCACATGAAAGGAACTGCGGCATTTTTCACCCAATCATTCTCAATCCACTTTTGCAGCAGAATATGGAGTAAAGAAAGAAGAAATAAGAGGCCTAAAACAACAACAATCCTCCATTTTGAAGGTTTTGCTTCTTATCTATTTTGCTATATTAACAAACCCAACACCTCTAAATTTTCACCCTGTGACAATCTTACATAATGTTCTATCACCTAGTTCACACCGGGTGTAGATTCTGCTTCTTCCCAGAGGTTAGGTAATTTTCTCCATGGACAAAGGGCAAAGACAGGGTTGTCCAGGGGGGTAAAACTCTTCAAACAGGCAGAGAAATATTCCCTGCACTTTGGACTCCAACATCTCCCCCTTCTGTTTGAACCAAAAACACCTCTTTGACAGCTTTGTCCATGGTTCGTCTGGCACAGTGAAGCGTACATGGAACAAATACTAAAGAATAACAACAACAATTAACACATACAAACCTATCTTCAAAATTTTTCTCCATAAGGGTGTAAGATCAAACCAATTGAACAGATCGTTCAACAAAGATCCACTTTCTTCTCTGAGTTTAGTGATTCCATCCTCTAACTGCTGTATACTTTCATGGATGGATTTCGAATGATCCGACAAATTCATACAACACATACCTTCAAATTCTTCACATCCATTTCCATGCACTAATAGAAGATAATCAATTGCTGCTCTGTTCTGCAGAGTCGCTTGTCTCACACTTTGAACATCAGTTAACATGTCGCTCAGTGCGAGAGAGACAGCATGGGAATTCTTACTTAACCAGCAGCCTAATTGATCCAATTGTTTCAAGGCTGCTCCTGCAGCAGCACCAGGTAGAAGGAGAGCTGCAGTATACCTTTGCCCAAAATTCCAAGCTGTAAATTTGTCATTACAATCAGATGTATACTGTTCAACAAATCTTTTTTCCCTGCATTTATGTCCTTTAATCATGTTTGCATCAGGCGTTAACAAAGAAAGTTTCCCAATGCTGCATGGACTACCTTTGACATTTGAGGGGATTGCAGGCTAAATTCTGTCCCCACAAATGAGAAACATCTCTTGTGGCAATTGCAATGGATCCTGGTTGAACGATGTGTTCATCTTTACTGTTGAATTGCACCAAGATGTTGCATTTTTATATATTTTGTGATTTGGAGTGACATCTGTTACTGTATTTTGTTTCAACCCTGGAGAACTGAATATCACACAGAACTCCATCTTTGCTGAACAAGAATTTCCAGTTCCTGAGGTTCGTAAGGAGCTTCAGGAAGGATTTGGTCCAAACATCCAAGCTTTCCACTGGATTCAAACTGAACTGTGAAAGCTTTAGATGAACATGTTTGGAAGGTAGCCATTTGGCTTCTGGCAAACCAACCAAACATGTTGAGAATGGTTTCTTTGGCCTTGAGTGAGTTAGACAAATGGTGTCTAGCCCTGATGCATTGGCCAAAGTTTCCCAAACATTTTCTTTTGGTTGTCTCACTGGGAAAACTGCATTGCTTAAGGCAACCCATGAGATGAAGCACAAGTATAATACCTGATTGAGCTTCATGTTCAACAGCTTTATCTCACACAGGAATCTTTGATCTGCAACACAACCTGTACAGCACTTTTACATACAAGATTGACACCATTAACTTTCTCCACACTTTTGCATAAAACTCAGTCCATAGTTCTTGCACACAAGGATGACTGACGTCTGTGGCATCAGCAGCGGTGTTGACACTGATTCACGTTTGTGTGCTCGCTTCCTTGTTCGCAGAGTCGATTCCTGCTTGTTTCTGGACTCGATAAGGTTTCACGTTTTTGCTGGAATCCACTTCATTCCGGCACCTGTTGAGACACAAGCATACCCTTTGCCCCAAGTTATTAGTTGAAATGTAAATTTAAAACATACAAAGCTTTGTTCAATCGTATCTGAGGCGTAAACTCTGCTTCCCCCTTTTCTGTCTGTCTAAAAGGGATTTTAAGGTGTGATGTGTTCTTTCAATGATGATTTGGCCTGTAGGAGAATTAGGAATGCCAAACGTGTGATGAACACCCCAATTTTTCAGAAATGCGTCAAGGGTTCGTCCTCTGAAAGTTGGACCATTGTCAGTTTTAATTTCTTGAGGAATGCCCAATGATGCGAATGCTTGCAAAAAATGCCAACATGCATGTTTCGCTGTTTCGCCTGTGTGAAGGGAAGCAAAGACTGCACCTGAAAAAGTGTCCACGGAAACATGAATATTTTTAAATTTCCCAGGAGATGGGTATTTTGTAACATCTGTCTGCCATAACTGCAGACTTTGCAATCCTCTTGGATTGACTGCTCCTGTGGATACAGGGGGTTGTACAAGCTAACAGTCCGGACAAGCACTTATGATGGCTTTCGCTTGATCTTTGGAAATGCGAAATGTCCACATCAGTGCTTGTGCGTTCTGATGAAAAAATGCATGACTCAATTTTGCTTATTCAAAAATGTTTGGCAAAATATTTGAAATGACCATGGTCAATTTATCTGATTGTATATTTCCTTTTGCCAGAAATCCTAGAAGAGAAAAATGTGTTCTGATGTGAGAAACATCAAGTGAATCCTGTGGCCATCACTTCAGTGGAGTTACGTTGTTGTAGTTCTGGACGAAGCACTGCTAAAGTTTTTGAGAATCTTTTATCTTGCGCTTGAAGAATTTTTCTGATTTCTTGTCCTAAAATGCTTGCTTGGAGTGTTGCAACATGCTGAGGTGTGCCCACCTTGCCGCATGCTTCTATCATTTCAGCTGTGGTCGGGTGGCCAGTCATGGCACTGATTATATGTTTGCAATCAGTGTTTGCATTCGCAAATGCAAGACTTCGTAGTAGATGTGGTTTTGCTGCTTCATCACTGACTTGTCTGTCCACAGCTTGTGTGAGACAATTGATAAATGAAGTGAAAGTTTCAGCAGGACCTTGCTTTACTTCTGTGTAAACATCTTCTGGAGTTCCGGTTGGTGGAATTTGTAAAATTGCCTTTTGTGCTGCTTTTTTAGTGTCCGCATGCACATCTCAAGGCAAGAACACTACTTGATCTTCTGGTTTGTTGTGAGGTTCATCACCAGCTAATTGTGGTAATGTGAGAGCTGCATGTGGTCCTCCTGCGTATTTTTGTCACAGCTCTCGAAGTGATCTTCTCCATCTTACATCCTATAGCAAAAGTTGTGAATCTGTAAAAATTGTTGAGGCAATACTTCTACAGTCAAAAGGTACCATGTCATAGTTGCTGAATGTGCCTCTTAAAAGTTGTTTGAAGTATGGACTTCCCAATCCATGGTTTTTCACTGCCTCCATTAGATCTTTAATGATTTGATGATCCATGGGTCTCCAGACAGGAGGGTTTTGTCTGGAATATGTAACTGGCATTACAATGCTATCTGTGTCTGCCATATTAAAGTCTCTCTCTTTGAGACCTTTTTTTTTCCTAGTGCTTGACCAGTCTGTTATAACAGACTTATCTCTTGAAATATATGTCAGATGGGACCAAGTCCATAACAGCATTCTGTGGACTTGCAACTTGAGAAGATGCAGTTCCTTCTTGACCGAAGAATCCATGCATTCCATCCTCACCTCCCCCTCCTGTTTGAGGAATAGGGAAGGTAATTTGTGGCTGTGCACTGAAAGGATATAAAGAAGGAGTGGCTGATACCGCCATCGCAGGTGGCAAACGTGGACGTGGAAGGTGTATATACAGTGGATGGGGATGGGAACCTGCCACCATGCGGGATGGGTGAAGGTCGGGGACCCAGTGCTCCAGCCTGTTGAGGTAGATAGCATCTTGCACATTCCCCAAGTCCTAAAAAAACATGATGCACGAAGTCATCTGAAAGCTCAAGCTGAATTCGATGTGATGAGGGACCAGAGATAGGCCTGCTGTTGTGAAAACCGAAGCTTTGAAAGCGGCATGCGAAGAGCTGGAGTTGCAGTGCTTGCAGTAAAAAAATAAGAGGATGGTTGAGAAGGTATAGGAATGCCTTCTGAAGGTGTGATGGTTACTGTATCTTCAGCACTGAGATCTTGAGCAGGTACTTGAGGTTGAAAAAGTCCCATGAGATCAGCTAAATGTCTCTGAGAAGTTTGAGGAGAATGTGCTTGAAATGATGTGTCTCGAACCGAGACGTCCCTGAAAATAGGGACAATATGACTTTGATCCTGTTGCCCAGGAATAGGAGTTAAAAGATATATAAAAAAGTTCTCCGATTTTTGTGGGGATAGTATGGATCCTGATCTGGTGGTGCTGTGTTGGAGGTGCTGTTTAACATCATGGAGTTCTTGTGTTGAGCTGCTGAGTGGCGTTGTCAGCGGGATGGCAGAGGGCACAGTAGTTGCTGGGATGCTGTGATCGTAGGTCGTTGGTTGTAGTTGCGATGCAGATGTGAGAGGAGCAGATGCAGGACCGGTGGCTATTGTAGAAGCTGAAGCTGTGTGTAGGAAAACTGCAGTGGCAGGTTGAATCGCAGTGCAGGCTGGAGGTGCCGTGGGTACCGACACAGCATGGCTTTGTGTAACTTTCAGTCGAGCGGTGGTCACAGCAGCTGGGGCTCGGAGTGGGGCTGGGGCTTGGGGCGGAGGTGGGGGTGGGGGTGGGGGTGGGGCGGGACTAGGAACATCATGGCCGGGGACCGGGATCGTGGCTGGGGCGGAGCCAGAGGTGTGGCTGCACGGCTGGCTCAGGACAGGGGCGGGGCTGGGGGTGGGCCGGGCCGTCCCGCGCGCTGTAGAATCTACGATCAACCCCGAAGCGGCAAACGCAGAACCACGGCTGCGGCCAGAGCCGACTGCCGTTGCCGAGGCAACCGCGACACCTGAGGGTGGGGGGGGCATGGCTGATAGCGCATGCCTAGTAACTGGATGTTCCGAACGCGGAAGTAAAGGGAACTGGGCGGTGGCGGGGTGATGACGTCAGAAGCAGGCGCCGCCGTCGCCGCTGGCCGGCCCGCGTCATGTGACCGAAACGCGGAAGTGATCGCGAACACGGGGTGCGTGGGGGCCACGGGCGGGGTGGGCATCAGCTCCGGGACCACCCCGGCCGCGTGAACGGGTCGTCTGGTGGCAGGACCCCGGATTCGGGAAATACGAATCGCCCCTCGGTATCTATCGGGACGCGTAGTTCGGGCGCGGTCGAAACCACGCCGTCCGGAGCGAACTCCGCTTTTCGGGAGACGGCCGGGGCTCCCTCTTCCCCGCCCCAGACATGCGCGGGTGAAAGAAGGTCTAAAAGCAGTGTATCATCTTCCTCTGTCGGACCAATTAAAAGTTGTAACTTTGAGTCCGGTAAAACAGTCTCTGCGGTTTCCGCAAAAGTCGCGTTCCCTCCCCCCGGTGCCTGCCATGCCTGCAGGGATGCATCATCATCTTTGGCAGCAATTTTAGAGTTTTCTACAGGAGTATAGAGTTTTGCCCACGTCTCTGGGGTCGGCGAGGCTGGTAGCGTGGTTATAAAACGTTTCGCCGCCTCCATGGGGTTTTTTGCACTTTCTGCGGCAGTTTCAAAGCTCCCAGGTTGTAAAGTAACTTGTTGCACTGAGTGCAGGAGCACTTCATAAATCACGCGTGCCGGTGTTAAAATCTGAGACCCGCTGCATTCTGTAGCGTTGCCAAATGATACAGTACAGAATTAATATTTTCCCAAAAAGAAGGTAAATGCAGATCTGCCACTAGAGCTTCCGGAACTCGTTCCGGACCCAGGAGAGTAAACCCTCTATTTCTTTTCTAGATATTTTTAACGGATGCTTACGAGATAAATCCTCGAAGCTGCTGATTACATTCGTCTGTGTTTTCGAAAGGGCCCCTCCCATGGTTGGCCTTGGTGCTAATTTTGGACAGCTTACCAGAGTCTAGGTGATTTATATCAGTCTTTGAAGGCCAGGTCCGCGTCCCATCCAGCAGTACACGGGCTCCTCTCCCCCCTGTCGACCGAGGTTAGAAGATCCTGGAGATTCAAAGATGATCCCGGGTTTCTAGTTTTTTTTCCTCGTGTTCTGGCTGCGCGCGGCTGTCCGGTTTCTTCAGTGAGATCGAACTACGGAGCACCATTTGACGCTTTACCGCACCTTAATTATGTCTCCCCGGATGGAGGAGTTTCCAGAGCCCTTGCCTGGGCTCTGCAGACGAACGGGACTTTTCCACGCTTTTGGTCTCAGAAAGTTGTTTATTAAGTCTTATCAGAGGAGCTCAGCCAGAGAGACATGACTCCCCTTAGGAAGCGTGAAGGAGAAGCCCAGTTATCAAGATAACGCTGTTCTTTTAAAGGTAAATTAACCAATGAAATCCTGAAACGAAAGATATTTTTACTTTTCTACCAATGTTCAATAAATCGTTCTGTCACATGAAAGGAACTGCGGCATTTTTCACCCAATCATCTCAATCCACTTTTGCAGCAGAATATGGAGTAAAGAAAGAAGAAATAAGAAGGCCTAAAACAACAACAATCCTCCATTTTGAAGGTTTTGCTTCTTATCTATTTTGCTATATTAACAAACCCAACACCTCTAAATTTTCACCCTGTGACAATCTTACATAATGTTCTATCACCTAGTTCACACCGGTGTAGATTCTGCTTCTTCCCAGAGGTTAGGTAATTTTCTCCATGGACAAAGGGCAAAGACAGGGTTGTCCAGGGGGGTAAAACTCTTCAAAACAGGCAGAGAAATATTCCCTGCACTTTGGACTCCAACACATCTCCCAGTTTTTGAACGTCCCCCTGTGTTGGGGTGCCTCGGACCACTTGGGGTCCGCCCGCTGTCCATCACGGCATGCCTACCCAATGGGCAGACGACTCGGAGAGCGAGGACCAGTCCGTGGGCGAGACCTGGTTCTGAGCCCATACCACTTCTCCAGAAAGTTCTGTTAAGTTCGGTTGTTAATAGGTTTGCTCTGTAAATTCCCTCCTCTGTAACCTGGCCATTGGTTCTGTGTCCCCAGGATTCCCCTCCGGGCTTACCTTCTATTGGTTGTTTGTTCTGTACCACTCGTGTAGAAAACCTCGGTGCCCCTGGCTCTCGTCGGCCAGTTCCTCCCCTTTGCTTTCGGGGTATTAAACCTTTGGAAGACTTCACGGACTGGTCCTCTCCCTTGCCTCTTTCGCCCCCGGGATTCCTGAGAGACTGAGACCTTTGGGTCCCCTCGCATTTGGGTGCGCCTGCTGATACAGAGCCAGTGCCGCCCATTTCAAGCGGCCGCCAAGACGTGACACTTCTCAGTGCCTGTCTGCGGGAAGGTCACTGTAGCCTCCTAGGCGGGACGAGTACCCGCCGAGGCCGACCCATCTCCCAGGGCAGTGACACCCCCGCCCAGTGCCTTCAAGGTGGTTTTAAGCAATCCATTACACCGCTCAACCTTCCCAGCTGCGGGTGCATGGTAAGGGACGTGGTACACCCATTCAATGCCATGTTCTCTAGCCCAGGTGTTTATAAGGCTGTTCTTGAAATGAGTCCCATTGTCAGATTCAATTCTTTCGGGGGTACCATGCCTCCACAGGACTTGCTTTTCAAGGCCCAAGATGGTTTTACGGGCAGTAGCATGAGGGACAGGGTAGGTCTCCAGCCATCCAGTGGTGGCTTCTACCATTGTGAGCACATAGCGCTTGCCTTGGTGGGTTTGAGCCAGTGTGATGTAATCAATCTGCCAGGCCTCCCCATACTTGTATTTGGACCACCGCCCACCATACCATAGGGGTTCCACCCGCTTGGCCTGCTTGACTGCAGTGCACGTCTCACAGTCATGGATCACCTGGGAGATACTGTCCATGGTTAGATCCACCCCTCGGTCTCGTGCCCACTTATAGGTGGCATCTCTGCCCTGATGGCCTGAGGCATCATGGGCCCATCGAGCTCAGAACAACTCTCCTTTATGTTGCCAATCCAAGTCTATCTGGGACACCTCTATTTTCGCGGCCTGATCTACCTGTTTGTTGTTATGATGTTCTTCATTAGCCCGGCTCTTGGGGACATGAGCACCTCCATGGTGGACTCTCACGGGTAGCTTCTCTACCCGAGCGGCGATGTCTTTCCACTCATCAGCAGCCCAGATTGGTTTTCCTCTGCGCTGCCAGTTGGCCTTCTTCCACCTTTCCAGCCAACCCCACAGAGCATTAGCTACCATCCATGAATCAGTGTAGAGGTAGAGCTTTGGCCACTACTCTCTTTCAGCTATGTCCAGAGTTAGTTGGACAGCTTTGAGTTCAGCAAGTTGGCTCGATCCGCCTTCTCCTTTGGTCGTTTGCGCAACTTGTCGTGTGGGGCTCCATACAGCAGCTTTCTATTTCCAGCTAGTGCCTACAATTTGGCAGGAACCATCAGCGAAGAGGGCGTATTGTCTTTCATTCTCCGGTAGCTCATTATATGGTGGGGCTTCTTCGGCACGTGTCACTTGCTCCTCTTCTTCTTCAGAAGATAACCCAAAGGTCTCACCTTCCGGCCAATTCGTAATTATTTCTAAGATCCCAGGGCGATTCGGGTTCCCAATTTGGGCGCGCTGCGTGATGAGGGCAATCCATTTGCTCCAAGTAGCGTCAGTGGCGTGATGCGTGGAAGGGACCTTTCCCTTGAACATCCACCCCAGCACCGGTAGTCGGGGTGCCAGGAGGAGTTGTGCCTCTGTGCCGATTACTTCTGAGGCAGCTTGGGCTCCTTCATAGGTGGCCAGGATTTCTTTTCTGTGGGAGTGTAGTTGGCTTCAGACCCTCTGTAGGTTCGGCTCCAGAATCCCAGCGGTCGGCCCCGAGTCTCACCAGGCACTTTCTGCCAAAGGCTCCAGGACAGACCCTTGTTCCCGGCTGCAGAGTAGAGCACGTTCTTCACTTCTGGTCCTGTCCTGACTGGGCCAAGGGCTACTGCATGAGCTATCTCTTGCTTGAGCTGGGTGAAGGCTTGTTGCTGTTCAGGGCCCAATGGAAATTGTTCTTCTTGCGGGTAACCAGGTAGAGAGGGCTCACGATCTGGCTGTACTTGGGAATGTGCATCCTCCAAAAACCTATGGCGCCTAGGAAAGCATGTGTTTCCTTTTTATTGGTTGGTGGAGACATAGCAGCGAACTTGTTGACGACCTCGGTGGGAATCTGATGTCGTCCATCTTGTCACTTTACTCCCAGGAACTGGATCTCTCGGACAGGACCCTTGAGTTTGCTCTTCTTGATGGCGAAGCCAGCGTCCAGGAGAATTTGGATGATTTTCTCTCCTTTCTCAAATACCTCTGTTGCCCTGTTCCCCCACACAATGATGTCATCAATGTACTGCAGATGTTCTAGAGCCTCACCCTTTTCCAGTGCGGCCTGGATCAGTCCATGGCAGATGGTGGGATTGTGCTTCCACCCCTGGGGCAATCGATTCCAGGTATACTGCACACCCCTCCAGGTGAAGGCAAACTGAGGCCTGCACTCTAGTGCCAAAGGAATGGAGAAAAACACATTCACGGTGTCACTGGTGGCGTACCACTTCGCTGCCTTGGACTCCAGCTCGTACTGAAGCTCCAACATGTCCGGCATGGCAGCGCTCAGTGGTGGAGTCACTTCATTCAAGCCACGATAGTCCACAGTCAATCTCCATTCCCCGTCAGACTTGCGCACAGGCCAAATGGGGCTGTTGAAGGGTGAGTGGGTCTTGCTGACCACCCCTTGGCTCTCTAGCTCACGGATCATCTTGTGGATGGGGATCACGGCATCTCGATTTGTCCGATACTGCCGGCGGTGCACTGTCGAGGTGGCAATTGGCACTCGTTGCTCTTCCACTTTCAGGCGCCCAACTGCAGAAGGATTCTCAGATAGTCCAGGCAGGGTGTTCAATTGCCTAATGCCCTCTGCCTCCACAGCAGCTATTCCAAATGCCCACCTGAGTCCTTTTGGGTCTTTGTAATAGCCATTCCAGAGGAAGTCTATGCCCAGAATACATGGGGCCTCTGGGCCGGTCACAATCGGATGCTTTTGCCACTCCTTCCCAGTCAGGCTCACCTCAGCTTCCAACAGGGTCAACTGCTGTGATCCCCCGGTCACCCCAGCAATAGAAAAGAGTTCTGCCCCCACATGTCCCGATGGCATTAAAGTACACTGTGCACCAGTATCAACCAACACATCATATTTCTGTGGCTCTGATGTGCCAGGCCATTGGATCCACACCATCCAAAAGACCCGGTTTTCCCGTGCCTCTTCCTGGCTAGAGGCAGGGCCCCTCTAGCCCTGGTTATCATTTCCTCCCTGGGCATACATGCTAGAAGTTCCTTCAAGGGGATCCGACATATCATCCTCCCTTCTATAATACCTGGCAGCTCGGTCACGGGAGGCTGAGGCTACTTTCACCCTAGCAGAACCCCCTCGGTTAGCATCTCTCTCCTTGAGTTCACGCACCCGTGCTGCCAGGACAGATGTGGGTTTCTTATCCCACCTTCTCATGTCTTCCCCATGGTCACACAGAAAAAACCACAGCTCATCTCGTGGGGTGTACCCTCTCTCTCTATCTGGGGAATGGCGGGCTCTGATTTGGGGGCCTGTGACTCGCACTGGTGCCACACTGATCTTCTTCAACTCCTCCCTCACCCCCCAATCTCCTCTTTAGATTCCTCTTTGCGGTCCTTAACCACAGCAGAGACATGAGCCCTTAGTGGGCCATTAACCATACTCTCATAATTTCTGAGCTTGTTGGCAACGGAGCCCACTGTTTCTCGGTTGTCCTCGGCATGAATCGTTGCAATGAAGGGGGTGTATTGCTGTGGCCCTAGCTTTGCCAGGTTCCACAACATCTGCCCAGTGCACTTGACCTTGTCGGAGTCATTACATGCTGTCCATCCCTCCCAAAGAGTACCTCTAATATTGCCACTTCTCTTAGCTGTTGGATCCCTTCCTCAAGTGTCTTCCATTGCATTCTATGATGGTACTCCTGCATTCTCTCTTTGTGAAAGAACCTCTCTCTCACACTCATTAAAAGCCGCTCCCAGAGAGAAAGGGGCCCTGGCTCCCTCGCGAATACCTGATCCACACCTGGGTCCTGGGTCAAGGATCCCAAATACCTTGCCTCGCCACTATCCAGTTGCACGCCTGTACCCATAAGGTCCCAAACCCGAAGTAACCAGGTTGTATAAGCCTCACGCCCCCGCCGCACAATGTCTTTCTGCATATTACGGAGACTGTCATACGACAGGGACTCGGTGATGATTTCAGGTTCTGGCTCCCCTGCTGGTTGCGAGGGCCCTGGTTCCCCATCATCATTAACTGAGCGCACTGATTTGGTCTTATATTTCCTCCTCTGCACAGGGGCGACTGCTGCTGGCTGTGATTGCCCTTGTGGTTCAGCTGGAGCCTGGACAGTTGTAACATCTGTGGGTTCCACTGCTGCGCCATCAGGCTCTCCCTCGCTGGGGCAGGGAGAGGGTTTTCCACTAGCTGGGGAGGTGTATTCCCTCAGCACCTGGCGTATCTTCTCCTCCATTGCCCCCATACAATCCGGGTGGTTCATTTCTGAGGTGGGCTGTTGGGCAGTATCAGGCTGTGGGGCAGGATCTCTACTCTCTGGGGCCCTGTCAGGTTCTGGGGCAGCATTCCTAGTCTCTGGGGTGGGTGTCTGGGTAGTCATCCAAATCAATCTCAACTTATCTTTGAATGCTAAATAGAGTAGGCCTACCAGCATCACTTGGTTAGTATCCAGAGGAAATCTAAACCCTTCAAAAACTGGTGGAGTGGACCCAAAGAACTGGTTGAGGGGCTGGGAGAAAACTTCCCCTGGTGTCATTTCCTCACAGAAGGTACCATTTTTAACATAACCCCAAAAACATGCACTTAGTGTGTGATAACCATTTATCCATGTGCCCACATTCCGGAGGAAGTTAAAAACCCATGAATTGCTCACCTTATCAACCCATAGTGCAAACTGGATAACAGCAACAGTAGCCTTAGTCAGAGGACCCATGTTTAGAAAAGGAGCCGCAAAGGGGAAAAATATAGCCACGACCACGTGCCACCCGAACCAGGGTAAGCTAGACCACATAGTGCTGCCTAACAAGGTTTCTATATTCAGCACACAAAATTAAGTTACCCAGGAACTGTTATTCCTTTTTCACC
Organism: Lycocorax pyrrhopterus obiensis; assembly: GCA_014706295.1. Taxonomy (NCBI): domain Eukaryota; kingdom Metazoa; phylum Chordata; class Aves; order Passeriformes; family Paradisaeidae; genus Lycocorax; species Lycocorax pyrrhopterus. The sequence goes on along the minus strand of JACSVZ010000030.1, from coordinate 597,140 downwards.
TCTTTTCTCTTGATGCCCTCAGGCCCCACATTGGGCGCCAAGATCTGTTGTCTCGGTTTGAAAGACAGGTGTCTGCTAAGGAAGGCAGGAGCCTCCCCTGAAATGGAAAATGCAACCCCCTTCCCGCCGAATTATTATAATTTTGAAATTAAGGGGCTTTCAGGCAAAGATATGAGGGGAAGGAATAACAGTTCTTTACTAATATATATATATATGTACGGCAAGGCAAACAAACAACAATAACTATGGCAGTAACAGCAAACCCAACCACAAACCCAGTGCCAGCCTCTCTCGGCTGTCAGGCACCCCCCCGTTCGGTGCAGTTACAGTCACAGCTGGCAGGGGCGGCTCGGGGTCCCAGGAGGGGATGGACGAAAAGCTTCAACAAACCCTCTGGGCGGCTGATCCCGGTGTCCGGCTGGACCCTTGGGAGCAGCGGGCTGGAACAGCAGAGACGAGCACAGATCCTGGGTGGCAGACGAGATGTATCAAACTCCGGAGCTGCAGTGGGAGCTCCGGGAGGTCTCAGCTGGCAAGGGTGTGTAGGGTTATAGTGTAGCAAAGGGTCCATGCGGCAGAGAGCAGGGCGGCTGCAGCCCGGCTCCCAGCAGGACAGGGAAAGGTGGGCTTGGGAATCCGGGTTTCTCAGGTAGAAGGAAAACAGCCGATAAACAGAAACCTCCAGCTCTGACCAACTCCTTCTGAACACTGAGGGCACCAGCAAACCTCGCCGCCCCCATCCCCCAGGTGAAAAAAACAGTTGCTAGTTGGACCCCCCACCCTCTGTGGCCGGCTCTTTTGTTCTTCTTAAGCACCCAGTAATTTGTCCCTCTAGCAACATATACAGGAAAAATTCTTTAAGAGAAAAAGAGAAACAGGAGAACTCCTAAAACCCCCAACATCTGTGTTCCCTGGTGAAGTAAATGAATTAACGTGCTAAAATTTTAACAACGAAGTACTGAACATTTATTAGTAGAACAAACGCAAATACAACGCTGGGCGATTAGCAATCCTGCCAGAGGCGCAATCCTATTCACTTTTCTGTGAACTTAAGTATCTTCTCAAACTGTTGCATATTCATTAAGCTTAGAAGATAATTTACACTTCACTTAACTCTACCTCCTGACCTCCCAATCTCTGTCCATCCCTTCCGCCAGTGCGACACCTCTCCGGTCCTCTGGATCTTGAAGGATTGAAGGCAGGAATCCCCTTCTGATGTTTCCTCAGTTGTAACTCAGTTTAGTCGACAGTTTCTTTGGGAGGTGTGAGCTTTTAGTGAGATAACAGACTTCCTGGGATGTATGCAGTTTATCTTCCTTGTTTCTTTAAGATGTCTTGATCCCTGGCTCTATGGTTTATCAACTTAAAGGACATTTATTACTATGTATTCACTACTACGTTTCTCAGTTTATTACAACTATTTCGAAGTTACAATTCACTCTAACCTTGCTTCTACTTAACTATATTTTACCTTAACATTATTTCTACCTAGTACATTATTACTTGTAAATGTTATCCTATTATATACAAAAGCCAACATTTATCATCCACTCATTTTTCACACTGGGACAATTAGGGGGACCTCCTCCACATTTGTGGATGGGTCTCCCCACACGTGGTTGTCTGCACAGGACACCATCTTGGGGGGAGGGTTTGTCTACCATTTTCTCTTTGTCTCTCGGAACACAAGGTCATCTGCAGAGGGCAATATTTTAGGGGAGGGCATTTCCCCACCATTTTGACTTTCTCTTTGTTCCCCGGGGAGTCCACAAGATTTCAGCAACTTTGTAACTAGTGATTATTGCTGTTATTTTTCCTTGCCTGTTGCTATTTCGGGTTTTTAGTAAACTGTTATTTTTTCACTTATATCTACTTGTATTCATGTCTCCTTATGGGTGAAAAGGAATTGGTTAAAACTAAAGGGGAGATAACTCATTTTAAAGTGTCTGCCCCTTAACTTGTCTCAAACCAAGATGTTGTCTCTACACACTCACCATATGATTGTCCCATATGGCCCAACAGGAAGTGGTGGCTGATGATCGATTACAGACGCCTCAATGCTAACACTGGCCCATTAACAGCTGCTGTACCTAACATGGCTGAACTGATTGCCACAATTCAGGAACAGGCCCATCCAATCCTTGTGACTATTGATGTCAAAGACATGTTTTTTATGGTTCCCTTGCAGGAGGCAGACAGGAATCATTTTCCTTTTACCTGGGAGGGTAATCAGTATACCTTTACTCACCTCCCTCAAGGATCCTGACACTCTGGTTCATCATGCACTTGCACAGGACTTGACACAGACTGTCCCTGAAGAAGGGACTAAGGTATATCAATACATTGGTGATATATTCATTGCTGGCTCTGGTGCCACCACATTGGGCCAGACTCATACAAATATTATCAGCCATTTGGAACATCTGGGACTTCAAATTCCCACAGAAAAAGTATGTGGTGGAAAGGAGGAGCAGTGTGTATTCCCTCTGAAACCTTGACCACTCTAGAGCGAGTAAAGGTGCCAGGGAATAAAAGAGCTACAGCATGCTTTGGGTTTATTGTTTTTTTGGTGAAAAAATGTTCCAGACTTCTCCATTATTGCTTGCCCCTTGTATGATCGAACACAGAAAAGAGCAGCTTGGGACTGGGCCCCCATTCATGAAGAAACTCTAAAACTACTAATCTTTGAAGCCAGTGTACATCAACCTGTGGGGCCAATACATCCCACAGACCCACTCCAAATTGAATGAGGATTTTCAATCCATGGTTTATCTATACATACATATGTGGCAGCAAGGACCTGAGGGTTCCACCCACCCCGTTGGGTTTTACTCTCACAGCTTTAAAGATGCTGAAAAATCATATTCTGCTTGGGAAAAAGGCCTGTTTGTGGCTAGGTTAGCTCTGCAAGAAGCAGAAAAAAAAATTCAACAACAATCAATCATTCTGCAAGGGCCTTTTAAGGTTTTAAAACCAGTGCTGTCTGGAACTCCTTCCCTGGCAGGGTGTGTTGGTTTGGCTAAGATCTAGCAATATATCTTTTGAGAGAAAACCAGGTTACAACTACTCTTCTCCCTACAGGGTTTGGGGAAAAAATTATTTTTTTCGAAGGAAAGTGAATGAGATAAGAACTATTTATTTAACAAACACACGGGAAAAGGATAATAATGCTAAATAATGAAATGAAATCTCTCGCTATAGAGAGAAACCTGGGAAGATTTCAGAGTCTTTTTGTAGGTGTGGTCTCTCTCTTCCTCGGAGCTGGGTCGGCGAGGGCCCACCCCCGGGCTTCGGGGAAAAATTCTCCCGATGTGTTCTGATGTTGTTGAACAGTCTAGAAGAGAAGAAGGGAAAAACCAAAGTCTCAGGAAACAAAATGCAGCTTTCCGTCTCACGCCGGGAAGAGAGGGAAAAAAAAAACCGAAACCGCTGGCTGAAGAAAGCAAGCAGGGTGCTCCCTCCTGCTCCTGCAGCCAGAGAACGCAGAGGAGTGTATCTCCGTGACCTTGAGAAACTGTTTTGAAAAGTTCGTTTGGTTTTTTTTTCCCAAGCTCAGTTTAAAGGCACAGAAAAGTCACAATATTACTTTTTGGGCATAGAGCATGATAGGGGATACACATGATAGAGTCACCCCAAGACATTCTACCTCTTATCACATATCATTGGCTCAATGCCTAAATTAATATATTTTAACTCTACACACACATTAATACATATATACAGCTATGTACAAACAGCGACAGTGACACTTAGTGAGCAGTGGTGTACAGGCATTTCACATTACATGTGGTTTTTACTCAACAACTAGATCTCCCTGCGGTACACAACGTGTTATTTTGTTTCTCTGCATTACCCACCATGTGCAACTAGGTTCTTGAGCAAAGACAACCGCACGGATGGGTTTGTCTGTACTCGAGGCAGAATTAACTTAAACAGTTTTTTTTAACAGTTTTTTGGCATGCACTACTGGAACTTTATCTCTATCTACTGTATGAAGGGATTTAGATTGGGCTGGACCAGCTTTATTGGTGGAACCCCGAGTGTTGACTAACTAGGTGGCCTTTGCTAGATGCTGTTTTCAATTTTTGAAAGTTCCCCCGCCTAGGGCTTTCAAGGTGGTTTTTAACAATTGATTGCATCGCTCTACTTTCTTAGCTGCTGGTGCATGGTAAGGGATATGGTACACCCATTTAATGCTATGTTTTTTAGCTCAGGTGTTTATAAGGCTGTTCTTGAAATGAGTTCTATTGTCAGATTCAATTTTTTCAGGGGTACTATGCTTCCACAGAACTTGCTTTTCAAGGCCTAGGATGGTGTTCTGGGCAGTAGCATGAGGCACAGGGTAGGTCTCTAGCCATTCAGTGGTGGCTTTTACCATTGTGAGCACGTAGCGCTTGCCTTGGCGTGTTTGAGGCAGTGTGATGTAATCAATCTGCCAGGCCTCCCCGTACTTGTATTTGGACTATCGCTTACCATACCATAGGGGTTTCACTTGCTTGGCTTGCTTGATTGCAGCGCACGTCTCACAATCATGGATTACTTGGGAGATACTGTTTATGGTTAGATCTACCCTTCGGTCTCGTGCTCACTTATAGGTGGTATCTCTGCCTTGATGACCTGAGGCATCATGGGCCTATCGAGCTAGGAACAACTTCCTTTTGTGTTTTTAATCTAAGTTTATTTGTGACACTTTTATTTTTGTAGCTTGATCTACCCGTTTATTGTTTTGGTGTTTTTTATTAGCTTTACTCTTGGGGACATGAGCATTTACATGGCGGACTTTTACAAGCAACTTTTTTACTCGGGCAGCAACGTTTTTTCACTCTTTAGAAGCTTAGATGGGTTTTCTCCTACGCTGCTAATTAGTTTTTTCTCACTTTTCTAGCTATCTTCACAGAGCATTGGCTACTATTTACGAATCAGTGTAGAGGTAGAGCTTTGGCCACTTTTCTTTTTTAGCAATGTCTAGGGCTAGCTGAACGGCTTTGAGTTCAGCAAGTTGGCTTGATTCACTTTTTCTTTTAATAGTTTTTGCAACTTGGTGTGTGGGACTCTATACAGCTGCTTTTTACTTTTGTTTTATCCTTACAATGCGACAAGAACCATCGGTGAAAAGAGCGTAGCATGTGTTTTCTGCTGGCAGTTGGTTGTATGGTGGAGCTTCTTCAGCACGTGTCACTTGCTCTTGTTCTTCTCTGTCACTGAGACCGAAGTTTTCACCTTCAGGCCAATTTGTGATTATTTCTAAAATCCTAGGGCGATTCAGTTTTCTGATACGGGCGCGCTGTGTGATGAGAGCAATCCATTTGCTCCATGTGGCATTGGTGGCATGGTGGGTAGAGGGAACCTCTGCTTTGAACATCCACCCCAGCACTGGTAGCCGGGGTGCCAGGAGGAGTTGTGCTTTAGTGCCGATTACCTCTGAGGCAGCTTGGATTCCTTCATAGGCTGCCAAGATTTCTTTTTCTGTTGGGGTGTAGTTGGCTTTAGATCTTCTGTAGCTTCGACTCTAGAATCCTAGCGGTTGACTTCGAGTTTCACTAGACACCTTCTGCCAAAGGCTCCAGGACAGGCCATGGCTCCCAGATGCAGAGTAGAGCACGTTTTTCACTCCTGGTCCTGTTTGGACTGGGCCAAGGGCTACCGCATGAGCGACCTCTTGCTTGATCTGGGCAAAGGCTTGTTGCTGTTCAGGGCCCCAGTGGAAATTGGTTTTTTTGCGGGTAACTACGTAGAGAGGACTCACAATCTGGCTGTATTCAGGAATATGCATTCTTTAAAAGCTTATGACACCTAGGAAAGCTTGTGTTTCTTTCTTGTTAGTTGGTGGAGACATTGATGTGATCTTGTTGATGACCTCAGTGGGAATTTGACGCCGTTTATCTTGCTATTTCACTCCCAGGAATTGGATTTCTCGAGCAGGTCCCTTGACTTTGCTCTTCTTGATGGCAAAACCAGCTTCTAGGAGAATCTGGATGATTTTTTCTCTTTTCTCGAACACCTCTGCTGCGGTGTTCTCCCACACAATGATGTCATCAATGTACTGCAGATGTTCTGGAGCCTCACCCTTTTCTAGTGCAGTCTGGATCAGTCCATGGCAGATCGTGGGACTGTGTTTCCACCCCTGGGGCAGTCGGTTCCAGGTGTACTGCACACCCCTCCAGGTGAAGGCAAACTGAGGCCTGCACTCTGGTGCCAAAGGAATGGAGAAAAATGCATTAGCAATGTCAATAGTGGCATACCACTTTGCTGCTTTGGACTCCAGCTCGTACTGAAGCTCCAACATGTCCGGCACGGCAGCGCTCAGTGGTGGAGTTACTTTATTTAAGGCATGATAGTCTACAGTTAATCTCTATTTTTCTTTAGATTTGCGCACAGGCCAGATGGGGCTGTTGAAGGGTGAGTGGGTTTTGCTAATCACCCCTTGGCTCTCTAAGTTACGGATCATCTTGTGGATGGGAATTACAGCATTTCGAGTTGTCCGGTACTGTCGGTGATGCACTGTTGAGGTAGCAATTGGTACTCTTTGTTCTTTTTTTTTCAGAAGGCCTACTGCAGATGAGTTCTCTGATAGTCCAGGCAAGGTATTCAATTGCCTGATGCCTTCTGTTTCTATAGCAGCTATTCTAAAAGCCCACTTGAGTCCTTTTGGGTTTCTGAAATGCCCTCTTTGGAGGAAGTCTATGCCCAAAATACACGGGGCCTCTGGGCCAGTCACAATGAAATGTTTTTTCTACTCACTTCCAGTCAGGCTCACCTCAGCTTTCACTAGGGTCAAATTTTGTGACCCACTTGTTACACCAGTAATAGAAACAGATTCTACCCCTACATGTTGCAATGGGATTATTGTGCACTGCGCACCAGTGTTAACCAAAGCATCATATTTTTGTGGTTCTGATGTACCAGGCCAACGAATCTACACAGTCCAAAAAATACGGTTTTCTCTGGCCTCTACCTGGTTAGAGGCAGGGCCCCTCTAATTCTGGTTATCTTTCTGTCTATCATTTCTGGCAGATTGGCTACGGGCAACTGGAGCGACTTTCTTTTTAGTAAAATTTCTTTTTTGAGACTTGCGCTTCATTAATTCATGCACTCGTGCTGCCAGAGCAGAAGTGGGCTGTCCGCCCCACTTCTTTGTGTCTTTTCTACTGTCACACAGGAATTTTTACAGCTCACTTCATGGGATGTACCTTCTCTCTAGGGAACGTCCTCGTTGGGTATCAGAATCTCGGATCTGTACTGCCGAGATTTGGAGAAAGCTGTCTTTGATCTCTTTTTTGAGGTTTTCTATCTTATCTTTCAAATTTTGCACACGTGTTTTCACAGCTGCGATTTTTGCATGTGTTGGGCCATGCACAGAGTCTGCATATGCTTGGAGCTTTGTGGCTATATTTTGCACGGTCTTATTCGCACTGTAATTTGGTTTCATCAGTGCTAAAGCAGACTTATATTCTGATGGCCCAAGCTGTATGAGCTTTCGCCACATGAAGGGGCCAACTCTGGCCCGGTTTGGACTTTTTAATCCTGGGTTATTTGTGAAGACAACCTCTACCACCCCTAGTTCTCTCAGGCAATGAATCTCTTGTTTAATGGTCTTCTACTGGGTTTGCTGCATATAGAGATCATCCGCACACAGATATCTATCCCTCACACCACTCAAGAGCCGTCTCCAGACACTGGCAGAGTCAGCCTCCCTTATCATCCTTTGGTCAATAGCTGGATCACGTGACAGGGATCTCAAATGCCTTGCTTCAGCACTGTTTAGCATTACATTATTACTTGCAGCATTCTAAATAGGGACTATCTAACTTATTATGGATTCATTAGACCGTCGGGTGTAGTCTTTTCTTAGGCTGTGAAGGTCCTTTATGGACAGGGACTCAGTAATGGTTTCTGTGCCTGAGTCAGTTGGTGGCTTTGAGGTTCCTTCCCCTGCATCATCATCATCTTTCACTGGGCGATCAGTTTTGGTTGTGTGCTTTTTTTTCGTGACAGGAGCAACTGTCAATGGCTTAGTGTCTCCCTCTGGTTTGGCTGCAGCCTGAGTGACGGGGGTGTCTGCTGATTTGTTTTCCTGCCCCTTTGCCTTTACTTGCTGCTCTACAGTACTTAGCACTGTGCGATAGGCATATGCCAAGGCCTAGCATATTGCAATGAGCTTTTCTTCCTTAGGATTGTTATTGAATTTCTCTCTCAGATATTTCCCCACCTCAGCTGGGTTCTGAATTTGTTCAGGGGGGAAATTCTAAGCTATTGGGTCAGAGAATTCCTTCAGGGTTTGGCCCATATCTTCCCATTCTCCACCCCATTCAGGCCTTTCTACCTCTGGGTCAGGTATTTCATCAGTCCCCCGGGAAATCTGAGCCCTCATTTTAGACAAGCTGCAAGCTAAATAAAGGAAGCTTACTAGATAAACTACTAGGAAGATGGTCTCTTTAACATCTAAGGGAAACTGAACTTTCTCAAAAGATGATGTATCAAATTTAAAGGGGAGGGAGATGAAAGTCTGGGAAACCCCGTTTTCTCCATTTTTAACAAACTGAGTGCAATTACCAATAAACTCCCAAAACAGGCCACTGAAACTAGGACTGGGGTTAGGATGGAGAAACGACCTATCATACACACTTTGAACAACTGCCTGTACTTCTGTTGACTTCTTATAAATCATTATCACTGAGCAAAGCAAAATAGAAATCCGGATTTGTGCCCCTGCTCTGTAAAAGTGTTTTATCAGCCACAGGATTAGACTAAGTTGTGGATAGTCAAACAGGCCTTGGGACCAAAAAACCACTAGTACTTCAAGCAAGCCTAGGGACTAGAAAAACGGGAGTATATCCAGCCAGAGAGACATTATGAACTTAACTAACATTGTAACTACTTTACCCCTACACAAAGTAGTTAAATTTAAACCAAGATGTAATTAGTACAAGTTTTTTTTTTTTTTTTTTTTCACTTTCCTTCGAATCCTGCCGACTACGCCAATAAGTATTTGTGTTGGTTTGGCTAAGATCTAGCAATATATCCTCTGAGAGAAAACCAGGTTACAACCACCCTTCTCCCCACAGGGTTCGGGGAAAAAATTATTTTCCTCGAAGGAAAGTGAATGAGATAAGAACTATTTATTTAACAAACACACGGGAAAAGGATAATAATGCTAAATAATGAAATGAAATCTCTCGCTATAGAGAGAAACCTGGGAAGATTTCAGAGTCCTTCTGTAGGTGTGGTCTCTCTCCTCCTCGGAGCTGGGTCGGCGAGGGCCCACCCCCGGGCCTCGGGGAAAAATTCTCCCGATGTGTTCTGATGTTGTTGAACAGTCTAGAAGAGAAGAAGGGAAAAACCAAAGTCCCAGGAAACAAAATGCAGCTTTCCGTCTCACGCCAGGAAGAGAGGGGAAAAAAAAACCGAAACCGCTGGCTGAAGAAAGCAAGCAGGGTGCTCCCTCCTGCTCCTGCAGCCAGAGAACGCAGAGAGAGTGTATCTCCGTGTCCTTGAGAAACTGTTTTGAAAAGTTCGTTTGGTTTTTTTTTCCCAAGCTCAGTTTAAAGGCACAGAAAAGTCACAATATTACTTTTTGGGCATAGAGCATGATAGGGGATACACATGATAGAGTCACCCCAAGACACAGGGGTAGCTCTGATGCCTGAAGAGGCCACCTAAAACAGAGACTAGACAGGAATAAGGGAATAAAGGTAGGTAATTATTTGAAGGCCTTCAAAGGTACACCCTGGGGAGCCAGAGGCTACTGCTAAGATGGACCCCAAGATGGATGACAGGTCACGAGTTCTTCACACTTTTATAAGTTTGGTTCATTTGCATATCAGGGTTAATTCTCCAATTAAAGCTTCAGTTAATAATGTAGTTTCCCCTAGCTCACCCCCCTCTTAAGATGTTGGTTTATACTTTTTGGGCCTAGTACAGTCTGAGTGTCTTTGGAGAGCAGGCCTGGAGAAGCTTTGTTATGTCTGCCTAGCATGAGAGAGAAGTTAACAGGCTACAAGAAACTTCAGAGTTACATACTAGGCGGTACAGGATTTGAAAAATATGAAAGTTAAAACCTACGGCATCAGCTCAGAGGGATACCATCTGGAAATAGTATGCACAAATTGATCATTACTGTCACTCTCACCAAGTAACTGAGTGAGCCCCAAAAATACTCCAAATACAAGAACAATCTGCTAAACAACCTGGCCTGGACCCTCCTCCTTCCTGTATAAAACTTGCCCTCCCCATTTGAACTTCACTTAAAGAATGTTTGGTTTACAGATACATCCACCAGACAAGAGAGAAAAGCATGGAAATATCGAGCAGTGGCTCTACATGTTGATTCGGGGAACAGGGTTGGGACAGAAGGAGAAGGGAGTGCCCAGGTAGGGGAATTAATAGAAATATGGAGTGTATTTACCAGGGAATCAGACATTGAGAAAGACACGTACATTTACACAGATTCCTATGCAGTATTCAAAGGATGTACAGAGTGGTTACCCTTTGTGGAGCAGAATGAATGGGAAGTAAATCAAGTATCAGCGTGGCAATGAGATCCTAAATATTGCCAAACAAAAAACCTTCCTTGTGGGGTGGGTTGCTGCACACCAGACAGGGAACAATCCCGCATACCTGTTGAACAATCAAGTAGATTCACTGACTGTTGGGGTGCCTCGGACCCCTTGGGGTCCGCCTGCTGTCTGTCACAGCACGCCTGCCCAATGGGCAGCCGACTCGGGGAGCCAGGACCACTCCGTGGAGAGACCCGGTTCTGAGCCCACACCACCTCTCCAGAAAGTTCTGATAAGTTCGGTTGTTAATAGGTTCGTTCTGTTAATTCCCTCCTCTGTAACCTAGCTATTGGTTCTGTGTCTCTGAGACCCACCTCTATGTCTGTTTCCTATTGGTTATTTGTTCTGTGCCGCCCCGATTCAAAACCTCGGTGCCCACTGAGTTCTGGGACCAGTTCGATCAGTTCGACGAGTTAACCAGTTCACCCCGGTTTACCCCCACCGCTCTCGAGATAATAAATCTCGGAATATTTGTGAACTGGTCCTCTCTCTTGCCTCTTTTGCCTCTGGGATCCCTGAGGGGTTGAGACAGCCAGCCCCCCCCGCTCCGACCGAGCAGAAGCGGCAGCCGATTTCCAAGCGGAGCGGCAGGGCGGCTCCGAAGCAGCTGCCGGGAAGATCTTATCTCGCAGTGCCTGCCTGCAGTAGGTGACCGCAGCCTCCGGCTCAGGGGCGAATACCCCCCCGAGGCTGACCCATCATCGCAGGGCAGGGACAACTGACATGATTAGCTAAGATAATAGGGGGAGAGGAGGAAAAGTGGGAGCATCTGTTGGAATGGTTGCCTGTTGTGCAAGGACTTGCCCCCTACTACAGAAGAGCTTATCTGCTCTGTCCATCAGCTGGTGCGATAGCTCTGGACATTCTCCCCCTCACATGAATTGATGACATAACCCAGGCCAGCTTGCCTGGCTAGTGAGTTGTTTCTCTCTCTGGCACCAGGGGTGCAATTCCCAATAAACAACTTGCCTTGAGAACAAGATGTGGGGAGATAAACTGGAATTCCTGACTGACAGATGCTTCACTTTACAAACTATAAAAGCTACACAAACTTTCACGGAGGCAGAAACCTCCTACACACACCCTGGAAATGTGTAGGACTTCTCCCCAGAGTTTGGGGGTAAATTCTGCGGATACTTTCCCAGGAATTAAGTGAAAGAATTCTATGTGTGCTCCATCATCAATTCGGTGGTGAGTTACATTGAATCCTAATCTACACTATTTCTTTGCTAGCTGTAATATAGGTACCTTTTATTGTGCACTGTATTTTTTATCTACTAAATGTTGGGGTAACAGGTGTTGGTGTAAGGAAAAAGTTAAACAAAGACCAGCGCCGGCAGCAGCAGCAGTGTCTCTCTGGACAGCATGTACCTGAGACAGAACTGGATGAACGAGTTATTACCTCTACTTCAACATAGAACAGGATGCTTTTCTCGCTCTACTGGCCATGGCTTTGGAGAGAACAATAGAAGATGTCAAGAGGACAGATTTATTGTAGAACTGTGATTAAGCCTGTAAGCTGTAACCAAAAAAAAAGCTCTTAGGAGATATATATACTTGTTACCGAGTCCCTTCTGGCTCTGTGGGCTCATATGCATGAACACACAGGCACAGGGATGACTTCAGTAACATAAATCCGACGGCAAGAAGCTGAGAAGGGTCCTTGCATAGAGTTCCACAAACAGCAGTTTATTGCTACTGCTCGCGAAGGTTTCCATAGGCAAATGACCCCGAACATGTGACAGGTCGATCTTAAGTACAGGGGAGTGGCTAACACCAAAGCCAACAAGGGAATTAGAACTGGGGTACATTACCATAACCAAGCAGGCATCCCAGGAGAGGCTTCTTTCCCTCACCATAACCGATACATCTTTGGCACCAGAGACTGTCTTACCAAGAACACTCTCTGTCTCTTGTACCACAGGTCAATTGGTCACCACAACTCCTCTTTTCTGTATTCGTTAAAGAGGCCTCTCCCAGAGATCCCAGAACTAAACACTCCAAACAACCAAAAAAACAACAAAAACAATCAGAAACACCCACAACCCATCATCCCAGCAAGTCCTCAAATCCTTCAGGGGATTTTCTCCTCTGGACACTGGTATGGATGCTCTCGCGGAGGGGGTTAGTCTTTGCCAGGGTCTCTTTTTGGCTGCATAACAGTTCAAGCCTCCGCTGCCAGTGGTATCAGGAACATCCAGAGGTTGGTGAAGGGACAAGTGCTGGGTTTCCTGATGGAGTGTCAGTTGGCAGGTGTTTCTGCTAAAGTTTTAAACAGAGTTAAGAATTTGCAATTTTCAGGGGGAACATGCCATTCCCTCCCTCTTTACATTCCCCTTTCTTTTAGTAACTAAGAAGCTGGAAAAAAAAAGGGAATGGTAACAGGGGTATGGGAACACGTCAATGGTGTAAACTTATCCGGTCGCAGCTCTGGTTGTGGGACAGCAGGTCAGTGTCTGCGGTGGAGGTTTACGTCTTCTCCGTCTCCAGGCTGCACTTCTTTGGTCTTTAGGTTGTTCTGCATCACCTGCAGGCACGGCTGTGTCTTTGGGAGCAGTGTTGGCTGGGCAGATGTACGGCTTTATGTTCTTGCCTGGAAGCCACCTCGGGCCTGACGGTGTTGACACACAGGCATACCCCCTCCCCCAGGTTATTAAAGGAAAAGGGCCCAGTATTTGTTGGCTTTCAGGATCTTTGATCAGCACTGGCAGCTTCTCATTGAGCTTAGCTCGGGCTGAATTGGAGAAGTGCCGGAATACAGGGGGTTTGGCTCTGTGGATGAGCAGTTTAGGAAAGTTATCGTGAAAAGGGCTTTACAGAGCCTTTCAATAGGAGAACTGGTCTCTGTTCCTCCTCGCTGCTGATCGAGGACCTGCTTAATGGTGCCATGGGCCCTTTCAACAATTGACTGTCCTGTAGGGGAGTGTGGTATGCCTGTGCTGTGCTTCACCCCCCACTGGTTGAAAAAATCCCTGAGTTTGTGGGAGGTGTAGGCAGGGCCATTGTCAGTTTTAATTTGTTCTGGTGGCAAACGCCAGGAGAAAGTGCCTGGTGACATCTTTGGCCTTTTCTCCTGCGTCAGCCGAAGCAAACACTGCTCCTGAGAATGTATCAATGGACACGTGTATGTATTTCTGCCTGCCGAATGCTGGATAGTGGGTCACATCTGTCTGCCACAACTGGCAGCTGTTGAGTCCTCGGGGGTTAACCCCGGAGCCCAACGATGGAACTTGGTGCTGCTGGCAGTTGGGGCATGTGGCCACTATCGCCCTCGCCTGGTCGCGCGGTAGGTGGAACGTGCGCATGAGGGCTGGCACATTCTGATGGTAAAAGCTGTGGCTCATCTTGGCCTGTGCAAAGATGTCAGGTATGTTAGCAGTCTGCACAGGCATGGCCAGGGCATCTGCTCTTCTGTTGCCCTCTGCAATGGGCCCTGGGAAGTCGGTGTGTGACCTCACATGCGTTATATGGAACAGTTGCTTTCGGTGGGAGAGGAGGTAGATTAACTTCGAAAGCAACTTGTGTAAATTTGGGTTTGACACCTCTTTTAGCAAGGAATGTTCAGTTCTAGCAACTACACCGGCTACATATGCCGAATCAGTGACCAGATTAATTGGCTCTTTGAATCTTTCAAAAGCTCTGACAACTGCTGATAGTTCTGCGATCTGAGGGGACCCTTCAACAATCTGGACATCAGACTCCCACTTCTGCGTCTTTGAATCTTTCCATGTCATCACGGACTTGTGTGATCCCCCCGCGCCGTCTGTAAAAATGGTCAAGGCCTTTAGAGGTGTTTGACTTTGGAGTGATTTTGGGGCTAAATGGAAAGCCGAATTGAACAGCTTATGACTGGGTTGGTGAATGGAAATTTGGCCTGTGTAGCTGTCAAGGGCGAACTGGAGGTGCTCATTGTTCTGGAGCAAATGGTCCAGAACCCCAGTGGTCAGTGGGAGGTAGATGCACGCGAAATCACACCCCGCAAGGGTGCGGAGGCGTGCCCTGGCTTTTATAATGAGCTGAGCCATCAGCTCTTGAGGTGTTGTGATGGTTTTAATAGGCTGATGGTGTAAAAAGACCCACTCAATGATAAGGAGTGGATCTTTCTGCGCAGTGTCCCACTGAAAAATTAATGCATTGAACCTGGGTGACTTACCCAGGATGATGAGCGGGAATGAGAGAGTGGGGTCAGTCCTATGCACCTGCCAGGAAGATAATGCTTCCTGGACTTTTACGATGGATTCCTGGGCCTCAGGAGTGATGGCACGGGGTGAGTCGAGGTCGTCACTGCCTCGGAGGAGATTGAAGAGTGGTGCGAGGTCCTCTGTCATGATCCCCAGTAGTGGACGCACCCAGTTGATGGACCCGCAGAGATGGTGGAGGTCGCGGAGGGTCTTTGGGTTATCTTTGATGGTGAGATGCTGGGGTACAACCGTCCGCTCGCCGATCTGGAGTCCCAGGTAGGTCCAAGGGCAGGTTCGCTGGATCTTGTCTTCGTGGATTTCAAATCCAGCATCTTCAATAGCTTTTATTGTCTTAGCTAGAACAGTGTCCAAATAGGACTGATCTCGGGAACAAACTAGTATATCATCCATGTAGTGCAGGATGATGGCATCTGGAAAAGTCTTTCTGATAGGTGAGAGGATGTGGGCCACGTACCACTGGCAGATGAAAGGCGAGTTTTTCATCCCTTGAGGGAGGACTCGCCAGTGGTACCTTTTCAGAGGGGCCTGCCTATTTATGGATGGGACTGAGAAGGCAAACCAGGGTGCATATCGAGGATGGAGGGGGATGTTAAAAAAGCAGTCTTTGATATCGATGACTGCAAGTCTCCATTTGTGTGGCAGCGTGGAGGGTGAGGGCAGGCCAGGCTGCAGGGGGCTTATCTCTTTGATAACTTCGTTCAGTTTGCGAAGGTCGTGAAGCAATCTCCATTTGTCTTTGCCAGGTTTCTTAATAACAAAGACAGGAGAGTTCCAAGGGCTGGTGATCGGTATTATATTGCCCTTGGAAAGTTGCTCTTACACAAGGACTTCAAAAGCGCGCAGCTTCTCAGCTGATAGAGGCCACTGATCGACTCACATGGGGCTATCGGTTTTCCACGTCAGTGGTGGGGTGGCGTGCTCTTCAGTGGCCCCAACTAAAAATCCTGAGGTGGCTTGGGGATTTCTAGTCTAGCTCCCCACTGAGACAACAGGTCCCTGCCCCACAAGGTAATACCTGACCTGACCACGAAGGGCCTGATGGTGGCTACCTGACCTTCGGGTCCCTCCACGATGATATTATTTTTGCTGCGCATGGAGACTGCAGCACCTCCAATCCCCGAGATGACTCCGTTGGCTGGAGTCAGTTCCCAGTCCCGTGGCCACTCAGAGCGGGCTATAATGGTGACATCAGCTCCGGTGTCTGCCATACCTGGAAGATATAACTTAGAACCTCTGTTAAGCAGACCACACTCTATCATAGGTTTATCTGGGCCCACAACTTCAACCCAACATGCCATCGGGTTATCCAGGATCCAGTCTCTATGTTGTGGTAGCAGAAAGAATTGTGCAATAGCCATTCCTTTGTATAAAAACCAAGGGGGCTTATTGCATGAAACAGTCACAAAAACTTCGTCTTGAGGGCCAATGGTTTGGACTTCTGGAGTAACATAAAGTTTGTCTGGCCCATAAAGTCTATTTCCTGTAATTAGAATGTTTCTTGGGCCCTCCGGGGGTCCAAATTGTCCTGTGGGGATTTTATACATGCCTTCATTATCAAACTGAATAGAAAGGGCACTCACCAGCTGCCGTCGGGTGCCCACCTGGACTTGTTGGGATGCCTTGGAGACTTGGAGCTCGTGGTCTGCATAGGTGAAGTCAGGAATTACTTCTGAAGTCTCGGGATGGCAGGCAAGGCAGGGCGAGGCAGCTTGGCATTTGGTATCGTAGCGCCCCGCTGCACGGCGCTTGGATTCCCATTTCCCGAGAGGCGTTGGTGATGGAACTGACAGGTTGGACAGTCTAATGGTGGGCATCCCACTGGCCGATGAGAGTCCTTGGCTACCCGATATTCCTGGCAGTCTTTAAGAAAATGTCCAAACTCCCCACAATTAAAGCATCTTTGCTGTTCTTTGGGTGATGCCACCAAGGCTTCAGCCACCCCTTTTGAAACTGCTATTGCTATAGTGTGTTCTGTGGATGTTAGTTTCGTACAGGCCTCAATCATCTGATCTATTGTGGGGTCAGGGTCGAGAGGCAGGGCCCTTGAAATTTTTTTACAGTCTGTGTTCGAATTGGCCATTGCCAGGCTGCGTAAAATCTCTTTGCGGGCTTCTGCATTCTCGACCTGCCTTTCAATAGAGCTCTTTAAACGATCTATAAATTTAATAAAAGACTCCTCTGTGCCTTGTCTAACATCCGAAAAGTTCAAAGTGGGGGTGGCATCATCTGGGGTTTGAAGCAGGGCTGCCTCTGCTGCCTTTTTAGTATCTCCGAGGACAGCCTCAGGGATGTCTTGGGCTTGGGGCCGCTCAAAGTTACCCTCTCCACATAGATGTTCAATAGTTAAATGAGCTTTAGTGCGGTCTCCTTGATAAGTTTGTAGGAGCCCTTTTAACTGTTTTTTCCATGTTCTTTCCCACAGCATATTTTCTGCGGGGGAGAGCAGGCATGATACAATATTTTTGATATTGTGAGGCACTAGGGTGACAGTGGAGAGAGAAACCTGGAGCAGGTTTTTAAAGTAGGGTGACCCCCGCCCATAGTCCTTGCTGGCTTTGCATAACTCTCTCAGTAATTTATAAGGGATGGGATCCCAATTCGCATTTCTGCCCCCTCTTGTATAAGAAACCGGGGCAGCATATGGCATAACCTTATTTGCTATGTCCCAGTTGCCATCTTTGGCAGCCTGTTTTTTCACTTTAGCCCAATAATCCCTAGATTCAGCGTCTGAATCTGAGGAATCGCTGCTCTCTTCGTCTGAAGCGGAAGCAGAGAGCCTGGCAGGCAGGCGGGGTTTCTGACGGGGCGGGGCTGCCCTGTGAAGTGCAGCCGGGACAGCGTCTCTGTTGCATCCCTTCCCCCCACTCCTGGGTTCGGCAGCCTGTGAGTCTGGGGCAGGTCGGGTTTCACAGGCATGGCTAGCGATGGAGGAGACAGGGACACGGGAGGGGGCTGCAGGAGCAGGGGATAGGAGGGGGGTGCCGGCGGAGAGAGGTGGATCCGACGCGAACACGTGAGCCGGAGCCGGCGCCGGAGGGAGAGGGGGAGGGGGATGGTGGGGGCTGGACGCTGTAACGCGATCAGGCGGGGGGGGGGCAGGGGACGGAGGGGGAGCAGGCTGCAGTAACACGAGCAGGCTGCGGCAGGAGAGGGGAGGGGCAGAGGACGGGGGGAGAGCCGGACCCTGTAACACGAGCAGGCTCCGGCAGGAGAGGTGGGGGGTAGACGCAGAGGGCGGGCTGGGCGCGGGGGAAAAGCCCGCCAGTTCCAGCACGTGGTCTGCGCCATTTTTGTATTGTAGGGGAGAAGCAGCAGAATCAAAAGTGAAAGTGGCAGCTGGCTTTGTAAGCTCGGCCACGCTGCTTTGGTCTTGGAGCAAATTTAAAGTGGGGAGAACAGGGGGGTTACGGACAGGGAAGGGGTTTGGGGTAGCTTGGCTATCGCTACTCCGGGCAGGGGGTAAGGGAGACCACGAGTTAGGAAGGACACGGTGGCAGCCTTCGTCTGTCGGACAGAGACTAAGTCCTGGTTTCCCTTGTTGCTGGGAAGAGGAAACAGGGGTACAGAGAGAGGAGAGCAAACAGGGTGGGGGTTTTTGAACAGTTTCTAACATTTTTAGGAGCTTTTTAACTAGCTGGTAGAACAAAAAAAAATTTTCTAACAGAAACAGCCAAGGGACAAGGCGTTTTAAACTCCCTCTAAAGTTGTTAAGCAAGGAAGTAATAAAACGCATTATATCTTCCCTTGAAAAGCGAAAATGTCCACAAATAAGGGTTTTTAGAACTTGGGGAAATACTTCTCGTAGGAGACGGATTATTTCTCCGTCCATCTCCCTCTCCTCCCAACCCCGAGATAAAAGAGACAAATAAAAGGATAAAAGGTGACCCGTATCTCACCAGTGGGTCAAATAATGTTCTCGGGGTGGTCCAGTCGGGTGCTGACCGGTCTCCTCTTCTAAGGAAATTATCGGTCTCCCTTTCTGAAGCTCCTGATAAAACTCAGAGGCGTCTTCGGGGAAGTGGCAGCTCCAGATGCGACTTGATTCCAGAAATCCTGGAGACGCTGTCGTGGAGGTCCGAGGGAGTCCACGCTGGGGCACCAGCTGTTACCGAGTCCCTTCTGGCTCTGTGGGCTCATATGCATGAACACACAGGCACAGGGATGACTTCAGTAACATAAATCCGACGGCAAGAAGCTGAGAAGGGTCCTTGCATAGAGTACCACAAACAGCAGTTTATTGCTGCTGCTCGCAAAGGTTTCCACAGGCAAATGACCCTGAAGATGTGACAGGTCGATCTTAAGTACAGGGGAGTGGCTAACACCAAAGCCAACCAGGGAATTAGAACTGGGGTACATTACCATAACCGAGCAGGCATCCCAGGAGAGGCTTCTTTCCCTCACCATAACCGATACATCTTTGGCACCAGAGACTGTCTTATCAAGAACACTCTCTGTCTCTTGTACCACAGGTCAATTGGTCACCACATATACTGATGCTTCTGAATAAAACCTTAGATTCACTCGCATCTCTGCTGGTGTCTCTCATCCCTTCATGTATCACAAATGACGCCCTAGAATGTGGGCTGACAACTGCTACGGTGATCCAGTCCTGTGATACACCCCGGCCGAACCATCCCGTTGTGCCTGAAAGGTCACCAAGGAGCTCCTCTCATTGCAGCTATAGAACAAGGTTAGCCAAGCGAGCGGCTGGGTAGTCATTTCTTTTTAATTATAGGGCAAAGCACAACCAAATCTCAAAGACTCCATAAAGACTCTCTGTTGTGCTTTACCAGGGAGCAAGGATTTAAAGTAATACCTCAGAAACATATATTTGCTCATTTGGATTCGACAAAACTGCCCCTGGTACCCCTCTGATGGTTCTTATGAACTTATTCATTGGCAAAAAGTCGGGGAATGCTTACAAACTCGTCAGGTTACTCACCATGATGTTCACCCTGATGATATTGTGACTTGGCATGTCATCTATTCTGCCTTAGAACAATTTAAGCAAGTGGACCATGTCCCCTTGGACGCACCACTATCCTCTCCTTCTGAGGAGGATGATCCGGAACACCAAGACCCGTTTGATCCGGGGCCGGTCGATCCTGACCAAGAACCAGATTTATACCGTCCTCTGACCACAGTACGCGTTATGGTAGCCACCACTCCTAATGCGGAAGAAATATTAGACAGCACACTGAAAGGCAACTGCAACCATTTCACCCACTCATCCTCCTCCCTATGCTATGTCTCACTCTTCTAATGATTATGAGGACATGTCACTCACTGAACCTGAGCCAGAAAGGTTTATACATATCTGCCACAGGGGAGCGTTACAAGAGGGAGATATTGAATTTTTACAAGCTATGCCTGTAATATATCGCAATCAAAATCCACATCATGAACAGTCGTCCTATGAAATGGTTAAAGAACTAAGGAAATTGGTGAAGGAAAATGGCTTGCATTCCTCCTTTACTGTGAATTTAATAGATGCTATTGTGGAATTGCATACAATGTTACCGGTGGACTGGAAATCTCTTTTTAAAACAGTTTTAACAGGAGGCAATACTCTGTGTGGTGGACGGAGTTTGTAGATTTGGCTCAAACCCAGGCACTGAATAATGGTAATCAAAATCCGCCACTTAATATCATGGCACCCCAGCTCTCAGGGACTGGCATGTATGCTACTGTGCTTGCCCAGCTGCAATTGAAGAGGAGCATGCAGGCCGGTGTCCCTCAACCCAACAGGGCCCAATTCAGCCAACCCCCAATGCAAACTCAGGTTTGGCAAGGGGCACCCCAGGCTCCGCTGGCCTGGACGTGGCCATTAGCTCTTCAACAGTCCTAAAAGACACTCCTGTTCATCTATTACCCACTGCTGGTTTTGGTTCCACTACCATTTCAAACTCATGCTTTATTATTGGATTGTTCTTCTACCACTCGAACTGGACTGTTTATTTTACTGGGAATTATTGATGCAGATTATAGAGGGGAAATCAAAATTATGGCTTGGACTCCTAACCCCCCCTTGCACTGTGACTGAAGGAACGTGCTTGGCACAACTCATACTGTTGCCAGCAATTCTTTGTCCAGTGCCAATATTGCAGCAGCAATGAAACAATGGGAGCTTTGGAAGCACAGGTGTTCCTCAGATCTTTTGGTCCAAAGTAATTGGAACACAACAGCCATTACTCACATGCCAAATAGACTCTAAGTCTCTTACAGCATTGGTTGATACTGGAGCTGTTGTATCCATCATAGCACAGGAGTGGCCTCCTGACTGGCCCTTGGCACCCTCTATGGCGATTGTTGCTGGAGTCAGCGGACAACAGATACCGTGGCAATCAGCCAAAGAACTACACATCGTTGGACCAGAAGGCAAGACTGCCACACTGCGACCGTATGTACTCCTGATCCTGGGCACTTTGGGGGGGTGAGATCTACTGACTCAATGGGGCTTGATCATTTCAACACATTTTTGATAGGGGCCACTGACAAAATGCCACTCCTGAAACTTACCTGGCTTACTGATAAGCCTGTATAGAAAGACCAGTGGCCTTTAAGAGGCAAGTGTCTTCACCAAGCCTGAATCCTTGTACAGGAACAACTACAATTGGGTCACATAGTCCCCTCCACCAGCCCATGGAATAGACCTATTTTCATTATTCCTAAGAAATCGGGAAAGTGGAGACTTTTACAGGATCTCAGGGCAGTCAATGCAGTTATGTCACCTATGGGGTCATTACAACCAGGAATACCTAACCCCACGATGATTCCCGAACACTGGGAATTGGCAATAATTGATTTTAAAGACTGTTTTTTCACAGTTCCTTTACATCCTGATGATGCACCTAAATTTGCCTTTTCTTTACCATCTGTCAATCATGAAATCCCCATGGAATGATACCACTGGGTTGTCCTACCCCAGGGTATCACAGAATCACAGAATCACTAGGTTGGAAGAGACCTTCAAGATCATCGAGTCCAACTGATGCCCCAACACCTCAACTAAA
Source organism: Lycocorax pyrrhopterus obiensis (assembly GCA_014706295.1). Classification (NCBI taxonomy): domain Eukaryota; kingdom Metazoa; phylum Chordata; class Aves; order Passeriformes; family Paradisaeidae; genus Lycocorax; species Lycocorax pyrrhopterus. The sequence continues at coordinate 575,369 of JACSVZ010000030.1, read as the reverse complement.
CCATGGCACCAAGTGCCACGTCCAATCCTTTTTTAAATATATCCAGGGATGGTGACTCCACGACCTCCCCGGGCAGACGATTCCAGAACTTTATCACTCTTTCAGTAAAAAACTTTTTCCTAACATCCAACCTAAATTTCCCTTGGTGCAGCTTAAGACTGTGTCCTCTTGTTCTGTCAGTTGTTGCCTGGAAAAAGAGACCAACTCCCACCTGACTACAACCACCTCTCAGGTGGTTTTTAGAGAGTGATAAGGTCACCTCTGAGTCTCCTTTTCTCCAGGCTAAACAACCCCAGCTCCCTCAATCGTTCCTCATAGGGCTTGTGTTCCAAGCCCTTCACCAGCCTTGTCACCCTCCTTTGGACACATTCAAGTGTCTCAACGTCCTTCCTGAACTGAGGAGCCCAGAACTGGACACAGTACTCTAGGTGCAGCCTCACCAGTGCTGAGTACAAGGGAAGAATGACTTCCCTGGTCCTGCTGGCCACACTATTTGTGATACAGGCCAGGATGCCATTGGCCTTCTTGGCCACCAGGGCACACTGCTGGCTCACGTTCAGTTGGCTGTCGACCAGTACCCCCAGGTCCCTTTCTGCCTGGGCACTGTCCAGACACACTGTCCCCAGCCTATAGCGTTGCAGGGGGTTATTGTGGCCAAAATGCAGGACTCGGCACTTGGACTTGTTAAACTTCGTCTTATTGGACTCTGCCCATCTATCCAACCATTCCAGGTCTCTTTGCAGAGCCCTCCTCCCTTCCAACAGATCGACACACAGCTTAGTGTCGTCTGCAAATTTACTAATAGTAGACTCAATACCCTCATCCATGTCATCAATAAAAATATTAAACAAAACTGGCCCCAGCACAGATCCCTGAGGGGCACCACTAGTGACTGGCCGCCAACTGGATGCAGCACCATTCATCACCACTCTCTGGGCCCGGCCATCCAGCCAGTTCTTAACCCAGCAAAGAGTGCTCCTGTCCTAGCCATGGGCTGCCAGCTTTTCCAGGAGTATGCTGTGGGAGACAGTGTCAAAGGCCTTGCTGAAGTCCAAATAGACAACATCCACAGCCCTTCCTGCATCCACCAGGTGGGTCACCTGGTCATAAAAGGAGACCAGGTTGATCAAGCACGACCTACCCCTCCTGAACCCATGCTGGCTGGGTCTGATCCCCTGGCCATCCTGTAAGTGCTGCCTAATGACACTCAGTATAAACTGCTCCATTTGAAACACGGAGTTTTAAACATTTTAACATTAAGATTTTAGTTAAAGGATAGCTTTGTTGAAATTAGCTAAAATAGATCTAATAAGCAAACCCAGCTGAGGTTAATTAAGAAAATTAATGATTAGCTAGAGAGTTAGGCCTGGAATAAATTTCTAAGATCTAAGTAACTGATTGCTTGTTATATTTGTTCTGCTGTGCTTATAATGAGAAACAGACAACACTGATTAATAGATCTAAAGAAAACTAGACAATTACTGATTTTTCCATCTGAAACCCATTCAAAAGTAATAAAGGGAAAAACTGGAGGTCCTCCAAGAGCAATATGTATTGTCAAAAACCAGAGAGGTAGAAAGGTCAAAGCGAGGTAGAAAAGGGTTACTTCATCATGGGTGACCTTTCCTCAAATTACGGGACCACCGACCCAATTCAAGGAACTAACTACGCATGCCTAATGACTTTTCAGCTAATTACCATACGAAGCTGGGAATGGGTGGTGTCAATGTTATAAATACGCATTTGTATCTTGAATATTTAGAACTTCTGTAGATAAATACACTCTGTATTGTTCTGTGATTTTGCACTGCGTATTAGGGAATTATCCCACGTGGCCCCAGTGCTGAATAAACATACACTTTCTAACCCTGAGGAGTTAGAGAGTTTTTGTCTGTCCTAGTTGGGTATCGATACTAGATCTATGCCCATATTTTGGTAAATCACATTACCTTACCAGGTACTAAGGTCAGGCTAACTGGCCTATAATTCCCAGGCTCCTCCTTCCTACCCTTTTTGTGGATGGGCATCACATTGGCCAACTTCCAGTCATCTGGAACCTCACCAGTGAGCCAGGACTGTTGGTAAACAATGGAGAGCGGCTTCGCAAGCTCATCTGCCAGCTCCCTCATCACCCTGGGATGGATCCCATCTGGTCCCATAGATTTGTGAACATCCAAGTGGCTCAGCAGTTCTCTGACTGCCTCCTCCTGGATAATAGGGGGACCACTCTGTTCCCTAGCACCATTTACCAACCCAGGAGGACAGTTGCCCTGAAGACAAGCCATCTTCCCACTAAAGATGGAGGCAAAGAAGGTGTTAAGCACTTCCTCCTTCTCCTCATCTGCAGTTACTAAATTCCCTCTCATGTCCAGCAGAGGACAAAGGTCGGCCTTACCCTTCTGATGCCTGAAAAGGCCTCCTAGACACAGAGACTAGACAGAATAAGGGAATAAAGGTAGGTATTTATTTGAAAGGCCTTCAAAGGTACACTCTGGGGAGCCAAAGGCTATTGCCAAGATGGACCCCAAGATGGACAACAGGTCACGAGTTCTTCACACTTTTATAGGTTTGGTTCATTTGCATATTAGGGTTAATTCTCCAATTAAAGCTTCAGTTTAATGATGTAATTTCCCCAAGCTTGCCCCCCCCGCCCCTTCAGAGTCTTTAGTTTACACATTTTGGGCCTAGGATGGCCTGAGGGTCCTTGGAGAGCAGGCCTGGAGAGGCTTTGTTATGTCTAACTAGCACTAGAGAGCAGAAATTAACAGGCTACAGGTTACACGCTAAGCAGTACAGGATTTGAAAAATATAAAAGTTAAAACCTAAGGCATCATTTCCTCCTTTTAGAGGCTTGACAAGGCCTCTACCTTGTCGAGACTCTATTTTAAATATTTTAAATATCTACTAATAATACATGTCTAACAGCAGTATATATCTATAAACAAGAACTATAATTACAGTCATTACAAAAAATCTTTAATCCAGGGTCAGTTTGGTAACCATGAAACCAGGGTATGGAAGATACAATCAGCTTTGAATGTTATTCAATGTAAGGTCTAAGTTAGTTCTTAAATTATAAACAGATTTTGTTGATCTTTCCACTTCAGTTACATGTCAATTATTAGTTTTGTATCCAAATGAATGTCTTTGGATACATTCTGGACTGGAATAATATGTAAAATTTGGTTCCAAACCTGAGTCAGGGTTACCAGCTGTGTAGATAATAAGCACAGGAAAATCATTTAAACTACATCAACTTCATTTGTATCAGTCTCTGTTTTCTCAGCTGTTTCAGGAGCAGAAGCTTTCTTAACTCTGGAGTAGTGAATCCAGGGTCCTTTGCCAGCAACTTTGACTGCGGTGAGGGTGGTTAGCAAAATCTGGAATGGTCCTCTCCACTTGGCTTGTAGAGGATCACTGTCCCACCACTTGACATAGACCCAGTCCCCAGGCTGGAAGGGATGTGCAGGGGTGTCCAGTCCTATGGGTCTGGATAACATGATATAATTCTGGAGCTTCTGCAAAGTAGAACCTAAAGCCATTAGATAGCTCTGTAAATCAAGTTTTCCCCTCATGTGAATTTCACCTGGAACATGTGGAATCTGATATGGTCTGCAATACAATATTTCATAGGGACTGATGTTGTCCCTCCGCCTTGGTTGTATGCGGATCCTCAGTAAAGCTATAGGCAAGGCCTGAATCCACGTCATGGATGTCTCTTGACAAATTTTGCTAATTTGTGCCTTAAGGGTCCTATTCATGCGTTTCACCTTACCGCTTGCTTGGGGTCTGTAAGGTGTGTGCAGATCCCGAGCAATTCTCAAAATCCAGCTAACTTCTTGAATCACATTTGCAACAAAATGTGGTCCTCTGTCCAAGGACATACCCAAAGGAACCCCAAACCTTGGTATTATATGATTAAGCAAAGCTTTCACCACCTCTTTGGCTATGTTAGTGTGACAAGGGTAAGCTTCAGGCCATCCACTGAAGGTGTCAGCCAATACCAGTATGTACCTGTATCCTTCTTTGCATGGTAACTCAGCAAAGTCTATTTGCCAGTAATCTCCAGGAAGATGCCCTGCCTTTGTTACTCCTAACACAACTCTTTTTCTCATATCAGGATTGTTTTTGCAGCAGATTTCACACTTGCTCACTACTGATTGTACAATATCTGCTATTCTCTTTCCTATTACTACCTTTTTTAGATGTTCCAGAAGATTTTCAATCCTGAAATGTGTGCTTTCATGTTGTCTTCGAGCTAGCTCTCGAAGGATTAGAGGTGGGACTACAACTTGATTTGCAGGTGTAACAGCCCAACCATTTTCTGTGATCTCAGCCTTAAGAAACTTAATTAACTTGTGGTCTGCCTGATCATATTTTGGGGTGAACCCTGACAAATCAATCTTTTTTTGTGGAATTACTGCAAGAATACCTTTTTCTGCAGCCTTTCTTGTTGTTTCATCAGCAAAACAATTTCTCAATTCGAGTGGTTTTCCCTTTCTGGTGACCTCTACAATGCATGATAGCTACTTGTGTGGGTTTTTTGATGCTCTCCAAGAGGGCAAGGATTTGTTCAGCATGTTTGATCTGGTTATCTTGAGCGTTCAACAGTCCTCTCTCTTTTCAGATGGCTCCATGGGAGTGGACAACACTAAATGCATATTTAGAGTCAGTCCATATATTTACCTTCTTTTCTTTGCTCAGGTCTAAGGCCCTTGTTAATGCAGTCAGTTCAGCCTTTTGCGATGACACATCTGCTGGCAGGGCCTTCACCTCAATCACCTTGTCCTGGGTGGTTACTCCATAACCTGTCATTCGTTTACCATTTTTCATGAAGCTGCTCCCGTCTGTAAACAGCTCCCAGTCTGGATTTTCTAGGGGCACGTCCTTCAGGTCTGGTCTGCTGGAATAGACCTCCTCGATTGTCTACAAACAGTCATGCTCAGGCACATCATCAGTTAAGGTGGAGGACAGAAACATGGCAGGGTTAACAACAGAAGTTGTTTTCAGGGTAACATCATCCTGTTCTAACAGCAGTGACTGATATCTAAGCATTCGGTTGCTGGACCGCCAATGTCTTCCTTTCTGTTCCAGTACTGCTGCTACTGCATGTGGCACATACACTACAATGTGTTGTCCAAGGGTGAGTTTCCGGGCCTCTTGAATCAGGATGACCGTAGCCACCACGGCTTTCAAACACCCAGGCCACCCTTGGCTAACATTGTCTAGCTGTTTGGAAAAATAGGCCACAGCCCTCTGTTGACTTCCGAGGTGCTGTGCTAGTATGCCCAGTGCCACATTAAGTCTCTCACGTAAAAAGTTCAAAAGGCTTAGTCAAGTCTGGTAAGCTCAGTGCTGGAGCTGACATTAGAGAGTGTTTCAGCTGTTTAAATGCAGCCCTTGTGCTTTCAGTCCAAATTATAATGCCATTTTCAGCTGCTTTTATTGCTCCATACAAGGGTTTCACCAACAACCCATAATTTGCTATCCACAAACGACACCAACCTACCATTCCCAGAAAAGCTTGCATCTCTCTCACAGAGTGGGGCTCTGGAAGTCGGCAGATGGCTTCTTTCCCTTCTTTGCTGAGCTGTCGGTGTCCACGGAAGATCTCAAGCTCCAAGTAAACTACTGCTTCCTTGGCGATCTGTGCTTTGTCTTTGGAAACTCTGTATCCACTTTGTCCCAAAAAGTTTAACAAGCTTACAGTGAATTGAATACAGTCATCTCTGGTTTTAGCTGCAACCAAGATGTCATCAACATACTGAAGGATAACTCCTCCTGGCTCTTGTCTCCCCCAATCTTCTAATTCCTTTGCTAGCTGGTTTCTAAATATTGTTGGGCTATTTTTGAAACCCTGAGGTAGGACTGTCCAAGTAAGCTGACTTTTCCTTCCTGTTTTGGGATTTTCCCACTTAAAAGCAAAAAGCTCCTGGCTGTTTTTATGCACAGGAATGCAGAAAAAGGCATCCTTCGGATCCACAACAGTAAACTACCTTAATTCGTCTGTCAATGTGGTCAAAAGTGTGTATAGATTGGCTACCACTGGGTGTATGTCCTCCGTAATTTTGTTAATTGCCCTTAAATCTTGGACCAACTGATAACTCTTACTGTCAGCTTTCTTCACTGAAAGGATTGGTGTGTTATACCTGGACTCACATTACACTAATAACCCATGATGGAGGAATTTTTCAATTATAGGTGCCAATCCTCTGCGACTTTCTAACTTTAAAGGATATTGTTTTTGCCTTACCGGTGTGGCTCCTGGTTTGAGTGCAATGCTCACTGGTTCTGCCTGTTTGGATCTTCCTGGGACATCACTGGCCCACACAACTGGATTAACAGCATTTTCAACTTCAGTGGGGATTTCACCACATCTGTCCTGTATAAAAAGTGCAGCAACTTCAACAAATTTAGTTTCTGGAATTATAACTTGTACACCCTTCCCTTTTTTAAATTTGATTTCAGCTTCCAATTTCTCTAACAAATCCCTCCCCAGCAATGGTTTAGGGGAGTTAGGCATATAAAGAAATTGATGAGTTACCCAGTGTTTTCCCAGTTTAAATTTCAAAGGCTGGAAGAAAGGCCGTGTTTCAGTTACCCCTGTCGCCCCAACAACATGAACAGTTTCATGACTCAGTTTCCGTTCTAAAGTATTTAACACAGAATATGCTGCGCCAGTGTTTACCATAAATTCTATATCATCTTTCCTCAGCTTGGCTATAACCGAAGGCTCTGCTGGGGGAGAAGCCTCCGGTCCTCATCATTCTGAGTCTTGTTTCAATGGGAGCTGGGGAACTGGGGGTGTCTTCTTCAACATTGGACAGTCAGCCTTCCAATGCCCTTTTTTCTTGCAATAAGCGCATGTGTCTTTGTCCTTAGGGGGAGAGGCTTTCTTAGATGACTTTCCCTGACTACCCTTCTTTCTGGGACAGGGTTTCCCTTTGTCACTTGAGTCTTTTTCTCGAAACACTCTCCAGGCTACTTCTAACAATTTACTCATGCCTTGAGTCCCTTCTAACTTTTGCAACTTTCTTCTTATATCGTTTTAAGCCTGACCTATAAACGAATAAGCCAGGTGGTTTCCCCCTTCCATTGTATCAGGATTTATGTCTGTGTATTTGGCAGCAGCTTCTCTTAAACTATTCAAAAAATCAGTAGGAGTTTCATTAGGACCTTGCTTCACTTCGTAAAGCTTTGCCCAGTTAAGAGCTTTAGGGACACCATGCTTTAACCCATATACTATGAGATCTTGATACCGTTTTAATCTTTGCATTTCTGCTGGCACATTTGGGTCCCACCTTGGATCATCTGTTGGAAAAATTTCTGCAACTGTACTTTGGAACATCCCGTTAGCTATGCCTATTTCTACAGAGTTTGTAATAGCTTTGTTTACCATCTGTCTTTCAGTGGGATCAAGCAATGTCTCTATCATAACTGCTAAATCACTCCAGTCAGGGTTCTGTGTTTTAATTGCTCTTTTTATCAAAGTAGCCACTTTGTCTGTATTTTCTTTATATTTTCCCACTGTACTCTTCTATTGTTCTAACTCTGTGAGGGAGTACGGAACCTTCACATAGATTGGCCCTTGATTACCCGCAGCCTGTCTCAAAGGGGCTTGTAAAACTGGCTCCTTTTTCGATCTGGTCCGTTTAGCCATTAGGCTCCGCTCCCTTATAGCTTTTCTTGCTATCTTTCCCCTCTTTCGCCTGCTTAAAGCAGCTATCTCATCTTCCTCTTCAGAGGAACTGCGTGAGTGAGAGCTGTCTGATTCCGAGGAATCGGCTGTGTCGGCTCTGCCCCGGCCCGTTCCGGTACCGGCCACCACTGACAGGGACCTGCTCCGCCGCAGCGGCCGGGCAGTGTCCCTGGGCCTGCGCGCTTCGAGACGTCATCTTCTGATCCGGCGGCTCGGCGCGCGGCGTTGCCATGGAGACTCCAACGCCGGGGAGAGGGAGGAACGCCACCCCCCCTGTGGGAGGTTCCCTGCCCGCCCTCCTGGTGGAAAACCCTGCCTCCCGGCTCCACCTCTAAGGGCGGTGCCGTAGGCTGCACACGCAGGCTGTCTCCTCCCTCCAGTCCCTCCCCCCCGGAGGGACCGCAGGAAAGGGGGGAGAGAGAGAGCCGGGCGGCTTCTGGGCACCAGCCAATGAAGACACAAGCGCTTTCCAGAGCCGCCAGCAGTCTTCATCCTCTTTCAGATGCGGCCCTGCCAGGGCCTGAGTCGCGGCCGGGAAGTCTCCCGGGTCCGCGGGAGGTGGCGGGGGCGGCCAGTCCACCTCCCCCTTCTCCTGTTTCACCGGCCGGAACCCATCTAAAGCTGCCTCTCTTCCCCTCCCCTCCCCACCCCCGGGGCCCACGTCGGCTGAGAAGGAGGAGGAGGAGGGAGAGGGGGAGGAGGACGAGAAGGAGGGGGAGGGGGAGGGGGGGGAGGAGGAGGGGGAGGAGGGGGGCCCGTTCTCAAGGCAGGACCTATCAGATCCATCTCTACGTCTTCTCTCTTTGTCGAGTCCGACATAGACGTCTTAACTTTTTTCTCTTTTCTTTTCCCTAGAAATAGTATATGCTCTCTTTTAGATATTTGTAACTTAGATGCAGCCAAGAAGAGCTTCGCATACTCTAGTTCTAAGAAACAGTGATCTTTTCGGTGATACGATATTAAACTCAATGTTAATTCTTCATCCAGACTACCAAATTGAGGCCAGCTTTGCCAGTTATCTAACCTATAAACTGGCCAGATCACTGTGGAAAGCCGAATTAATTCCACTTTTGTAAGGGTTTTATCTTTGCCAGTCAATTTTTCCCAGTTTTCTAATACTAAACTTAAAGGCGAGTTCTGTGGTATTTCATTCTTCATACGAGAAATATTGCAGCCCATGGTTTTATGCTTATGAAGAGAGAAATTCACAGAAATAAAGCAAAACGATCTAAAACACTCTATAAAACAAAAAGAGAAAACTAGAGAAGGTAGGATTCAAACCCACAACCCTGGGGATTCAAACCATGGCTGGTTGGAAATACGGTCCACGCATCCAACCCACTGCAGCACCTGGCTGTGTGCCAAAGGGTGTTGGCTGAACACAACCTACCAACAAACTAACAGAGGGAAAATTAAATTCTCTGGAACTCTCACACGAGTTCCCTGTCAAGCTCTCACGAGCCGACAAACTAACAAAAGGAGGAAACACCAAACGAAACCCCCCCCCGGACTCTTCCGAGTTCCTACCTAGGTGTTTACAGAATACAGAATACCACCTTTACTCAGTTACTCACGTTCCTCTGGACCTGGAGAGTTTCCTGGGCTCTTGGAGCTTCTCTGCCTCCTGGACCGTAGCAACTGCCCCCCCTGGGTGCTGGAGGTGGGGGGAGCCGAGCTCGCTCTTTCTGAGTCCCAGAGGATTTTCGGAAGCCTCGTTGTCCCTTCTGGTGGTGCCAAGAACTGATGCCTGAAAAGGCCTTCTAGAAAACAGAGACTAGACAGAATAAGGGAATAAAGGTAGGTATTTATTTGAAAAGCCTTCAAAGGTACACTCTGGGGAGCCAGAGGCTATTGCCAAGATGGACCCCAAGATGGACAACAGGTCACGAGTTCTTCACACTTTTATAGGTTTGGTTCATTTGCATTTTAGGGTTAATTCTCCAATTAAAGCTTTAGTTTAATGATGTAATTTCCCCAAGCTTGCCCCCCCCCTTCAGAGTCTTTAGTTTACACATTTTGGGCCTAGGATGGACTAAGGGTCCTTGGAGAGCAGGCCTGGAGAGGCTTTGTTATGTCTAACTAGCATTAGAGAGCAGAAATTAACAGGCTACAGGTTACACACTAAGCAGTACAGGATTTGAAAAATATAAAAGTTAAAACCTAAGGCATCACTTCCTTTTGCTGTTAATATATTTATAAAAACATTTTTTATTATCCTTTGCAAGAGCTGCCAAATTAAGTTCAAACTGAGCTTTGGCCTCCCTAATTTTTTTCCTACATGCCCTAGCAACCCCCTTAAATATATCCTGAGAGACCTGACCCTTCTTCCAAAGATGATACATCCTCTCTTTATTCCTTAGCTCATTCAAAACCTCCTTGCCCATCCAGGCTGGACGTTTGCCTCGCCAACTCATCTTTTGGCACACAGGGATAGTCCGTTCCTGTGCCCTCAAGATCTCTGTTTTGAAGCAAGCCCACCTTTCCTGGACACCCTTGTTTTTAAGGGCTGCTTCCCATGGAACTCTCTGAATAAGTCTCCTAAATAAACCAAAGTCTGCCCTCCGAAAGTCCAAAGTAAAAGTCTTATTGATGTTCCTCCTCATTTCACCAAATATCGAGAACTCTATAATTTCGTGATCACTATGCCCCAAGCGGCCTCCAACCACCACATCTCCCATCAGCCCATCTCTATTTACAAATAACAGGTCTAACATAGTCCGTCCCCTGGTGGGCTCACTCACCAACTGCGACAAAAAGTTGTCCTCCACACACTCTAAGAACCTCTTGGACTGCCTCTTTTCTGCTGTATTATGCTCCCAGCAGATGTCTGGTAGGTTAAAGTCACCTACAAGAACAAGGGCTGGTGATCCTGAAATATTCTCCAGCTGCTTATAGAATAAGTTGTCCATCTCTTCTTCCTGGTTGGGTGGACGATAACAGACTCCCAGAAGGATGTCCACCTTGTTGGCCTTTCCCTTAATTCTCACCCATAGGCACTCGACTTCATCAGTTTCAATTTCCATGGCATCAAAAGCCTCCCTAATATAAAGGGCCACCCCTCCACCTCTTCTCCCCTTCCTGTCTCTTCTGAAGAGCATGTAGCCATCCATTGCAGTGCTCCAGCTATGCGAGTCATCCCACCACGTTTCCATGATGGTGACTACATCATAGCTTTGCTGTTGCACCATAGCTTCCAGCTCTTCTTGTTTGTTACCCATGCTGTGTGCATTAGTATACATGCACTTCAGCTGGGCTACTGATTTTACCCTTAACTCAGGCTTACCACCCTTGGGCCTGCCTCTAGAGTCCAGCGACATCCCTTTCCCCCTTCGAACCTAGTTTAAAGCCCTCTCAATGATCTCTGCCAGTTCATGAGCTAAAGTCCTCCTGCCCTTAACAGAGACGGAGCCCATCCAATTCCAGCAGGCCAGGTGCCATAAAAGTTGCCCCATGATCAAAGAACCCAAAATTCTACTGATGACACCAACCCTTGAGCCACTTGTTAATAATGTGGGCTCTCCTATTCCTTCCAACATTTTCCTCTGCTACCAAAGGGACTGAGCAGAACACTACCTGTGCTCCTGCCTTACCAACCACTTGACCCAGTGCCCTAAAGTCCCTTTTAATTGCCCTGACATTCCTCTTTCCAATCACATCACTGCCAGCCTGGAGTATCAGCAGTGGGTAATAATCAGAGGGCCGAATCAGCCCAGGGAGTCTCCCAGTAATATCCTGTACCCAGGCCCCAGGGAGGCAGCAGACCTCCCTGTGGGATGGGTCCAGTCGACATATGGGGCCCTCTGTTCCCCTCAGAAGGGAGTCACCCACTACGACTACCCTTCTTTTCTTTTTAATGTTAGAGGTGGTGATCCGTCTGACAGATGAAGCATAATTGGGAGGCTCACTGGACAGATCATTCTCTTCTACGTCATCTGGCTGATCTTCTAGATCCAAGGCCTCATACCTATTCTGAAGTGGCACCTGGGTAGGTGATAGGGGTCGGGAGGAATTTTTATTACCTCCTCGAGTAGGGACCCATATCCATTCCCCTTCATCTACCAGGTGTCCTTCTATTGCCTGACAGTGGGAGGCATGGGAGTCCTCTGACTCCTGGTGGGCCTCCCTCAAGGATAGAAGGGCTGAACTCCACCAATCAATTTCCCTTTCACTTTCCCTGACACTCCTTAGCCTTTCTACTTCTTCCCTAAGCTCAGCCACCAGCGAAAGAAGATCATTCATCTGTTCGCACCACAGGCACGCTTTTTCTGCAACGTCCCCTGGTACTGCTGATAAACTCAAACACTCCGCACAGGAATGGGTCTGGACAGAGGCATCCTTTTTGGAGGGTTCTATTTGGCTACATACAATTGTAGTAACTGCAGTTTTTGATCGTGTAAAAACCATTACTAACAAAAACCCAATACCAACCAACCAAGTGCAACAATCAAACTAAAAACCCCACTAGCAGGGGGAAACCTGCTACCCTGCCTGCTTGCTCTACCTGCGCGAACTGCTGTGCAAACTGCCATGCCACGCCCTCAGAGACGTGCCACGCCCCTGTTTGCCCGCTCCTGTTCGCCACGCTCCGGGTCACCGTGCTCCCTAGAGCTCTCTTTTAATCGCCCCGCCATGCCTTGGAGGAAGAAACTGTATGAAAAACCGTCCAACTATTTGTCAATTTGTCATTCATTCAGCAATACAGCCAATACGGCAAAAATATCCATCTGCTTTGCTGTATCGCTGTATGGACAATATATTAATTGCCTCCGACAGCATGACACTACTGTGTGATTGCCTTGCAGCTTTAAAAACAACACTCACCAGCAGAGGTCTGTGCATAGACACAGACAAAATTCAAACAGAACCTCTTTGGAAAGAAATACTTGGGCTTTAAACTGCTTGAAACAACAGTCACCCCACAGCCAGTAACTTTGAAAACTAACATACGTAAGCTGAATGACTTGCCAAGTTACTGGGAACCATTAATTGGATTCACCTTCTGTTGGGAATTACAACAGAAGAATTATCTCCTTGATTTCAGTTGTTAAAAGGGGACCCAGATCTCTCTTCCTCTAGGTAATTGATAAAGACTGCCCAAAAGGCTTTAGAGACTGTAAGTGATAAAATCAACAAGTCCTTTGCCACACGTTGAAACCCAGATTTGCTTTTGCAGCTGTTCCTGATTTTGCAATCTTTCCAACTCTGTGCTCTTATTGGCCAATGTGATGTGCAAGAACGTCATCTCTGGTTATTAGAATGGATTTTCTTGCCACATACCTTTTCAAAAACTATAACCACTCAACTCGAAATGATTATTCGACTGCTGTTGATGGGACAACTCCGATGTCTGAGCCTGACAGGATATGATCCGGCAATGATACATCTCCCTATTACTTCAGCAGAACTAGAGAATCTTTTCAGGGATTCACTGTAATTTCAAATTGCTCTTGCAGTCTATAACAGACAGTTTATTCACACGATGCCTCGACATGCATTGTTGCAGTCCTTCAAAGAACTTCCCTTCCAACCACAACATTTACAGTTGAAGACACCTATGCCTGAGGCAAAAACTGTTTTCACTGATGCATCAGGGAAAACACACAAAGCTGTAACCCTGTGGAAAAATGAAACAGGACAATGGGAACACTCAATAACTTTCCAACCTGGATCTACCGAGCTAATCGAACTGGCAGCTGTGGTAGAAGCATTTCGTCTTTTTTCACAGGAATCTATTAACATTGTTTCTGACTCTCTTTATGTTACAGGAATCATAGAGAGAATAGAGCATTCATTCCTGAAGGAAGTGTCTAACAAAGATCTTTTTGTGTTATTAACCACTTTATATAACGTTTGACTTCACAGGTCTCATGAATATTACATCCTGCACCTTAGGTCACACACCACTCTGCCAGGACCTATAGTGGAAGGTAATGCCAGAGCGGATGCTCTCGCCATGACAGTCACTATACCACAAAAGTTAGGGCAGGCAAAACTTTCTCATGATTTCTATCATCAAAATGCCTGAGCACTGGCAAAACAATTTGGCTTAACCTTGCCACAAGCTCAAGATATAGTGAATGCTTGTTCACAATGCCAGCAAACTTTTTCCTTACCACAAGCATTAGGTATAAACCCACGAGGGTTAAAAACCTAATGACATTTGGCAAACAGATGTTACCCACATATCGAGTTTTGGGATTTTTAAATATGTGCATGTTTTGATTGATACTTTTTCAGGTTTCATAGTAGCAACAGCTCACAAAGGTGAGAAATCAAGAGATGCCACCCAACATTGGCTGCGTGCCTTTGCTACTATGGGCATTCCTCAACAGATAAAAACAGATAACGGACCTGCATATACATCTCAAAAAACACAAGATTTTTTCCACACGTGGGGGATCAAACATGTTACAGGTATTGCCCATTCTCCAACAGGCCAAGCCATAGTGAAGAGGGCACATTACACATTGAAAAACATGCTACAGAAACAAAAAGGGCGAATCCGATAGGTATGCTCCCTCAAGAGCAGCTTGATAAAGCAACCTATGTTTTAAATTTTTTTAATCTTTCCACTAGGGATGACCTCATGGCACATCAAAGGCACCTGGGTAAGACAACTGATGGAGGAATTCACCCAGACGTTACATACAAGGATGTACACGGTGGTCAGTGGAAAGGTCCAGTTCCACTGTTAGCTTGGGGGAGAGGTTATGGATGTGTTTCTTTGCCCATAGGACCATATTGGCTTCCAGTGAGATACATCAAACCCAGCCAAGGATGACAACAATGAGTCTTGTGGTCTTTCTTCTGCTATACTGCCCTCAAATGGTGGAAGGAAGAATATACTGGGCACACATTCTTGACCCACCACTGTTTCGGCCTCTGACCTGGTGGGATCCAGAGCCTCCCCTCAGCAACAATGGAACGGAATGGGTAGGAGGAACTTGGTTTCCTCCCCTAGATCAGGATGTTGTAAATACATATGTTACCAGCGCTTCTTATGTTACTGATTTACTGCCTATTTGCTTAATGTGGAATCAAATGAGTACCTTTTCACCTCTACCTTGTGCTAATTTTTCTATGCAATTGCACTTGATAGATGAATCCTCAGGAACTGTAAAGAATTTGACTGCTGTTACATTGCCGACCATTCTGTCCATCTCCAACAATCCTGTGGATGCCACCCCACCTCATTATCCCAAATGTCGTTTTACATCAATTTCCAATTTATGACGCTTGGAATGGACATCATGTTTAGGACAACAACCACAACAACAATTCTTACAGTATGGGAGAATAATTGACTGGGGACCACATAGTATCCTTAGAGAAAAGGGGACAAATCAAACCATCCTTCCCTTCCAAAAGGCAAACTGCAGCATTGTTTGGCATGATGGTGGAAAGGCCAGACCATTGATTCAATATTATCTAGGTAGTAATCAATCACGTGTTCATAAGCATCTGTGGAAAATGCTGTTACCTGCCTTTGGTAATACGATATACCAGGTGAACTTGAACAAGAATACTACCCTCGCAAATTTGACAGTGCTAAAGAAACAATCACTAATGACCTGTACTTCACACCTGTTTAGCTTTAGCTAATGATTTTTCAATTGATTATAGGAATGGCTTGTATTTTCTGTCTGCTAATTCTTTTAAATCATGTGTAACCAATGAAGATATGAATAACTTTTCTGTTCTTCTTCCATTTAAGAGAAGGCCAGAAATTTGGGCACCTGTAAATCTGACTCAGACTCGGGAAGGACAAGACGGTCTCTCACAATTGGCTCGACTATTCCAGGAGGAAATCCAAAAGAGTAAAAAACGAGTTTGCAAATTTCTCAGTTGGTTGATCTTTGCCATCATTTCTGCCATAATAGTTTTAACCACAGCCTCTGCAGCTGTTGCAGCTTTAACTAATTCCATTCAAACTGCCCACACTGTAGGACAAGCTCTAACCAATATTACAAAAGAATTACAAACACGAGCAAATTGACAAGGAAATAATGACCAGATTAGATGCCTTGGAAAGTGCTCTTTTGTGGATTGACCAAAGAGTTGAGGATCAAAAAACCTGCATATCTTTACATTGTGATTGGGAACGCATACGTAACTCTCTATGTGTCACTCCTCTTCCATGGAATGAAATGGAACAAAATTGGGAAACTGTCGAGGCGGTGTTGGATAGTAAAATGCCACGACCTTCCTGAAAGCATCTCCAGGAAGAAGCCGCTCGGTGCAGCCACCAGACTTGCACACACACGTACACACACACACACCGGATAGCTGGCAAGACAGTCCGACGATGAAGGAGCAGGAAGGGTCTTCTCATGGGGTTCTACGGGAGAGATTTATTGCAGCCACACTCGTGCAAGGTTCCAGAGAAGTAGCCCTTTAACAATCGGGGGTCCAGGGTTACATAGGGGAGCAGAGAGAGCATCAGGGACCAATGATCTGAGGGCAAGGGGCGGTATAAAGGTGGGGCCAGGGTAAGGGAACCAATAGGGAAACTCTGAGGGTGTGGCAATGGGGCGTATAAGGTAACAAGGGGTGGGGCGGCCAACGGAGCCAACCAGGGAAGCAGAACTGGGGTACATTAACATAACAGAACAGAGAATAACCTAGAAAGGAACCTAGGACTTGTCCCACCATAGGACTCCCTTCATTCCTTGTCCAGCAGGCCCACCGGCCTCCACAGGAAACAATCAAAAACCACCTCCAAGGAGCCTTTGATAAAACCCTAAGACAAGATATCCCCTCACTTCACCCTCAATTAAAAGATCAACTCAGAGATTTGCAAACTCTGGAGGAACAAAAGGTGCTGACAGACTTAAAAAATGATCTTACTTGGCTAAATCTGAAAAATTGGTTTTCAGGAATAAATTTTCTAGTTTGGGTTTTTATTGGATTAGGTTGTCTGGCAGTGATATATTTTTTAATTTTCTGTCTTGTCCTTTTCAACATAATTAGACCTGTTAAAGGCACACAAAAACAAGCTATGGTTGCACTTGCTTTGTCCATGACCCCAAAAAATAGAAAAGGGGGAGTTGTCGGGGTAACAGGTGTTGGTGTCAGGAAAGAGTTAAACAAAGACCAGCACCAGCACCAGCAGCAGCATCTCTCTGGACAACATGTACCTGAGACAGATCTGGACAAGCAAGTTACTACTTCTACTACCACATAAGAACAGGACACTTTTCATGCTCTACTGGCCATGGCTTTAGAGAGAACAATAGAAGATGTCAAGAGGACAGATTTATTGTAGAACTGTGATTAAGCCTGTAAGCTGTAACCAAAAAAAAAGCTCTTAGGAGTAGAGATATATATACTGATGCTTCCGAATAAAACCTCAGATTCACTTGCATCTCTGCTGGTGTCTCTCATCCCTTCATGTATCACATTCTTTCGCTCTGCAGCCTTAAAGAGCTCAAGGTGCAGTTGATGGGTAAGGTCCCTTTCTATATTCAGCAGAGATCCCAATTTTGCTCTCTCATTTTGCTCTCTAAGCATTTTTGTAAGGAGTCATGAATCCTTTTATTCTTTTGTGCTGCTATCAGCATGACACCTAATACTCCACATATGATGATGACGATGAGGATGGGGCAAGCATTGTCCATGAGGAGAAAGCAGTCAAGGCTTCACATTTTCCAGGCTGCCATGTCTTGCCCCTTCCCATTCCGGATCCATCCTGTCCCTTGGTCGGGGATGGAGAGATCTGAGTCCTTCCTGGCTATAAATAGCTTAAGAGTTGTTGAGTCCCTTTCAGCCTCATGAGAATCCTGCCAACTATGCTAATTTAATGTCATGACCCACTCCATAGGCAGAGACATGTTTGTTATAAATTCTCATCAGGCTGAACAAAGACACCAGACCATGTGTCAGGGAACTCTTGTATTTTACTGTATAATCATCTCAACTCTGGCAACCAACCCACTGTTTAGTCTCAAAAGTGTTGGCTAACAAGCCCTTAACTTTTACAACACACTTCAACAAGCTCCCCATTCCCACAACAAACTTCAGTACACCATAAGGGGTAGAATATGATCGCCGTGCTTTGCCCAGACAGAGCAAGGGAGGAGAGAAATAAAGGTGGAAAAGGGAGAAAGAGAAGAAAGAAGATCACCAGTTCTTAGATCCCATATTGGTCCTGACATGTGAATGGTCCAGATTTCAGGTCGACAAAAAGAGCGAGAGAGAAAAAAGAGAAAGCATGAGTCCAACCAATTCACTTCCTTTTATAGTTTACCTGATGCATGTCTTTTATGTAAAACAGATTTTTCAGGCCATTTCATTTGCTCATGTGCAGACAGCCCTTTTGAGCCCGCCAGGAAGTGAGTTGGGGGGGAGGAAGTTGATGCAAGCACACTGAGCATGAGTCTCAAGGCAGAGCAGGAAGTTGGCTCAGAACACTGCTGTGGAACATCTGTGGGACCCTCTCTTCCAATAACAACTTTCCTGTTGCAACAGTCAGAATGTTTGAGACAAAACATGCTTATGTCTGGGTCCTAGTTACAGGGATAGGAGGTGGAGTTTAGGATTAGGGGTGACCCAAAATCGTGTATTCCATATTTCTCTCTACATCAACCTGCACAACTTTGTTTACTGTCTCTTTAAGAATCACCAGAAAATGGAACTCGTGTGTTTTACCCCAGTTTATGGCAGGGGAGAGGTGCTGGGTCCCTTTAAAAAACAGGGAACGGACACGTGGAGTGCTTTCTTTTGTTCTTTCTGGAACCTTGAGAATTTCGCAGTACCTTCACAGCTGCCACCTGCCGTTTGCTGAGGGGGAAGGGGGCCTGTCCACTGCTGCCTGCAACTGCTCATCACTGGGGGTCGGCACTGCTCCAGAAAGTTCCAGCTGCTGCCAGCAGTCCACCACTTTTTCACCAGCGTGCCACGGAGAGGGAGGGAGAAGGAGCCTGCCAAGGCACTACGTGGGAGCCTGTGCCAGCACCCCAGCAGCATTAACTCTTTTAGGACAAAAATAGTTTTTCCAGGTTATGTTTTGTCCCTGTCCCCCATTGGTTCTTTGTTTGGGAGGGAAGGGAGTTTTGGAACTGCAGAGGTTCAGTGTCATGGGTCAGAGAGGGGACTCTCCACCATTTCATTGGTGTTCCCCAGGACAATTAGGGGGACCTCCTCCACATTTGTGGGTAGAGGGCTGTGTCAGTTTTGCATGGCCTGGTTCTTGGTAGTGGGGGGGGGGAGGGCACAGAAGTGGCTTCTGTGAGAAGCTGATAGAAGCTTCCACCATGTCCGTCAGAGCCAATCCCTGATGGCTCTGAGGATGGACATGCCGCTGGCCAAGGCTGAGCCAATAAGAAATTATGGTAATGCCTCTGTGATAACATATTTAAGAAGAAATCAAAACAAAGTTTGTGGTGCAGTTTTAATTCCAGCTAGAGAAGAGGAGGAGGTGAGAACATGTGAGAGAAACAACATGAAAACAGCAAGGTCACTGGAGAAGGAGGGGGAGGATGTGCTCCAGGCGCTGGAGCCAAGATTCCTCTGCAGGCCGTGATGATGACCATGGTGAAGCAGGTTGTCCCCCTGCAGCCCATGGAGGTCCACAGGGGATGCAGAGATCCACCTGCAGACTGAGGGGGAGGTGCCCATGCCAGAGCAGGTGGATGACTAGAGGAGGCTGTGATCAGGTGGGAGACCTGTGAAGAGAGGGGCCCTACTGCTGGAGCAGCCTGTCCTTGGAGGACTGCACCCCATGGAAGAGTGGCCCATGTCGCAGCAGTTTTGGGAGGACTGCTTCTCGTGAGATTGGAGCCACACTGGAGAAGTTTGCAGAGAACTGTCTCCTGTGGCAGGGACCACCACGGTGCATCAGGGGAACAACTCCTCTCCCTGAGCAGCAGAAGAAAACCTTGGGTGATGAACTGACCAAAACCCTCACCCCCGTCTCCCTTCACTGTCGGTGGGAAGAAGGGAGGGTTTGGGGGGAAAAAGGTGTTTTTAAAGGCTTATTTTACTTCTCATAATCCTGCTCTGATTTTGTTAGTAATAAATTCACTTAATATTTTTAAGTTGAGCCTGTTTTGTGCTTGGAGTGTTTTCTCTCAGTCGTTATCTCAACTCACGAACCCTTAATTAAATTTTCTTTCTCCGTGTGATGATTTGGACACATTTGGAGGAAAATATCCTCTGAGAGAAAAACAGGTTACAATCACCCTTCCCCCCCACCAGGTTCGGGAAAAAAAAATTTTCCTTGAAGGAAAGTGAAAGAGATAAAAAAACTATTTATTTAACAAACACACAGGAAAAGGATGATAATGCTAAATAATGAAATTTCTCACTATAGAGAGAAACCTGGGAAGATTTCAGAGTCCTTCTGTAGGTGTGGTCTCTCTCCTCCTCGGAGCTGGGTCGGCGAGGGCCCACTCCCCGGGCCTCTGGGAAAATTCTCCCAATGTGTTCTGATGTTGTTGAAACAGTCCAGAAGAGAAGAAGGGAAAAACCAAAGTCCCAGGAAACAAAGTTCAGCTCTCCATCTCACGCTGGAGAAAAAAAACCCCAAAAGCTGGCTGAAGAAGCAAGCAGAGTGCTTCCTCTGTGCTACCACAGCCAGAGAACGCAGAGGAGTGTAATCTCTGTGTCCTTGAGAAACTGCTTTGAAAAGTTTGTTTGGATTTTTTTTTTGTTGCTTTTTTTTTTCTCTCAAGCTCAGTTTAAAGGCACAGAAAAGGCACGAAATTAATTTTTGGGCATAGAGTTTGATAGGGGATACACATGATTGAGTCACCCCAAGACATTCCACCCCTTATCCCACATCATCGGCTCAATGCCCAAATTAATATATTCTAACTCTACACACACACATTAATACATATATACAGCTATGTACAAACAGTGACAGGGACACTCAGCAAGCAGTGGTATACAGGTATTTCACATTACAGATGGCTTTCACCCAACAATCAGATCTCCCTGTGGTACACCACATGTTGTTCCATCTCTCTGCATTACCCACTATGTGCAACCAGGTCCCTGAGCAAAGACAACCCCACAGATGGGTTTGTCTGTACTCAAGGCAGAATTAGCCCAAACAGTCTTTCCTAACAGTCCCCTGACATGCACTACTGGAACCTTATCTCAATCTACTGTATGCAGGGATTCAGATTAGGCTAGACGAGCTCTATTGGTGGAACCTCGGGTGTTGACTAACCAGGCGGCCTTTGCTATATGCTGCTCTTAATTTTTGAAAGTTCCCCCACCTACTGCCTTCAAGGTGGTTTTCAACAATCCATTGCACCGTTCCACTTTCCCAGCTGCTGGTGCATGGTAAGGGATATGGTACACCCACTCAATGCCATGTTCCCTAGCCCAGGTGTAGATAAGGCTATTCTTGAAATGAGTCCCATTATTGGATTCAATTCTTCTGGGGGTACCATGCCTCCAAAGGACTTGCTTTTCAAGACGCAAGATAGGATTACAGGTCGTAGCATGAGGCACAGGGTATGTCTCCAACCATCCTGTGGTGGCTTCTACCATTGTGAGCACGTAACGCTTGCCTTGGTGTGTCTGGAGGCAGTGTGATGTAATCAATCTGCCAGGCCTCTCCATACTTGCATTTGGACCCCTGCCCACCATACCATAGGGGTTTCACACGCTTGGCCTACTTGATAGCAGCGCATGTCTCACAATCATGGATAACTTGAGAGATACTGTCCATGGTTAGATCCACCCCTCGGTCTCGTGCCCACTTATAGGTGGCATCTCTGCCTTGATGACCTGAGGCATCATGGGCCCATCGAGCTAGGAACAACTCTCCCTTGTTTTTCCAATCTATCTGTGACACCTCTATCTTTGCAGCCTGATCTACCTGCTCGTTGTTTCGGTGCTCCTCATTAGCCTTACTCTCTGGGACATGAGCATCTACATGGCGGACTTCCACAAGTAGCTTTTTTACTCGGGCAGCGATGTCTTTCCACTCTTCAGCAGCCCAGATTGGTTTTCCCCTATGCTGCCAATTAGCCTTTTCCCACTTATCCAGCCATCCCCACAGAGCATTGGCTACCATCCATGAATCAGTGTAGAGGTAGAGCTTTGGCTACTTCTCTCTTTCAGTAATGTCCAGGGCCAGTTGAATAGCTTTGAGTTCGGCAAGTGGGCTCGATCCACCTTCTCCTTCAATAGCTTCTGCAACCCCTCGTGTGGGACTCCATATGGCTGCTTTCCACTTTCGTTTCATTCCTACACTGCTACAAGAACCATCGGTCAAAGAGCGTAGCATGTGTCTTCTGCTGGCAGTTGGTTGTATGGTGGAGCTTCTTCAGTACGTGTCACTTGTTCTTGCTCTTCCTCATCACTGAGACCAAAGTTTTCACCTTCGGGCCAATTTGTGATTATTTCCAAAATTCCAGGGCGATTCAGTTTTCCGATACAGGCGCACTGTGTGATGAGAGCAATCCATTTGCTCCAAGTAGCACCAGTGGCGTGATGCGTGGAAGGGACCTTTCCCTTGAACATCCACCCCAGCACTGGGAGTCGGGGTGCCAGGAGGAGTTGTGCTTCAGTGCCGATTACTTCTGAGGCGGCTTGGATTCCTTCATAGGCTGCCAAGATTTCCTTCTCTGTTGGAGTGTAGTTGGCTTCAGACCCTCTGTAGCTTCGACTCCAGAATCCTAGGGGTTGACCTCGAGTCTCACCAGACACCTTCTGCCAAAGGCTCCAGGACAGGCCATGGCTCCCAGATGCAGAGTAGAGCACGTTCTTCACTTCTGGTCCTGTCCTGACTGGGCCAAGGGCTACTGCATGAGCAATCTCTTGCTTGAGCTGGGTGAAGGCTTGTTGCTGTTTAGGGCCCCAATGGAAATTGTTCTTCTTGCGGGTAACCAAGTAGAGAGGACTCACAATCTGGCTGTATTCAGGAATATGCATTCTCCAAAAGCCTATGGCACCTAGGAAAGCTTGTGTTTCCTTCTTGTTGGCTGGTGGACACATTGCTGTGATCTTATTGATGACCTCGGTGGGAATCTGACGCCGTCCATCTTGCCACTTCACTCTCAGGAACTGGATCTCTCGAATAGGTCCCTTGAGTTTGCTCTTCTTGAATGCAAAACCAGCTTGCAGGAGAATCTGGATGATTTTCTCTCCTTTCCCAAACACTTCCTTTGCTGTGTTCCCCCACACAATGATGTCATCAATGTACTGCAGATGTTCTGGAGCCCCACCCTTTTATAGTGAAGTCTGGATTAGTCCATGGCAGATGGTGGGACTGTGCTTCCACCCCTGGGGCAATCAGTTCCAGGTGTACTGCATGCCCCTCCAGGTGAAGGCAAACTGAGGCCTGCACTCTAGTGCCAAAGGAATGGAGAAAAATGCATTAGCAATGTCAGTAGTGGCATACCACTTCGCTGCTTTGGAGTCCAGCTCCTACTGTAGCTCCAACATGTCTGGCACGGCAGCGCTCAGCGGTGGAGTCACTTCATTCAAGGCACGATAGTCCACAGTCAATCTCCATTCTGCTTCAGATTTGCGCACAGGCCAGATGGGACTGTTGAAGGGTGAGTGGGTTTTGCTAATCACCCCTTGGCTCTCCAAATCACGGATCATCTTGTGGATGGGAATCACAGCATCTCGAGTTGTCCGGTACTGTCGGCGATGCACTGTTGAGGTGGCAATTGGTACTCTTTGTTCTTCCCCCTTCCGAAGGCCTACTGCAGATGGGTTGTCTGATAGTCCAGGCAAGGTATTCAATTGCCTAATGCCCTCTGTCTCCACAGCAGCTATTCGAAAAGCCCACTTGAGTACCTTTGGGTCTCTGAAATACCCGCCTTGGCGGAAGTCTATGCCCAAAATGCACGGGGCCTCTGGGCCAGTCACAATTTTTCCCATACTAACATGTTACATCAAACTTAACCCTTTTAACCATATATACACGTGTCACCCTAATTATATACATATATACATGCAGATACTGATACAAGTACAGTGCCATGGGTAGTTCATCCTAAAACAAGGTCCCCTTGAGGTATGCATTGGGTCTCTCCATCCTTTTGCATCACCCACCAGGTGCAACCTGGTCCCTGAGCGAAAACAACCCCACGGATGGGTTTGTCTTTGCTCGAGGCAGAATTAGCCCAAACAGTTTTTCCAAGCATACTTCTCATGTGTACCACTGGAACCTTATCCCTATCTGTTGTTTGTAGGGGTTCAGATTGGGCAGGGCCTGCTCGGTTGGTGGAGCCTCGGGTGTTAACTAACCAGGTGGCTTTTGCTAAACGCATCTACCAGTTTTTGAACATCCCCCCGCCCAGTGCCTTCAAGGTGGTTTTAAGCAATTCATTACACCGCTCAACCTCCCCAGCTGCTGGTGCATGGTAAGGGATATGGCACACCCATTCAATGCCATGTTCTCTAGCCCAGGTGTTTATGAGGCTGTTCTTGAAATGAGTCCCATTGTCAGACTCAATTCTCTCGGGGGTACCATGCCTCCACAGGACTTGCTTTGCAAGGCCCAAGATGGTGTTCCGGGCAGTAGCATGAGGCACAGGGTAGGTCTCCAGCCATCCCGTGGTGGCTTCTACCATTGTGAGCACATAGCGCTTGCCTTGGTGGGTTTGAGCCAGTGTGATGTAATCAATCTGCCAGGCCTCCCCATACTTGTATTTGGACCACCGCCCACCATACCATAGGGGTTCCACCCGCTTGGCCTGCTTGACTGCAGTGCACGTCTCACAGTCATGGATCACCTGGGAGATACTGTCCATGGTTAGATCCACCCCTCGGTCTCGTGCCCACTTATAGGTGGCATCTCTGCCCTGATGGCCTGAGGCATCATGGGCCCATCGAGCTCAGAACAACTCTCCTTTATGTTGCCAATCCAAGTCTATCTGGGACACCTCTATTTTCGCGGCCTGATCTACCTGTTTGTTGTTATGATGTTCTTCATTAGCCCGGCTCTTGGGGACATGAGCACCTCCATGGTGGACTCTCACGGGTAGCTTCTCTACCCGAGCGGCGATGTCTTTCCACTCATCAGCAGCCCAGATTGGTTTTCCTCTGCGCTGCCAGTTGGCCTTCTTCCACCTTTCCAGCCAACCCCACAGAGCATTAGCTACCATCCATGAATCAGTGTAGAGGTAGAGCTTTGGCCACTTCTCTCTTTCAGCTATGTCCAGAGCTAATTGGACAGCTTTGAGTTCAGCAAGTTGGCTCGATCCGCCTTCTCCTTTGGTCGTTTGCGCAACTTGTCGTGTGGGGCTCCATACAGCAGCTTTCTATTTCCAGCTAGTGCCTACAATTTGGCAGGAACCATCAGTGAAGAGGGCGTATTGTCTTTCATTCTCCGGTAGCTCATTATATGGTGGGGCTTCTTCGGCACGTGTCACTTGCTCCTCTTCTTCTTCAGAAGATAACCCAAAGGTCTCACCTTCCGGCCAATTCGTAATTATTTCTAAGATCCCAGGGCGATTCGGGTTCCCAATTTGGGCGCGCTGCGTGATGAGGGCAATCCATTTGCTCCAAGTAGCGTCAGTGGCGTGATGCGTGGAAGGGACCTTTCCCTTGAACATCCACCCCAGCACCGGTAGTCGGGGTGCCAGGAGGAGTTGTGCCTCTGTGCCGATTACTTCTGAGGCAGCTTGGGCTCCTTCATAGGTGGCCAGGATTTCTTTTTCTGTGGGAGTGTAGTTGGCTTCAGACCCTCTGTAGGTTCGGCTCCAGAATCCCAGCGGTCGGCCCCGAGTCTCACCAGGCACTTTCTGCCAAAGGCTCCAGGACAGACCCTTGTTCCCGGCTGCAGAGTAGAGCACGTTCTTCACTTCTGGTCCTGTCCTGACTGGGCCAAGGGCTACTGCATGAGCTATCTCTTGCTTGAGCTGGGTGAAGGCTTGTTGCTGTTCAGGGCCCCAATGGAAATTGTTCTTCTTGCGGGTAACCAGGTAGAGAGGGCTCACGATCTGGCTGTACTTGGGAATGTGCATCCTCCAAAAACCTATGGCGCCTAGGAAAGCATGTGTTTCCTTTTTATTGGTTGGTGGAGACATAGCAGCGAACTTGTTGACGACCTCGGTGGGAATCTGATGTCGTCCATCTTGTCACTTTACTCCCAGGAACTGGATCTCTCGGACAGGACCCTTGAGTTTGCTCTTCTTGATGGCGAAGCCAGCGTCCAGGAGAATTTGGATGATTTTCTCTCCTTTCTCAAATACCTCTGTTGCCCTGTTCCCCCACACAATGATGTCATCAATGTACTGCAGATGTTCTAGAGCCTCACCCTTTTCCAGTGCGGCCTGGATCAGTCCATGGCAGATGGTGGGATTGTGCTTCCACCCCTGGGGCAATCGATTCCAGGTATACTGCACACCCCTCCAGGTGAAGGCAAACTGAGGCCTGCACTCTAGTGCCAAAGGAATGGAGAAAAACACATTCACGGTGTCACTGGTGGCGTACCACTTCGCTGCCTTGGACTCCAGCTCGTACTGAAGCTCCAACATGTCCGGCATGGCAGCGCTCAGTGGTGGAGTCACTTCATTCAAGCCACGATAGTCCACAGTCAATCTCCATTCCCCGTCAGACTTGCGCACAGGCCAAATGGGGCTGTTGAAGGGTGAGTGGGTCTTGCTGACCACCCCTTGGCTCTCTAGCTCACGGATCATCTTGTGGATGGGGATCACGGCATCTCGATTTGTCCGATACTGCCGGCGGTGCACTGTCGAGGTGGCAATTGGCACTCGTTGCTCTTCCACTTTCAGGCGCCCAACTGCAGAAGGATTCTCAGATAGTCCAGGCAGGGTGTTCAATTGCCTAATGCCCTCTGCCTCCACAGCAGCTATTCCAAATGCCCACCTGAGTCCTTTTGGGTCTTTGTAATAGCCATTCCAGAGGAAGTCTATGCCCAGAATACATGGGGCCTCTGGGCCGGTCACAATCGGATGCTTTTGCCACTCCTTCCCAGTCAGGCTCACCTCAGCTTCCAACAGGGTCAACTGCTGTGATCCCCCGGTCACCCCAGCAATAGAAACGGGTTCTGCCCCCACATGTCCCGATGGCATTAAAGTACACTGTGCACCAGTATCAACCAACACATCATATTTCCGTGGCTCTGATGTGCCAGGCCATTGGATCCACACCATCCAAAAGACCCGGTTCTCCCGTGCCTCTTCCTGGCTAGAGGCAGGGCCCCTCTAGCCCTGGTTATCATTTCCTCCCTGGGCATACATGCTAGAAGTTCCTTCAAGGGGATCTGACATATCATCCTCCCTTCTATAATACCTGGCAGCTCGGTCACGGGAGGCTGAGGCTACTTTCACCCTAGCAGAACCCCCTCGGTTAGCGTCTCTCTCCTTGAGTTCACGCACCCATGCTGCCAGGACAGATGTGGGTTTCTTATCCCACCTTCTCATGTCTTCCCCATGGTCACACAAAAAACCACAGCTCATCTCGTGGGGTGTACCCTCTCTCTCTATCTGGGGAATGGCGGGCTCTGATTTGGGGGCCTGTGACTCGCACTGGTGCCACACTGATCTTCTTCAACTCCTCCCTCACCCCCCAATCTCCTCTTTAAATTCCTCTTTGAGGTCCTTAACCACGGCAGAGACATGAGCCCTTAGTGGGCCATTAACCATACTCTCATAATTTCTGAGCTTGTTGGCAACCGAGCCCACTATTTCTCGGTTGTCCTCGGCATGAATCGTTGCAATGAAGGGGGTGTATTGCTGTGGCCCTAGCTTTGCCAGGTTCCACAACATCTGCCCAGTGCACTTGACCTTGTCGGAGTCATTACATGCTGTCCATCCCTCCCAAAGAGTACCTCTAATATTGCCACTTCTCTTAGCTGTTGGATCCCTTCCTCAAGTGTCTTCCATTGCATTCTATGATGGTACTCCTGCATTCTCTCTTTGTGAAAGAACCTCTCTCTCACACTCATTAAAAGCCGCTCCCAGAGAGAAAGGGGCCCTGGCTCCCTCGCGAATACCTGATCCACACCTGGGTCCTGGGTCAAGGATCCCAAATACCTTGCCTCGCCACTATCCAGTTGCACGCCTGTACCCATAAGGTCCCAAACCCGAAGTAACCAGGTTGTATAAGCCTCACGCCCCCGCCGCACAATGTCTTTCTGCATATTACGGAGACTGTCATACGACAGGGACTCGGTGATGATTTCAGGTTCTGGCTCCCCTGCTGGTTGCGAGGGCCCTGGTTCCCCATCATCATTAACTGAGCGCACTGATTTGGTCTTATATTTCCTCCTCTGCACAGGGGCGACTGCTGCTTGCTGTGATTGCCCTTGTGGTTCAGCTGGAGCCTGGACAGTCGTAACATCTGTGGGTTCCACTGCTGCGCCATCAGGCTCTCCCTCGCTGGGGCAGGGAGAGGGTTTTTCACTAGCTGGGGAGGTGTATTCCCTCAGCACCTGGCGTATCTTCTCCTCCATTGCCCCCATACAATCCGGGTGGTTCATTTCTGAGGTGGGCTGTTGGGCAGTATCAGGCTGTGGGGCAAGATCTCTAGTCTCTGGGGCCATGTCAGGTTCTGAGGCAGCATTCCTAGTCTCTGGGGTGGGTGTCTGGGTAGTCATCCAAATCAATCTCAACTTATCTTTGAATGCTAAATAGAGTAGGCCTACCAGCATCACTTGGTTAGTATCCAGAGGAAATCTAAACCCTTCAAAAACTGGTGGAGTGGACCCAAAGAACTGGTTGAGGGGCTGGGAGAAAGAGCTAGACCACATAGTGCTGCCTAACAAGGTTTCTATATTCAGCACACAAAATTAAGTTACCCAGGAACTGTTATTCCTTTTTCACCTCTTTTCTCTTGATGCCCTCAGGCCCCACATTGGGCGCCAAGATCTGTCTCGGTTTGAAAGACAGGTGTTGGGGGTTTGAGGAGTTCTCCTGTTCTTCTTTTTCTCTTAAAGAATTTTCCCCATATCTGTTTCCAAGGGGACGAATCACTGGGTGCTTAAGAAGAACAAAAGGGCCGGCCACAGAGGGCGGGGGTACAACTAGCTACTTGTTTTTCACCTGGGGGGTGGGGGAGCGGGGTTTGCTGGTGCCCGCAGAGTGAGGAAGGTGTGGGTCAGAGCTGGAGGTTTCTTCTTTTCGGCGTTTTTTCCTTCCGCCTGAGAAACCCGGATTCCGAAGCCCACCTTTTCCCTGCCCTGCTGCGAGCCGGGCCGCAGCCGCTTTGCTCCTGTTGCCGCTTGGACCCCTTCGCTACACTGTAGCCCGCACACCCTCGCCGGCTGAGACCTCCCGGCGCTCCCACCGCAGCCCCGCAGTTTGCTACATCTCGTCTGCCACCCGGGATCTGTGCTCGTCTCTGCTGTTCCAGCCTGCTGCTCCCGAGGGTCCGGCCGGACACCGGGATCAGCCGCCCAGAGGGTTTGTTAAAGCTTTTCGTCCATCCCCTTCCGGGACCCTGAGCCGCCCCCGCCAGCTGTGACTGGAACTGCACCGAAGGGGGGGAGGGGTGACCTACAGCCGAGAGGGGCTGGCACTGGGTTTGTGGTTGTGTTTGCTGTTACTGCCATAGTTATTGTTGTTTGTTTGCCTTGTTATATATATATATATATATTAGTAAAGAACTGTTATTCCTACCCCTCATATCTTTGCCTGAAAGCCCCTTAATTTCAAAATTATAATAATTCGGAGGGAAGGGGGTTGCATTTTCCATTTCAGGGGAGGCTTCTGCCTTCCTTGACAGACACCTGTCTTTCAAACCAGGACAACAGGTGTCTGCTAAGGAAGGCAGGAGCCTCCCCTGAAACGGAAAATGCAACCGCCTTCCCGCCGAATTATTATAATTTTGAAATTAAGGGGCTTTCAGGCAAAGATATGAGGGGTAGGAATAACAGTTCTTTACTAATATATATATATATATGTACAGCAAGGCAAACAAACAACAATAACTATGGCAGTAACAGCAAACAGAACCACAAACCCAGTGCCAGCCTCTCTCGGCTGTCAGGCACCCCCCCGTTCGGTGCAGTTACAGTCACAGCTGGCAGGGGCGGCTCGGGGTCCCAGGAGGGGATGGACGAAAAGCTTCAACAAACCCTCTGGGCGGCTGATCCCGGTGTCCGGCCGGACCCTCGGGAGCAGCAGGCTAGAACAGCAGAGACGAGCACAGATCCCGGGTGGCAGATGAGATGTATCAAACTCTGGAGCTGCAGTGGGAGCTCCGGGAGGTCTCAGCGGTCAAAGGGTGTGTAGGGTTATAGTGTAGCAAAGGGTCCAAGCGGTGGCGGAGAGCAGAGCAGCTGCAGCCCAGCTCCCAGCAGGGCAGGGAAAAGGTGGGCTTGGGAATCCCGGTTTTCTCAGGTAGAAGGAAAACAGCCGAAAAGCAGGAACCTCCAGCTCTGACCAACTTATTCTGAACACTGAGGGCATCAACCAGCCCCGCCACCCTCACCTCCCAGGTGAAAAACGAGTAGCTAGTTGGACCCCCCACCCTCTGTGGCCAGCTCTTTTGTTCTTCTTAAGCACCTAGCAATCTGTCCCTCTGGCAACATACATGGGGAAAATTCTTTAAGAGAAAAAGAAAAAACAGGAGAACTCCTAAAACCCCCAACAACCGTCCAGCATTACATCATCACCTGCAGTGCCCCAAATACGGACCATCCAACTTATTATGGATTCATCAGACCGTCGGGTGTAGTCCTTTCTTCCACTACGAAGGTCCTTTATGGACATTGACTCAGTAATGGTTTCTGTGCCTGAGTCAGTTGGTGGTTTTGAGGTTCCTTCTCCTGCATCATCATCATCTTTCACTGGGCGATCGGTTTTGGTTGTGTGCTGTTTCCTTGTGACAGGAGCAACTGTCAATGGCTTAGGCTTGCTGTCTGGTTTGGCTGCAGCCTGAGTGACTGGGGTGTCTGCTGGTTTATCTTCCTGCCCCTCTACCTTTATCTGCTGCTCTACAGTACCTAGCAGTGTGTGATAGGCATATGCCAAGGCCCAGCATATTGCAATGAGCTGTTTCTCATTAGAATTCTCATTGCACTTCTCTTTCAGATATTTACCTACCTCAGCTGGTTTCTGAATCTGTTCAGGAGGGAAATTTTAAGCTATTGGGTCAGAGAATTTCTTCAGGGTTTGGCCCATATCCTCCCATTCTCTACCCCATTCAGGATTTTCCACCTTTGGGTCAGGTGCCGCATCAGTCACCCTGGAAATCTGAGCCCTCATTCTAGACAAGCTGCAAACTACATAAAGGAAGCTTACTAGATAAAATACAAGAAATACCAGGAAGACGGTCTCTTTAACATCCAGGGGAAACTGAACATTCTCAAAAGATAACATATCAAATTTAAAGGGGAGGGAGATGAAAGGCTGGGAAACCCCGTCTCCTCCTCTTCTAACAAACTGGATGCAATTACTAATAATCTCCCAAAACAGGCTACTGAAACTCGGACTGAGGTTAGGATGGAGAAATCACCTATCATACACACTTTGAACAACTGCCAGTACCTCTGTTAACTTCTTATAAATCATTATCACTGAGCACAGCAAAATAGAAACCTGGATCTGTGCCCCTGCTCTGTAAAAGTTACTTATCAGCGATAAGATCGGACCAAGTTGTGGATAGGCAAACAGGCCTAGGGACCAGAAAGGCAGTACCTCAAACCGGCCTAGGGACCAGAAAGACATTAGTACATCAAGCCAGAGAGACATTATGAACTCAATCAACATAGTGACTACTTTACCCCAGCACAAAGTAATTAAATTCAAACCAAAATGTAATTAGTACAAGTTTTTTCACTTTCCTTCGAGCCATGCAGTTGGGCGCCACTAATTATTTGTGCTGGTTTGGACAAATTTGGAGGAAAATATCCTCTGAGAGAAAAACAGGTAACAATCACCCTTCCCCCCCACCAGGTTCCGGAAAAAAAGAAATTTTGCTTGAAGGAAAGTGAAAGAGATAAAAAAACTATTTATTTCACAAACACACAGGAAAAGGATGATAATACTAAATAATGAAATTTCTCACTATAGAGAGAAACCTGGGAAGATTTCAGAGTCCTTCTGTAGGTGCGGTCTCTCTCCTCCTCAGAGCTGGGTCGGCGAGGGCCCACCCCCGGGCCTCTGGGAAAATTCTCCCAATGTGTTCTGATGTTGTTGAAACAGTCCAGAAGAGAAGAAGGGAAAAACCAAAGTCCCAGGAAACAAAGTTCAGCTCTCCGTCTCACGCTGGAGAAAAAAAAACCCCAAAAGCTGGCTGAAGAAAGGAAGCAGGGTGCTCCCTCCTGCCCCTGCAGCCAGAGAACGCAGAGGCGTGTAATCTCTGTGTCCTTGAGAAACTACTTTGAAAAGTTCATTTGTTTTTTTTTTTCTCTCAAGCTCCGTTTAAAGGCACAGAAAAGGCACAAAATTAATTTTTGGGCATAGAGCTTGATAGGGGATACACATCATAGAGTCACCCCAAGACACTCCATTCCAGCTGGGTAAGTGAGTGGCTTTCATACGTGTCTGGCATCTGGCCACTGTCAAACCCTGACAGGGTTGAATCATTTGCCTTTGTATCTCTTGATTATTGCTGTTTTCTTTTAGTAAACTGTTATTTTTTCACTTATATCTCTTCGCAATTGTCTCTCCTTATTAGTGGAAAGGGGAGAGGTTAAAATTATGGAGAGGTAACTTATTTCAAAGTCTCTGCCCCATAAATTGTCCTAAACTAAGACAGTCTGGTCCTCCACAATGGGAGAGAGAATCAGAAGAGTAAAAGTGAGAAAACTTGTGGGTTGACATGAAGACAGTTTCATAAGTAAACCAAAAGCCACGCACACAAGCAAAGAAAAACAAGGGATTCATTCATGATTTCTGTCATGGTTTAACCCCAGATGGCAACTAAGTACCACACCACCACTCGCTGACTCCCTCACACCACCACATTAGGATGGGGAGGAGAATCAGGAAAAAAAGTAAAATTCATGGTTGAAGAACAGTTTAATTTTACTTTGAAAAGTAATCTGTAATAAAAATAATAAACCAAATAATAATAATAGCAATGAAAAGGGAAGAGAGAGAGAGAAAACCTAGGAAAAACAAGTGATGCACAATACAATTACTCACCACCTGATGAGCAATGCCCAGCCTGTCCCCAAGCAGCGATTGGCCCCTTATAGCTAACTACCTCCAGTTTATATACTGAACATGATGTTCTATGGTCTGGAATATCCCTTTGGCCAGTTATGGGTCAGCTGTCCTGGTCATGTTCCCATAGTGTTTTGTGCACCTCCTCCCTGGCAGAGCATGAGACACTGAAGAGTCCTTGACAGTGTACACACTGCTTAGTGTGTTGGTTTTGCACGGCCTGGTTCTTGGTAGCAGGGGGCCCACGGAGGTGGCTTCTGTGAGAAGCTGATAGAAGCTTCCACCGTGTCTGGCAGAGCCAATCTGTGAGAAATGAAGCCCACTCCTCTTTTTGGGGTTTTATAAATTTAATAAGGGACAACAGGGGACAAAGGTCATTTAAAGAAAATGGACAGCGCTGAGTGCTTAGCTCATAGCCAGAGGCACACTCGCTTACACAAACTTCCCGGTTATATGCTTTAACATCATGCATATTAATAAACCACAATGCATATGCATAGTTTTTCTCTGAACTAATTTACATTTTCTTTAGAAGGGATTAACATAGTTCCTCCCCCAATCTGCCTTTTAGAGCATGCGTATTATGATGCGAGGGTCTTCAGGGGTTTTCTCTGATGAAGGCTTGAGTTCTCCCTCACTCTGAACTTTTCAACTTTGTCTTTGGAGCATGCATAGTTATGGTGTTCCTAGGTCTTTCTGGGTCCAACCGGTTTGAATTCCTTTCTCATTAGCACATCCTGCTGCTTCTCTTGTCTATTTTTGAGATTGTCCGCCTGGATTTCCGTTTATTTAAGCATTAAGCGATTAGCTAACCATATACTAGCTATTACATTGTATAAAAAAGTTCTAATTATATAGGTCTCTTATAACTCAAGCTATATAATCATCTTGTAACTTTAACCCTAGTTATAATGTTAATTAGTAAATATCTGCATAGCAAAGTTATTCTTAGCATGCACATAATATTTCCTAACATATTCTAATACATAATATTTCTTACATTTCACTACCCGCAAAAGCCAATGCTATAATAGCTGTTTATCACACAATCCCTGATGGCTCTGAGGATGGACATGCCGCTGGCCAAGGCTGGGCCAATTAGAGAAATTGGTAACACCTCTTTGATAACATATTTAAGAAGAAAATCAAAACAAAGTGGGGACACACTTAATTCCAGCTAGAGAAGAGGAGGAGGTGAGAACATGTGAGGGAAACATGAAAACAGCAAGGTCAGTGGAGAAGGAGGGGGAGGAGGTACTCCAGGTGCTGGAGCCAAGATTCCTCAGCAGGCTGTGGTGATGAGCATAGTGAAGCAGGTTGTCTCCCTGCAGCCCATGGGGATCCACGGGGGATGCAGAGATCCATCTGCAGCCTGTGGGGGAGGTGCCCACACCAGAGCGGGTGGATGCCTGAGAGGAGGTTGTGATCCAGTGGGAGACCTAGTGGAGAGAGGGGCCCCTGCCTCCAAACTGGAGCAACCTGTCCTTGGAGGACTGTACCCCGTGGAAGAGTGACCCACACTGCAGCAGTTTTGGGAGGACTGCTGCTTGTGAGGTTGGAACCATATTGGAGAAGTTCACGGAGAACTGTCTCCTGTGGGAAGGGACCACCACAGCATAGCAGGGGAAGGACTTCTCTCCCTGAGCAGCGGAAGAAAACCTTGGGTGACGAACTGACCAAACCCCCACCCCCTGTCTCCCTGCACTGTCGGTGGGAAGGAGGGAGGGACTGGGGGAAGAAAAGGTGTTTTTAAGGGCTTATTTTGATGCCTTAAGGAACCTAGAAATAAAACAACACACTTCTGAGATAATATTAGTATAGGAGGTAATATAAAGTTTGGTCTTTATTGGAGGCCTCCAGGGGCAGATATGGAAAATGTCTGCAAAATGCCCACCCCACCCCCCCCACAGGGTGAACACAGTTTTATAAGTTTAGCAAATTAGCATAATTGACAAAAATCACCAATTAGGAGCACAAGTGGTGATGCAATTTCCCCCCCAGTTCAATCCCCTTCTAAATCCTCCCCCCTCAGACGGGACTAAATTTTGTTGATGAAAATGTGTCTCAAAGAGCTTTTTTTGGCCTTGATTCCCAGAAAGAACCAAGATAGGATAGGGGCTTTGGAATGTGTTTTTTCTTTCTGCCTAGGGAAAAGGTAGGGAAAAGTACTGGGAAAACTAGCCATGGATACAACAATAGGCTACAGAGCTACAAATATATGTGTAAAGAATAGACAATATATAAAAGAAAAAAGGCAAAAAATCAATAGGCATCAATTTTACTTCTCATTATCCTCCTCTGATTTTGTTAGTAATAAATTCACTTTGTACCTCTAAGTTGAGCCTGTTTTGCCCTTGGAGTGTTTTCTCCCGGTCCTTAACTCACGAACCCTTCATTAAAGTTTTCTCTCCTCTGCCCAGCTGTGACAGGGGAGGGTGAGTGAGCAACTTCCGTGTGTGCCTGGCGTTCGGCCAGTGACAAACCGCGACAGTTTGTCGAAAGAAAGAAAACCCAACCAAAAACAAGAACTAAAACAAAACTTAAAACCACAATGGCAACAACCAAAACATCAGTTTATCATTGTCTTGGTTTTGGAGACAAATTTAGGAGAAAACGCCCTGGAATGAGTGTTTCCTCTAAAGAGAAGGGCTCCAATAATCCCTTTTTGCCAATGAAAGAAATGAATACCAGGGGTGAAAGTGAAAAAAAAAAAACCTGTTTATTAACAAAAAAAAATAAGGGTGCCCGCAAGGCACAGAAAAAGAAAGAAAAAATTGAATAAATGCTAGATATTGAAATTGTGGGACCTTACCCCCCCCGAAACCCAGTAACAGCCTTCCCTTGGCTGCAAGCACTTTCCCCTTTGGTGTAGTTATGGCTGCAGTCAGCAGGGGCGCTGGTGGCTCCCCAGCTGGGCAGGGCGGGTGCAATGCTACTCCCGCGGCTGCAGGGAGTGTTGTGGCGTGAGTCCGGCCGGCTCTCTCACGTGGACAATGGCGGATGCAGCTGGTGGAGAGGGATGGAGAAGGCGCTTCCTTTACAATTTCACAGGGGGAGCCGATCCTGGTGCCCCCTCTGGATAGCAAAAGGAGCTGTAGCAGGAACCTCAGGAGAAGCAAGCTGGAACGGCAGGACCTCCCGGCAGGCAGGGGGTGAAAAGGTACAGTGTAGCACAAACCCAGAGCAATGGCAGAGGTACAGCGGGGGTTGAGCAGCAGCAGCCCGGCTCCCGAACACAGTAGGGAAAAGGCTCCCCGGGATTTCTCACTGGCGCTGGCTAGTCCCTAGGTCCGGGCTGTGCGGCGGGATGGGCAGGCCCCAGCGGGAAACGAGGGTGTTCCCGCGTCCTTGCGGGGCACGCACTGACTCTGGGCTTCCCGACAGCAGAGCAGCAAAAGAAGCCAAGCCGGCAAGCTCAGTCACAGTGCCAAAGCAAAAAAAACCAAAACAAAACAAAACAAATAAAACCAAAAAAAACCAAAAAGAAGCAGGCAAAACCCACAGAAACAGCAGGATCCCTGGTCAGAGATGCTGCATGTGTCCAATCGAACAGCCCGCGCCGAAAGGGAAGGGCTGCCTCTCACCCCGCCCCCAATTCCCTCCAGAAACCCCAGTTTGGCTCCCATTCATCGCGATAGCCCCAGAGCCAGGGAGGATAGGGGATGGGGTGGGGACAGCAGCCACCCCGGGCACAAAAAAGCCAAAACAGATCCAAAACCCCAAAAATGGTATGGGACTGTAGAGGGTTGCAACATAGTTGATGGACAGGCTTTAAGACCAATCGCTTCTCGCGATTTTGCATATTTAAAAGCAGCACAGGCACGGGAAATTTCTTTTCTTTGTTCCGGTTTCCTGCGGAGGGGTGGCCGGTCCGGCCCGGGCCGGGCCCCTTTCCCCCTCCCTTCCCCCCGGCGCAGGGCCACGGACCCCCGGGTCACTGGGGGGAAAAACCACCCCGGAGCCGCAGGCAGCTAAAACAGCCATAGACTGCCGCACAGCTAAAACCACCCGGCGCGGGTTCTGGGGACCGGCAGGGCTTTCCTTCCTCCTCCACGCGGCCCCGTGCAGACCCGGCGGGAGCCGGCAGAGCTCCCTGCAGCCAACACAGCTTTTATCAAACTGAAGAAGACACCATGCAGCCAACAGCATAAAGGGAGAGAGGCTTTCTCTAACGTAAAGCCCGAAGAAAAGCAACTCTTCAACGTGGCAGCTTCGAGGTCAGAGAGAAAGCGAAAGTAAGTCACGTGGGACGAAGCTAAAGATGGCGGCAGGAAAAGAGGGCGGGAGCGTGCCCAGCGCGAAGCTTAAAAATGCTTTCTGCAGGCCGTGGTAAAAAACTGTAATATCACAAACTGTATGTCTCTTTTGAATCCATTTTTGAAGTACATAGGGAGATGAGAAATTCATGTGCAGCTTATGAAGATGTGAGAAGTGCCTATGCCAGGCTATATAGGAGTAGTGAAAAGCTTTTAGAGATTTTGTGAAGAAGAGAGCCTTTGTTTTCAAGCCAGAATAACTCATCTTTAAAAAGACTAAAACCCTATGAATATTGGGCCCATGACTGCAGTATGAATAGACTGTGAGATTTTCATGGGAGAGATGTTTTTTCACCTCAGCAGATTTGTTTCCGGGTGGGACTGTTGTAGGTAACAGTTTGGAAACCACGTTAAGCAGAAAAAACTTTTTCCTTAAATATTGGAAAGACTTTTAAAAACTGTAACACTGACCAAAACCCATGTATTGTTATCCTTTGTGCGAGTTGGGTAAAAAGAGGGGAGTGCTGGAAGAGAGGGGAGTTAAGCTTTAATTTCTTACTATTTCTTTTTACCATTAATTCTGTTAGCAATAAACTTTCTTTATATTGTAATTGCTCAAGTGTGTGCCTGTTTTGCTTTGCAGTCCTCCAGTTTTCCTCAGTATTCTTTGATTTCCCCTTATAAAAATAACAGATTTCGTGGGGCTTGGTGCCTAGCCAGCTTAAACCACAACAGGGATAATATACCATCCCCAAGACAATCATCAACATTATTCTCATACTAAATCCAAAACACAGCACTGTACCAGCTACTAAGAAGAAAACTAACTCTTTCACAGTTGAAACTAGGCAGGTGTTCATCCATCTCCAGGAAAGCAGGGCTCCATCATGCATTAACAGTTACTTGGAAAGACAAAATGCCATAACTCCAAACGTCCCCTCTTCTTCACCCAGCTTTATGTGGTTATCATGATGTCATATAGTATGGAATATCCCTTTGGTCAGTTGGGGTCAGCTTTCCTGGCTGTGTCCCCTCGCAACTTCTTGTGCACCCCCAGCCTACTCACTGGTGGGGTGGAGTGAGATGCAGAAAACGACTCTGTGTAGGCACTGCTCAGCAATAACTAAATCATCTCTGCATTATCAACACTATTTCCAGCACAAATCCATCACATAGCTGCATACTGGCTACTATGAAGGAAATTAACTACCTCAGCCAA
Organism: Lycocorax pyrrhopterus obiensis; assembly: GCA_014706295.1. Lineage (NCBI taxonomy): Eukaryota > Metazoa > Chordata > Aves > Passeriformes > Paradisaeidae > Lycocorax > Lycocorax pyrrhopterus. Next base: position 537,146 of record JACSVZ010000030.1, on the reverse strand, counting down.
AACCAGCACATTCCAGCCCTTATTCCATACCATATATGTCATGTTTAGGTCCCACACTATTCAATACATTCTCATTAACCACCACCCCCTTCCCATCCTTTGATTTAATACACAGATATCATTCCCTTAGTCTATGGACCACCCTTGTGAAATGTCTGTAAAAAGTCCACAGATGTCCACTGAGTTCATTTAATCCATGACTTTGGGCTCCATCTGTTATAGTGGTCACTCAGGACAGGATAAGTGCTGTGTTGGGTGCAGTTACTGGGCACCAAGGTCAGCCCAGGTTGGGTCACTGCTGCACTTTAACTGCTGTGGCAGGGCATATCACCTGTCTCCCACCACAGATGGCCGGTGCAGATAGAAGAGATAACCCAGGCGGGCAAGGCCCAGCGGGTATTGTCTCCTGGCACCAAAAGGTCTGCCAGCTTAACAGATGTGGGAAGCGATAAACAAACATAGGTGACCAAAAGGCCTGTTTTTACACTATAAAAGTACTACAGTTTATCACAGAGGCAGAAGTCTCTTACACACTCCTCTGGAACATGCGAGGAGATTTCTCCCCTTAAGTCTGGACGCAGGCTTTTGAGGTCACTTTCCCGGGAATTGAGAGAGAGGATTTTTCGATGTGTACTCCATCAAGATTGGATGGTAAGAAACATTGGATCCTAAGTTATACTATTTCTTAGCTAGCTGTAAATTTAATGGTACCTTTAACTCCGCATGTATAATACTAGTATCCCCTTTTGTCTTATCCCTGTGTAGGAATAGTCTGTTATGGGAAGAAATAAGATAGAATTGGGTTGTGGGCTGTGAGACGTGCCTGCAGAGGCACATGGCAGCACAAAGGAGCACATGGCGGCACACAGAAGCTTGTCTCCACCGGACCCTGGGGGGAGGAGGTGTCACACAGCAGACCCCTACAAAGAGGAGCCTGCCGAGAGCTGACGGACGGGTGAACAGCGAGTGATCACCCCATAGAAGGACATTTAGAAAGTGTGTTGCTGATGTGGCAACACAGTGTGAAAAATGAGTGGATGATAAATGTTGGCTTTTGTATATAATAGGATAACATTTACAAGTAATAATGTACTAGGTAGAAATAATGTTAAGGTAAAATATAGTAGAAAAGAGGTTAGAGTGAATTGTAACTTCAAAATAGTTGTAATAAACTGAGAAACGTAGTAGTGAATACATAGTGATAAACGTTCTTTAAGCTAATAAACCACAGAGCCAGGGATCAAGACATCTTAAAGAAACAAAGAAGATAAACTGCATACATCCCAGGAAGTCTGTTATCTCACTAAGAGCTCACACCTCCCAAAGAAACTGTCGAATAAACTGAGTTACAACTGAGAAGGGGATTCCTGCCTTCAATCCTTCAAGATCCAGAGGACCGGAGAGGCGTCTTGCTGGCGGGAGAGGGGTGCAAAGAGGTTGGGAAGTAGAAGTGAAGTGTAAATTATCTTCTAAGCTTAATGAATATGTAACAGTTTGAGAGGATACTTAAGCTCACAGAAAAGTGAATAAGATTGCGCCTCTAGCTGATTGCTAAGCGCCCAGCGCTGTATTTGCCTTTGTTCTACTAATAAATGTTCAATACTTTGTTGCTAAAATTTTTAGCTTGTTAATTCATTTACTTCAATTGGTGACCCCGACTGATACTCCGCTAGGACCTGCTTTCTTGCTGGGGAGGGGGACGCCTCTAACAGTATTCTGTAGCCCAGGAGGGCAGCGGGTACTAGCAAGCAGTAATTAGAAGCACGTCCTAAATCGTAGAACAAAGGCAAAGAAAACAATTTCTTTGAGCTCAACTCCCTTGAGAACCGCGGTAAATCGCCCACAATTCTTGTACATACAAAGACCTGGACAAGAAAGGAGGACTGGTAAGTCTTGTTCGGGGGGCGTGAAGGGGGGAGTGAATGGTGTGTGCATGAGACGTGGGCCGGACAGTCCGGACTCACGAAGTGAATGTGGAGCCCTTTTAACCGCGTTTCTGTCCCCTCGCGAGAGGATCGGCCGGTGACCGGGCGAAGCGAGAGAAACAAGTTGAATGATCCCCCTGAAATAATTCCTTAGGAGTCAAAACACCTTGGTAGAAATCCTCACACAGGAATTCTTAGGAGTTAAACGCCTTGGTAGAAATCCTCACACAGGAATTCTTAGGAGTTGAAACCTATAGGAAGGAGACTCCTTGGTAAGGGAGTGATTTCCTGGACAGTCCACTGGGAAATCTGGTTAAGACTAAAATTATCTAAGGTAAAGGGATTTTAGCTTTGTTGTGCAGATTTATTGAGAGTTTGGTTTTTGGTGTTTAGTTACATTTGTTTGACTTGACAATATAGATATTGGTAGTTTTATTATTAGTAGTGTAGTGTCACTGGTGGTTCAGTTCTGTTTGGCTCGAGTTCAGTTTGTAAAAATAGTTTTCTTTGTAGTTCCATCTTTTTATCTGAAGGGGAGAGAACTGTTCGGGAAGGTAAATCAGAAATTAATGAAGGTGTGTAAGAGGTAGAATAACGGGCAAGAAGTTAAGCAATATGGGACAGAAAGTAAGTAAGGTAAATCCCAAGAAAGGCAAAAAAAGTGTTGGATGATATACCACCCGATAGTCCACTGGGGGTTATGATAAAGTATTGGGATGAATCTAGCATTACCAAAGGGAAGGATAAAGTTAAAATGATAAACTTCTGTATGATGGTATGGGCGGGAAGAAAAATTAGGTCTGATAATCTATGCTGGCCAAAATATGGTTCTAGCGAAGGTTGGATGTGCCAAGCATTAAATGTATATGTTAATGGGAAGAGGCCGTATAATCTGGAAGAATGCAAATATGCTGCATGTTGGAAAGGATCAGAGGTAAAACCTACAACAATTATGAAGATAGAAGAGGATAAAACAAAGCCAGAGGGAGGCAAATGGGAACCTTTAGAATATCTTCCTCCGCCTTATAACCCTGTCGATGGGGAAGTTCCGCTACAAGGGGAACTCCTACCACAGGGAGAGGAAGCCCCGCTTAGGGAAGAAGTCCCTCAGTTATGCCGCCGGATTACGCGTTCAAGAGTAAGGGAAGAAAAGGAAGAGGGAAAGTTGTTTCCTTTGAGGGAAGTTCCTCTGGGGGGACCACAGGGAGGAATTAGATTTGTAAATGCTCCCTTAAACTCGGCAGAAGTAAGAAGTTTTAAAAAGGAGATGAAAGCTTTATTAGAAGACCCCTTGGGTCTTGCGGAACAGTTTGATCAATTTCTGGGGCCAAACATATATACCTGGGAAGAGATGCGGTCAATTATGAGTATATTATTTACCGCAGAAGAACAACAAATAATTAGAGCAGCAGGAATGAGAATATGGGAAAGGGAAAACCAACAGGGGGTTCCCGCTGATCAGAAAATGCCTCTTCAGAATCCTCAATGGGACCAGAATCAACCCCAGGGTAGACAGAACATGGCTGATTTTCGAAACCTGATTCTAAGAGGAATAAAAGAAGCAGCTCCGAGAGGACAGAATGCAGCTCGGGCATTCGATAGCCGACAGGGGAAGGACGAAACCCCCACAGAATGGTTGGAAAGGCTTAGAAAAACAATGCAACAATTTTCTGGCATCAACCCCTCTGGTCCGGTGGGACAGATGGTACTTAAAGTGAATTTTGTTACTCATTCTTGGCCAGACATCCGAAAAAAATTAGAAAAATTAGAAGATTGGCAAGAAAGGGGTTTGCAGGAATTATTAAAGGAAGCCCAGAAAGTGTATGTCCGGAGGGATGAAGAAAAAGCAAAGGCCAAAGCGAAAATCATGGTTGCTACTATGAAGGAAGCAAACAAAGGGGGGGGTGCCCAGAAAGGGAAGGGGTCGATACAGCACTCAGCAAAGTGGTCAGAGACACCTGGGGAAACAACAACGGAGAAACCGGCAAGACGGACCCTTAGGGAAACAACAACGGAGAAACCAGCAAGAGGACCAGGAACGTTTAACTGTCATTATTGTGGGATTCCAGGGCATTTAAGAAGGAATTGCCTGAGGCGTGCCAGGGATGTGAAAGCGTTTGAAGGGGAGATAGCATAGGGACGTCAGGGGCTTTTTATACTGGGGTCAGAACATCAAACAGAGCCCTTGATAAAATTAAAAATAGGACCTCAGGAGGAGGAAATGAAATTTTTAGTAAATACTGGAGCAGACAGAACATGTATTAAAAGTTCCTGAAGGGTGTTGTGTAAGTAAAAAGGTTATTAGTGTAATAGGGGCAAAGGGGGAAGGGTTTAAGGTTCCCTTAATCGAAAATGTACATGTGGAAGGCCCTAACCGATTCGCGACTGGAAATTTATTGTTAGTCCCGGGTGCCGGACGAAATTTATTGGGGCGAGATTTGCAATTATTATTGGGTATAGGTGTACTCCCAGAGGAGGGTCAAATGAAAGCAAAGATTTTAACTTTAACTAATGAGGATGAGGATAAAATTGAATCAGAAGTGTGGGCATCCGAAAATAATAGAGGGAAGATAGACATGAAACCAATAGAAATAATTATAGAACATCCATCTCACCCCATAAGGGTAAGGCAATATGCAATATCTAAGGAAGGAAGGATGGGGTTAAAACCGGTGATAGACAAATTGCTGCAAGAAGGAACTTTAGAAGCCTGCATGTCACCTCACAATACCCCGATATTACCGGTAAAAAAGGCTGATGGGACATACAGGCTAGTCCAAGATCTGAGAAGTTAACAAAAGAACACATACACGGTTTCCTGTCGTGTCCAACCCTTACACGCTTCTGAACCATATCCCTCCCTGTCACACATGGTACAGTGTGATAGATTTAAAGGATGCATTTTGGGCTTGCCCACTAGCAGAGAACAGTAGAGACTTCTTTGCATTTGAATGGGAGGATCCTGAGACAAGAAGAAAACAACAATTACGGTGGACTAGATTGCCTCAGGGGTTCACAGAATCTCCGAATCTGTTCGGACAGGCCTTAGAGGCTCTCCTGATGTCCTTTGAGCGAAGTGAAGAGATACTCATTTTACAATATGTAGATGATTTATTAATATCAGGATCAGATGAGGAAACAGTCCGGAATACCACCATTAATTTGTTAAATTTCCTTGGGAAAAAGGGGCTACGAGTTTCAAAGAAAAAACTACAGTTTGTAGAACAAGAAGTGAAATACTTAGGACACTGGTTAAGCCGGGGGAGTAAAAAGCTGGATCCTGAAATGGTGCAGGGTATATTATCTCTTCCCCCGCCACAAACCAAAAGGGAGGTTAGTAAACTATGGGGATTATTGGGGTATTGTAAGTTGTGGATTGAAGAATATAGCAAAGTGGTCAAATTTTTGTATGAGAAGCTGATCGGCGAAGATAATATCTGTTGGACTCCAGAGGATGATCAGAGGTTAGAAATAGTAAAAGGGGAAACTTACGGAAGCTCCAGTTTTAAGCTTACCAGATGTGGCCAGACCCTTTCAGTTATTTGTTGATTCAAATGAAGGAGTAGCCCATGAGGTTCTCACACAGGAATGGGGGGGGGTCCAGGAAACCTGTAGCGTTTCTGTCTAAATTATTAGATCCTGTGGCCAGAGGGTGGCCAGTTTGTGTACAAGCTATATCGGCTGTAGCACTTAGTAGAAGAAGCTCGGAAGCTCACGTTTAGTGGTACCCTAACAGTATACACCCCACATGCTGTGCGATCAGTGTTAAACCAGAAAGCTGAGAAATGGCTCACAGATTCAAGGATGCTAAAGTATGAAACAATACTCCTAGAAACTCCAAATCTGACCATTTCCACAAGTAGCCATTGTGAATCCTGCGCAGTTTTTGTATGGGGAACCAGGAGAGAATGTTACCCATAATTGTTTAGAACTAATAGATTATCAAACTAAAATACGGGAAGACCTAATGGAATGTGAATTACCGGACGGGGAGAAGTTATTCATTGATGGATCTTCCCGGTGCCAGCAGGGGCAGCGAATGTCTGGGTATGCAGAGGTAGATGGTAAAACTATGGACTTATGGAAAAGGGAAAATTGCCGAGTCACTGGTCAGCCCAGTCTTGTGAACTGTACGCTCTTAATAGAGCCTTGAGGTTATTAGAAGGGAAAGTAGGGACGATCTTTACGGATTCAAAATATGCGTATGGAGTAGTACACACTTTTGGGAAAATCTGGGAAGAAAGAGGATTATTAAACTCAAGGGGGAAGGGGTTGATTCATGAAGGACTTATTTTAGAGGTCTTAAAAGCATTAAAATTGCCTAAAGAAATAGCTGTGGTGCATATTAAAGGACACCAAAAAGGGAGGACCCTAGAAATAAGAGGAAATAATCTAGCAGATCAGGAGGCTAGAGACGCGGCAGAAAATGGTAGCGAAAAAGTCATGTTAATCCTAACTCCAAGCAAGGAAGAATTAGAACTCCCAAAATTTAGTGAAGCAGAGGAAAAAGAACTTCGTAAGATGGGGGGGAGCAAGATCAGTCTAGGAAATGGAAACTCCCTGACGGGAGACAGTTACTTAATAAGCCCCTTGCTAGGAAAATATTGGAGGATATGCATTCAAAGACTCATTGGGGAACTCAAGCCCTATGTGATCATTTTTTGAGGAATTATGGGTGCATTGGGATTTTGGGGTTAGCCAAACAAGTTACTAAAAACTGTATAACATGTCAGAGAGTAAATAAAAAGAATATGAGAAAAACCGCACCGGGAGGGCGTGAGTTAACCCTGCGACCATTTCAAAGCATTCAAGTAGACTTTACTGAACGTCCCCAGGTACAGAGATGGAAATTTTTATTAGTAATAGTAGACCATTTAACTCATTGGGTAGAGGCTGTCCCAACCGTCAGAGCTACAGCTAATGTGGTATGCAAAACTCTCTTGGAACAAATTATTCCCAGGTATGGAATGGTTAACAAAATAGACTCAGATAGAGGAACACATTTTACATCAAAGGTTCTACAGCAAACAACACAGGCCCTGGGAATAGAGTGGGATTTGCATACCCCATGGCACCCTCAAAGTTCGGGTCGGGTAGAACGAATGAACCAAACTCTAAAAAACACCTTAACCAAACTGATGATTGAAACTCAGATGTCCTGGATAAGGTGTTTACCTGTGGCACTACTAAGGGTCAGGACACAAGCCAGATCAGACTTGGGAGTGTCCCCCTATGAAATGATGTTTGGGCTCCCCTTTTTGACTACCCAACACAAAACTGCTACTTACGAGGAAGGAGAGGCGAGCGTTAAAAAATATATCACCACAATTGCTCAAACATTAGAAAACTTGCGGGCGAGAGGAATGATTCCTCAGACCGCCCCTTTAGACTTCAAAATCCATAATATTCACCCGGGGGAATGGGTAATGGTTAAAACATGGAAAGAGCAGACCCTGGCTCCACAATGGGAAGGTCCGTTCCAGATGTTGCTGACGACCGAAGCGGCAATTCGAACCAAGGAGCGAGGACGGATCCACGCCAACAGAATCAAAGGACCCGTGGAAGAACCTAAGGAGTGGACTCTAATATCTACACTGGGTGATACAAAATTAACTTTTAAGTGCGGATGGGGGGGTAATGAACTGGGAGAGCCCACACAATCCACGAAGGAATTTAAGTGTTGTAAATAATGAGGAAGTAAAACCAAGCCTGTATCAGTAGTTCCGGATACCATCAAGGCAAGTTTTTAAGGCTCTTGCGCTATTCCCCTTGGGGAAAAACAGTTCCGCTTCAAACCGGAGGATCTGAACTATATCAAACAGAGGGTTCTAACGTGTTTGCACTGGCTTGTGATCTGTATAAAAAAATTACATTATACCCCGATCTCAAAAACATTATTACGGCCCCCACCAGTGTCTGTCCACATACCTTGCTTGATTCATCCTAATAGTAGACACTGTAGCTTGGTCGAGTATAAGTGTATAATCTGTAAGCAAAATTGGTATTGTATTGCCCATAAGCGACAGCCTCGGTGCCCACAGTGCCGCGGTGGTTCCAACCGCCCAAATGCATTCCGTGAGCGTCTGTACCAAACAGAGATTGTAATCCTAACTTGTGGGAGGGAACTAAAAATCCCTGCATGATGAGAAATACCTAAGGAGGAGTGGGAAGCTACAATATCCCAGATAAAAGAACATCGACCTGACACCTGACTGTCGGCAAGACACTCAGTGCTATTAGCATAAGGATAACGCAAACTCACAAGGGACGGGGGGAGGAAAGCATTAACAACCGAAGGGCCCAAGGCATGCGGCTTCGGCTTTCTTGCCTAAAACATCCTCATTTAAATCATCAAGCATGAGTATTGTGCAAGTGTGTTAAGTGCTTGAGTAAGCAGTATTGTTCTTCAATAAAAAGGCATCCCCACTGTCCAAACTGCCGAGATTATAAAGAACAAAGAGACCAAGAGAATGCTGTGATAGTGCAAGTTTTGTGTGGGTGGGAGTTGCTTCTACCTGAAATTTTGGAAATTCCTGAGGAAAGGTGGGAGAAATCATTGCATTCATGTGCAGTGCGGTTTGCATAGAAGTGGGATAAGCGGCGTAAGGAGGGCAAGCCTGGATTGGCCTCTACACCCGCCTTAGACATAGTCCGGCCACGAGCTGCAACCTCGGAGGGCATGGGACAAGGGGGTGTACGCCATACCAGACCTCTGATTACAGCCGTGACGATCCTAATTTTCGCATGTATTTTCGCAAGGGTAACCCCAAGCAGCGCGAATCCAGCAAATCCCTGCACCAAATGCAGCTCCCTTATAAGATGGGGCAGTCGTGCTTCTTATCTGACCTGGCACATGACAGTAAATGGTGTATGTTACTATGAAGCTTCCCTAGAAACTTGTAATTATGGAGAACACTCACTATGGGTAGCCAAGTTAAAATCCTTGGGAGGACACCAGCTTGGACTACCGTGTCCGAAAAGACAATATGTTTGTTTTGCTAAAGCAGGAATGTGGGGCATTTCAGACGGTGGGGGTGCACAAGACAGATTTAAAAAGGAACTGATAAAACAGCGAGTGCAGACTCTCAAAAGCATCCCGAAACAGACCCAGCCGCTCCCAACTCTCTCAGACTCCCTTTATAAGAAGGTTAAAGAGCAGCTAAAAGAGACACTACGTCTCCCACCTCTCTCAGACTCCCTTTATAAGAAGGTTAAAGAGCAGCTAAAAGAGACACTACCTCTCCCACCAATAGGCGAAAATCTGTTTATAGATTTAATGGAATGAATAGCTCAAGCACTAAATGTCAGTGATTGTTGGATATGGCGGGGTGCATTGACAACAGAACTGTGGCCATGGAAAGGAATTAGCCTAACTGTCCCTGAAATTCTTTTATGGAATAAAACCAAAATATCCAGAGAGCACCGTCCTGAGGGATGGATGCTGAATTCAGGAGTAATGGGTGAGGAATGCATTGGGAGAGAGGGCCAAGCAATCTATAGAACGTGGGTAGGAAAAATCCCGTGTAAAAGAACTCTGTTCACAAATGTAACACACCGTTGGTGGTTACCCAAAACCCCTAATGGCTACTGGAAACTGAGTAACCAACTGAATGAAAATTGTAGCATCCAGGGAAACACAACCTTATTTTGGTGTAACGGTAGCAACAATGACTTTATCAGTCCTTTTGCAGGCACGGCAGAGTTGCATAATTACTGGAGCCGTAGTAGCAGTGTTAACATACCATGAGATGCTCCCGATGGACTCTTTTGGATTTGTGGGAGAAAAGCCTATACTAAACTTCCCAAAGATTGGAGAGGAGTTTGTACACTTGGAACTATTCAGCCAGGATTTTTCCTATTGCCAAAAGCAGTAGGGAAAAATTTAGGCATTCCAGTTTATGAAGATCTACAAAGACAAAAACGGAGTTCAATAGAAGGTATTCAGAAATGGAGAGATAATATAGGAGGCACCTAAAACTGGAAAAACGAAGAATGGCCTGCCGAAAGAATAATACAGTATTATGGCCCGGCCACCTGGGCTCAAGATGGTTCATGGGGGTATAGAACCCCCATTTATATGCTAAATAGGATAATAAGACTTCAAGCGGTGGTTGAAATAATTAGCAACAAAACGTCCTCAGCTTTAGAACTAGTCACTGAACAGTTATCCCAAACCAGTGCAATGACGTACCAAAACTGTCTAGCTCTTGACTATTTGTTAGCGGAGGAAGGGGGAGTATGTGGAAAATTTAATTCCTCCGACTGTTGCCTGCAAATAACTGATAATGGTCAAGCTATACTCGATATTGCTACAGACATACGGAAAGTTGCTCATGTACCAGTTCAAAAATGGGAATCAATACTAGAAACTGGGTGGTGGGATAAATTATTAGGAACTGCATGGTGGAAGAAACTAGCTCTTTTCCTTTTGTGTGCAACAGCTGGTTTGGTATTCCTCCCTTGCTTAATTCCCTGTTTTATCCGACTAATTACAAGTGTTGTCCAAGGTATGCAAGTAATCACTATGCCTACGGACCCGCAACAGACCACTCCGGTGACAACACAAAGGATAATGGTACTGAAGCAACAGAACAGTTCTGGGGACTCTCTTGAAGAAGCCAGATTAATCTGTAGGAATTTCGAACTTAACAGTAAAGTTTGAATAACGATTATTGCTCAAGCCAACATAACTGATAAAAAGAAAAAGAGGGGAATTGTGAAAAATGAGTGGATGATAAATGTTGGCTTTTGTATATAATAGGATAACATTTACAAGTAATAATGTACTAGGTAGAAATAATGTTAAGGTAAAATATAGTAGAAACAAGGTTAGAGTGAATTGTAACTTCGAAATAGTTGTAATAAACTGAGAAACGTAGTAGTGAATACATAGTGACAAACGTTCTTTAAGTTGATAAACCACAGAGCCCGGGATCAAGACATCTTAAAGAAACAAAGAAGATAAACTGCATACATCCCAGGAAGTCTGTTATCTCACTAAGAGCTCACACCTCCCAAAGAAACTGTCGAATAAACTGAGTTACAACTGAGAAGGGGATTCCTGCCTTCAATCCTTCAAGATCCAGAGGACCAGAGAGGCGCCTTGCTGGCGGGAGAGGGGTGCAAAGAGGTTGAAGTGAAGTGTAAATTATCTTTTAAGCTTAATGAATATGTAACAGTTTGAGAGGATACTTAAGCTCACAAAAAAGTGAATAAGATTGCACCTCTGGCTGATTGCTAAGCGCCCAGAGCTGTATTTGCCTTTGTTCTACTAATAAATGTTCAATACTTTGTTGCTAAAATTTTTAGCTTGTTAATTCATTTATTTCACTCGTAAAGGTTACCATAGGCAAATGACCCCGAACACGTGACAGGTCGATCTTAAGTACAGGGGAGTGGCTAACACCAAAGCCAACCAGGGAATTAGAACTGGGATATATTACCATAACCGAGCAGGCATCCTGGGAGAGGCTTCTTTCCCTCACCATAACCGATTCATCCTTGGCACCAGAGACTGTCTTACCAAGAACACTCTCTGTCTCTTGTACCACAGGTCAATTGGTCACCACAGGATAACCCAGTTAATTTTTTTCCCTATCTCAGGGTCCTGATGAACACCAAGCAGCCCAGAGCAGAGATGTGTCCCAGATTGTAGAACAGTGATGCAGTAAAGCTGCTATAGTGAGCTGCAGAACAAGATTGTTTGGGACTACATACAAGGAGGCACTTAGGCACCCAAATCCCAAAATTATGTATTTAAAATACCTTCATAACCCACTGCTCAGTCCTGGAAATGCCTAATTCCTTAGCCACCTACCTTTTCAGGTTTAAGTTCTTGAGGGTGCTGCAGGTGCACTTTGCACCTCCCTCAAGGTTGCTCAAGTCTTTTAGGGTCAAGCAGCTCATTGCTTAATGTGCATCTAAGATTCACCAACACAGATTAATTAGGAATTTTTCTGTCTGAGTTTCTTAGAGCTGTGATGGTTGTGCTAGAGGCCATCTAAAGGAAAATAAGGTCTAGATTAAAGAGTACTTAAGTGCCTGCAAAGTGAACTCTAACACTCCTTTTTTGAGCATATGGTTCCTGAGTACCCAGAAACTGAAATCCTGAACTAAGTTCAATTTCCTACAACTGATCCTGCAGGCCTTCCTCTGGGAGGAGAGTTTGTGACTCTAGAGGGATGAGTCCCAAGACCCACATGCTGTGTGAGACCTGAGATGCACAGCCTGAGCCTAGAACCTCTCTCTAGGAAATTTGAAATACAAAGTGAATTTGAACTCACACTTAGCTAGAAACACTGGTTATTTGTTTTGATTTAAACTGACTTCGGATTGAAGACAGAAATAACCCTAAGAAAAGTGAGCAGATGCCAAGACTTCTTCCTTCTCAGGAAGTGACCTGATCAACAAGGAGAATGTGAACAATGACATGTTGGAGTGTGTGAGCTGTGCAGACCCCAGGGGAGCCTGTCCTGCTCCATGGATCCCAAGTGGATTTAAAGTCTAAGAACTTGCAGGCTGAAGAGAGGCCAATTTTGCATACTTTTGAGGTTGAGTTGCCACTAAACATAGAAGGGTTTGAATCACATTTTCAGGCTATCCACCTCAAGAATGCCCAAGTTGTTTTTTGTTTCTAACCACAGGCATCACAGGGAGTTGCTGGGGGTAAGAAATAGGCAATTGGCTTTTAGGTCCCTGCTTTGAGCCGCTTTTCAGTCCTGAATAATTCTATGTGAATGCAGAGACAGCAGGGCACACCCAAACTGCTGCAGCACAATGCAGATCTCTGTGATGTTTGAAGCACTGCATTTCTTTGGAGATTGGTTCTTCACAGGTGCTTGCATTCAGCAAAAATAAAAAACAGGCCTTTTTTCCCCCCTGCGTTTTGACATTTATAATACATAAAATCTCCTGCTGTATGGACTGAAATAATATCAGGTTAGTTCCTACTCTTTCAGCCCCAAGAGAGCAAACACTTGTATAATTTTTTAATTCCCTTCCCAATTCACCTACTTCAAGAGAAGTCTTAGGTTAAGACTTTTTAAAATCATCTCTCAACTATAAAATGAAGTCATTCATATCAAACTTGTTATCAAGTCGTTATTAGAACTGCCAAGTACAACATGATATCAACAAAGAATAACACCAAATATTTAACGTATGAAATATGGTGACCTTGCATTGTGCTGGCTTGGACAAGAAGTACTTCTGAAACCAGTGACCAAAGTTTCAAGTGTTTACAAAAGAGAATTTCCTCTATAAAGAAGGTTTCTAGTCTGCCAGAGAGTTAGTTTATGTTTGAAATATTCTTACTGAAGAAAATAATCTCAGGTGCATGATTTGTCTGCTTGGTCACTGATGTTAGGAAGAACAAGTGATGGGCATGCAGCAGAACATGAAGAGCTCTTCTCCATAGAGTTTTCCTTCTGATGCCAACATTCATTGTGGTGGAAATGAAATTCATAGACTGAACAAATCGATAGGGCATTAGATGGTTTATTGGCCAGCAGGTCCCATCCATTTGAAAATGAGGCTGGATTAGCGTAAAACGCAGGCTGCAATAATAGTCTGCTTTCTCATTCTCTTCTAGATGTGTATTTTAAAAGATAGTAGAGGGTTAATTATCAGCACATATTGAATTGGACTCTACCCCTGTGTCAGTGTTGTGTTGATCTAGTTTTCTCTGAGCAACTTGTTAAACTTGTTTTGTGGAAAAGGTTTCTTGTTCTTTCAACAGAAGTAACATCTTTGCTTTCAGGTTGAATGAAAAGGAACAATAGGGGCACACTTGCTCAGCTCTTGTGCACATTTATTTAGCAACATATGTTAAGAAAGTGACATCCTTTGCTAAAATGAAAATGTCCAATTCATGTTGACAGCAGGATCTACCAGCTATGGTTCGTTAGATATTTATTACCCACACTGCCAGTAGGCAGTAGATGTGTATGCTTCTATTACTGATGGCACCCTGAAAAAAAAAGACAAAAAAGCTAAATGGAAAAGTAGTATGCTGAAGTGTCTCCTCGTTCAGGCGGTATTTTCTTGTTTTAACTAGAATTCTATACATCAGGCAACATGTCAGTACAGCTATGATTATAGTTCAATGATGAATTTTCTGTGGCATCAGGGCAGGCAATGTTCTTCCAAAGTATTTTTCCCTGTTCTATCCTCCCAAATTAAAACTGGAAATTAAGAGGTAAAGAGAAACAGTCACAGACACAGAACAGGTAGTTTGGCCATTCTCCAGTGAAGCTGGTGATGTGCATCACAGGGTGCAGACCTCTTGCCTGGCCACCGGGCTCAGCCATTCCCAGGGCCCAGAGGGCTGGACTGGAAGGCAGAGTTTGGGCCTGGGGGGAGAGGCACTCCTGCGAAGGATGGGGGGGTGTTGCAAATGAACCATGCTGTTTTCCAGGCCCAGGGCTGGTGAATTTCTGGGAACTGGGCTGGCACTGAGGACGGGGAATTTGTACTTTTGTTTATCCTTGCATGGTACAAACACTGTTTTATATAGCTAGCAGTAGCAAGTGGTGACACTATGTTAAATGAGATGTTTAAGACTGATATAGTGATGTAGGGCAGAGAAAAGCAGGCCTGGTATGACAACAGCAGACTTTAGAAATGCAGACACAGGCTGCAGTGCAAAGCTGTACAGGGATGGGGTGACAAGAGATGGGGCACAGGCTGGGCACTGGAGAGAGAATCACAGAATCACAGAATGGTTAAGGTTGGAAGGGACCACAGTGGGTCATCTGGTCCAACCTCCCTGCTCAAACAGGGTCATCCTAGAGCACATGGTACAGAATTGAGTCCAGACGGTTCTTGAATCTCTCTAGTGAGGGAGACTCCACACCCTCTATGGGCAATCTGTTCCAGTGCACAGTCACCTGCACAGGAAAGAAGGTCTTCCTCATCTTCAGGTGGAACTTCCCGTGTATCAGTTTCTGCCCATTGCCTCTTGTCCTATTGCTTGGCACCTCTGAGAAGAGCCTGACTCCATCCACTGACACCCTCCCTTCAGATACTTAGTCCCATCTCAGTTGTCTCTTCTCAAGGCTGAACAGGCCCAACTCCCTCAGCTTGTCCTCATAAGAGACATGCTCCAGTCCCCTAATCATCTTTGCCACCCTCTACTGGACCCACTTCAGGAGCTCCATGTCTCTCTTGTATTGAGGAGCCCAGAACTGGACACAGCACTCCAGAAGCACCTCACCAGTAGAGGGGCAGGATCACCTCCCTCAACCTGCTGGCAGTGGTCTTCTTAATGCACCCCAGGATCCCATCGGCCTTCTTGGCCACAAGGACACACTGCTGGCTCATGGACAGCTTGTTGTCCACCAGGACCCCCAGGGCCGTCTCCTCAGAGTTGCTTTCCAGCAGGTCAGCCCCCAGCTTGTACTGGTGCCTGGGGTTATTCCTCCCCAGGTGCAGGACCCTGCATTTGCCCTTGTTGAATTTCAGACAGTTATTCTCTGCCCATCTCTCCAACCTGTCAAGGTCTTTCTGAATGACTGCACAGCTCTCTGGGGTATTGGTCACTCCTCCCAGCTTTGTATCACCAGCAAACTTGCTGAAGAGGCACCTACTCCTTCATCCAAGTCATTGATGAACAAGTTAAACAATACTGGGCCCAGTATTGAACCTTGGGGGACACCACTAGTGACAGGCCTCCAACTAGACTCTGTGTCAGTATAGGGTTCAGTTCGAAACCGGGCAGAAACACCAATTAAGTGTTGCAGTTTTGGCTTAAATTATCTATTACTTGCTTATTTTCTTTCTGTGAGATAAGAATTAAGAGAAAAACAAAGCAGGCACAAACTTTAAACAGCTGCAATACAAAGAAAGAGTTTTATTACTAATAGAATTAGAAGTTAAAAAAAAAATCAAAACAAGAAATTTAAAGCAAACCTCCCCCCTCCTCCAGCACTTCTCTCCTTTTACTCAGCTCACACAAAGGATAATAGAACATGGGATTTCAGTCAGAGTTGCAGTTCTTAAAAAGTCTCTTTCTTATGCTTAAAAAAAAAAAGGGTTTTCTTCTGCTTTACCTGGTTCCCAAACTGCTACCAACAACAGATCCGCCCGGAAAGAAACAATCTGCTGTAGTGTAAAACATCTCTCCCATAAAAATCTCACAGTTTTTTCACACTGCCAAACATGGGCCATCACATGGGGTTATTAATCTTTTTAAAGATGAGTTATTTTAGCCTGAACACAAAGGCTTTCTTCGCCACAAGTATCTAAAATTCTCTCACTGCTTCTATATAGCCTGGCATAGGCACTCTTCACAATCTTCACGGGCCACACGTGAATTCTCCATCCCCCCATGTACTTTAAATGGATTAAAGAGACAAACAGTTTGTGATATTACAGTTTCTTACCACGGCATGCAAAAAGTATTTTTAAGCTACGTGCGAGAAACGCGGCGCGGCCCTCTTTTCTCCCGCTGCCATTTTCAGCTCCGTCTCACATGACTCACTTTCTCTTTCTCTCTAACTCTGAAGCCGCCACGTTGCAGAGTGTTTTTGTTCAGGCTTTACGGGGGAGAAAGCTTCGTTTGCTTTGTGCTGCTGGCTGCATGGTGTCTTCTTCAGTTCGGCACAAAAAGTGCTAGCTGCAGACAAAAGGCTCCGCTGGCTCCCGCTGGCTCTGCGTAGTGAAGACAGGGACCTGCCGGTCCCACGAAGCCGCGCCGATTTAGTTTAGCTGTAAGGCAGTCCATAGCTGGCTTTAGCTGCCTGCAGCTCTGAAATAGTTCCCCCTCCCAGCAACCCGGGGTCCGTGCCGCGGTGTTAAGAAAAAAAAAAAGGAGGGATCCAAGGGTCCCGGCCCGGCCCGGTGGGGCCCGGAGGCTCGGAAGCCCCCCCACCTTCCAGCAGGCGAGCTAGAACAAAAAGGAAATTCCCGCCTTTCCGCGTAGTTTAAATAGGTAAATTGCGAAAAGCGTCATTAGTCTAAAAAGCTGTCCATCAACTCAAGGTCAACCCACTACAGTGTCACTGGTTACGATCCTCTGGGATCTGTCATTCAGTCAGTTCTCAATGCACCTCACTGTCCACTCATCCAGTCCACAGTTCCTGAGTTTGCCTATTGTGGGGTTGCATTTCCCACTGATTCACTTATTAAATGCCCCTCTCATTGTTCCCCCCCACTTTCCCTTGCCCCTAGCCCTGGCCACTCCCTCGAGCTCTCTCTATTGGTTCCTGTACCCCAACTCCGCCCATATACCGCCCCGAGCCCCTGGGAAAAGGCCTCTGCTATCGAATCACGAGGTCTCTGCTCCTGGGAACTGGCTGGACAAGATGCATCAATAAAGCCATGAGGGGCCGCCATGGGAGTCCCTTCTCTACCTCCTTTGCCGTCTCTGTGTTGTAAGGCTGACAGCTAAAAGAGCAAGAGTGCGGGGCCGTCCAGAATGGACTATGAGAGGGCAGAGAATGGCTGCCCTGCCCTAAGAACCCCCGCTGCGCTCCCAGGGAAGGCTGCAGCTTGCTAGACCAAACCTAGCCACTACAACAGCCTATGAGGATGCTGTGAGAGAGTTTCAAAAGCCTTGCTGAAGTTCAGGTAGACAATATCTGCTGCTCTCCCCTCATCCATCCAGATAGTTGTTTCATCATAGAAGGCAACCATGTGGGTCAAGCATGATTTCCCTCTAGTGAATCCATGATGACTACTCTGAATCATCTTCTTGTCCTCCACATGGATAGAGATGGCCTCCAGAATGAGGGCTCCATCACCTTTCCAGGGATTGAGGTGAGGTTGACTGGCCGGTAGCTCCCTGGGTCCTCCTTCTTGCCCTTTTTGATGACCAGGGTGACATTTGCTTCCTTCCAGTCCTCAGGCACCTCTCCTGATCACCATGACCTCTCAAAGATGATCATGAACGGCCTGGCTATGGTGTCTGCCAGCTCTCTCAGTACTCATGGATGCACTCCGTCAGGGCCCATGATCTTGTGGATGTCAAGTTGGTTTAGGTGTTCTCTGACCCAATCCTCCTTGACCAAGGGAAAATCTTCCTTGTAAGATTCCGTTACCCTGGTCTCCTGGGTCAGATATCTCTGAGGGCTGGTCTTATCAGTGAAGACTGATGCAAGGACGGCATTCAGTAACTGCCTTCTGTGTCTTTTGTCACCAAGGTTCCCCTCTGGATTTAGTAACAGGCCCATATTATCTTTTGCTTTTCTTTTGTTATTGATTTATTGATTATTTTGTTATTGAAGAAGCCCTTCTTGTTGTCCTTGACATCCTTGGCCAGATTTAATTGCAGATGGGCCTTGGCCTTCCTTGTCTCATTTCGACTTACTCTGACAACCTCTCTATATTTACTCCAAGTAGCCTGACCCTGCTTCCATCTCCTGTGTGTTTCCTGCTTACACTTGAGTAATGACAGGAGTTCCTTGTTCATCCATGCAGGTCTCTTGCCCCCTTTGCCCAATTTCTTGCTCATTGGGATGAATCGTTCTTGAGCCTGGAGGAAGTGATCCTTGAATATCAACCAGCTCTCTTGGACCCCTCTTCCCTGCAGGACCTGTTCCCACAGGATTCTTCCAAGAAGATCCCTGAAGAGACTAAAGGTAGCTGTCCTGAAGTCCAGGGTTGTAATCTTATTGCCCTGCTTCTTCCATGCAAGATACTGAACTCCACAAGCTCATGGTCACTGCAGCCAAGGCTGCCCCCAACCTTCACATCTCCAACAAGGCCTGCCGTGTTAGTTAGTATGAGGTCAAGCAGCACACCATTCCTTGTGGGATTCTCCAGAACCTGTAACATGAAGTTGTCATCAATGCATTCCAGGAACCTCCTGGACTGTTTGTGCTTCACTTGTTTGCTTCTCCAGCAGATGTCAGGGTAGTTAAAGTCCCCCACAAGAACCAGGGCCTGTACTGTAAGGTTGCTTCTAGCTGCCTGTAGAAGGCCTCATCCATTTCCTCCTCCTGCTCAGGCGGCCTGTAGCAAACATCCACAACAGTGCCACACTTACTAGTCTACCCTTTTATCCTAACCCATAAGCTCTCGACTTGTTTGTCATCTACCCCAAGACAGAGATCGATACATTCCAAGTGTTGCCTCACATAGAGGGCAACTCCACCAGCATGCCTTCCTGGTCTGTCTCTCTTAAACAGCGTGTAGCCCTGTCAGGACTTAGAGAATGCAATAAATTGTCTCAAACACTGACAAAGGAAGAAGTTTCCACAAGATAAGCTACCACAATAGGCACAGATGACAAACAGGAAGGCATTAATTTTAGGCCTACATGGAGGTGAAAGGTTTGGAATTAGCACACCAGACAAGATTCCACTCTGCAGACTGTGTGAAAAGTGCAGATGCAATAACAGAAAGATGGAGGCCTGGTGAGGCAGATCTGGGTAACCTATCCAGACAAAAGTTCCCATCATGGCAAACTGTGGGAAAGGAAGCAACTGCTTACACACATGCCACCCCAAGTTGTGGGAACAGCACGTACACCTCTGGATACCCGGGACTTGGACTGTATAAAAATGGCACCTCCAGAATGTTGCTGTTGAGACGGTCACGACACACATATGTTGCACTTGGACACGAAAAGAACCACGCAGACACCTTGTCAGGAGAGAAGCAAGAAAGAGAGTGGGTCAGAGACCCCGAGCTTTATTATATATGTTCTTAGAAACCACCGTGGATTGGAGGGAGAAATTACCACCCCTCAATCACACTGGTCAAAGGAAAAATCCATCAAACATCTCCGCCTAGGAGAATGGAATGAAAAACAATAAAGGACGGTTAACAAAACATGGCTATGTTTACAGAAAGTGCGTGAGAAACTGTTACAGAAAATGAAAACATCGAAGAACTGCAAACTCAGGGCAACATCTCACCCTTTTTCCATTAAAAAAGAAAAGGAAAAAGAAAAATGAACAATGTTCAATCTCTGCTTGTGGAAGGACCATCGGAGCGACCACCCACATCATCTGCATCTGAGTCATCACTCGATGTTCCATCCACTTGATGACTTTCACTTTGGTCACGGTCTCCACCTTGCCTGTCGGCCAGATTTTGCCTCTGCAGTCGCAGGTCAGGACAAACACACTTTGCAGGTACCCAGCGCACCCCAGTATCTGTGGATACACAAGCATACGAAAGCCCCGAAGCAATAAGGTCATAGGGACCTTCCCACTGTTTGGTGACTAAATTCCGCACCCGAACCTTCGCTTGAGGCTGCTGTGCCTCATCCGAAGCCTGTAACGAGAGGTGATGGTTCAAAATGACAGGATTATTAGAATTCTGCGGTACCGTAAGGTGATTGATGGTATACAAAGCTTTTGCCAACCGACTGTGTGGGGTTTCACCCTGCATTCTCCGTTTTTGTTTTTGAAGAACCCGCTTCAGAGTACCATGAGCACGTTCTACAATAGTTTGACCAGTCGGAGAATGAGGAATACCAAACTTGTGTGACACACCCCACAACTGCAGGAACTTCCTCACCTCTTTCAAGGCGTAAGCACGACCATTGTCGGTCTTCACAGCAGAAGGTATGCCTAGAACGGCAAAAGCCTGCCTCCAGTGGGCAATGACATCGCGACTCTTTTCTCCAGCATGAGCAGAAGCCCACATGGCAGAGGAGCAGGTGTCCACCGTGACATGCACATACTTAAGCCGGCCAAATTCGGCAACTTGGGTGACATCAGTCTGCCAAATCTCCAAGGCCCTAAGGCCTCTGGGGTTTACCCCCGCCGGCAAAGGCGCAGCAAGCGTGTGACAGTCGTCGCACGACTCGACAATGTCACGGGCCTCAGTTGGCATCAACTGAAACTGCTTCTGCAGGGTATGTGCGTTCTGATGGAAAAACTCATGCGATGCCTTGGCCTGCGCGAGTGTATCAGGCTGAGGTGCTACCCACGCCAGGTTAGCCAACTTGTCAGCCCTCGCGTTACCTTCCGCTATGAACCCTGGCAAACTGGTATGACTCCTCACATGCAGAACGTAATACGGATGAACCTGGTCCTGAATGACACACCACAGGGTCTGCAGCAAATGAAACAAATCAGCATTGCCGACTTCCTTCAGAACTAAATAACCCAACCGCTGTGCTATGTCAGCCACATAGGTGGAATCCGTGACCAAACTGAAAGGTTCCTGGGAAAATCCTTGAAATGCCATAAGAGCAGCCCTCAGTTCAACCAATTGGGCTGAGCCATCCTCATGACCTTCCAGAATCTGCCACTCAGATCCATCCCTCCAGGTAACAATGGCCTTTCCGGTTCTTCCCGAACCATCAGTAAAGACAGTGGGTCCGTGCACCGGCTCCTGACTATGTTTGGGCCTCAGAGAAATCTCTGTGAGTTTTGCCACTTGCAGCAACTTGTGGCTAGGCAGATGGTACGCTACCTGCCCTGAAAAATTTTCTAGAGCGCTTTGCAGAGAAACACTGTTTGCAAAGCTCCAGTCAAAGTCTTCCCGCTGTACTGGTAGTACAATCTTTGCGGGGTCTGCACCCATCAATTGCAAACACCGTTGCCGGCATTTGACTATCAAGCGAGCGATCAGCTCAAACAATGCGGTTGCCGTCTTCTGCGGCTGATGGGGCAAGAAGACCCATTCCAGGACGTGCAAGGGATCGGACCATTTGTAACTCCATTGGCCAATGATACCTGTGGGATGCAAATCTGGAGTGGTGATGAAAACAGTGACATCAACGGAGGGATCAATGCGATAGACTTGTCGAGCAGAAACAGCTCGCTGCACCTCCTCCAGCACCTGACGTGCCTCAGGGGTCAATGTGCAAGGCGACTTCAGATCAGTCTTCCTTCAACAAATCAAATAAAGGAGACAACTGTGCTGTGGTCAGTCCCAAATACGGACGTAACCAAGCGACGACACCCACCAATTTCTGGGCATCATTCAGTGTCTTCACCGAATGCACAAATTGCACCTCTTGGTGTTGAACTGTACGTTCCAAAATTTTGACCCCCAAATATTTCCAAGGAGGTTGCTGCTGAACCTTCTCTGGAGCCACCTGCAGCCCATGAGAATGCAAAGCATCGAGCAACTGAGGCTGTATCCGCAGCAGCTCATCCCGGGTGAACGCAGCCACCAAGATGTCATCCATATAGTGATACAACTGAGCATCAGGAAACTGCCTGCGAACTCCAGACAAGGCTCTGGCCACATACATTTGGCATATGGCCGGCGAATTTCGCATCCCTTGGGGAAGAGTCCCCCATTGATATCTCTGTGCAGGTCCAGCATTGTTAATCGCTGGCACCGTGAAAGCAAATTTCGGTCTATCATCGGGATGCAAAGGAATTGAAAAGAAACAATCCTTCAGATCCACGATGAGGATCGGCCAACCTGCGGGAAGCATGGTGGGTGACGGCATACCAGCCTGCAACGTCCCCATGCCTTCCATTACGGCATTCACCTTCCTGAGATCTTGTAACAATCTCCATTTCCCAGACTTCTTTTTGATGCAGAAGACAGGAGTGTTCCAGGGACTGGTAGAAGGCTCCAGATGACCCTGGTCCAATTGCTCCTGAACCAACTCATGAAGGGCTACTAGTTTATCTTTAGGCAGGGACCACTGATTCTCCCAGATGGGTCTGTCCACCAGCCACTGTATAGGAGGTGTGGGACACTCTGCGCCCTTCACCACAGTGGCCCCCATCAAAAATCCGTCCCGATGCGCACCCCCCACGCAGCCAGAACATCCCTCCCCCAGAGGTTAAGAACAGTTTCAGTAACATGAGGCCTAACCACGGTCGTCTGTCCCTCTGAGTTTGTTATCACCACAGGCTTCTGGCTCACGTAGCAGCGCTTCATCCCTCCCAATCCCGCAACAGGTGCCCCCACCGGATCCAACGGCCACTGCGGAGGCCAAGCGGCAAGGGAGAGAATCGTGACATCCGCGCCGCTGTCAAGGAGCCCGCGGAGGTGGGCCTCTGGCGGTGTGGCATCGGGGATGGACAGGGTGCACTGCATCTCAGGACGTTGTTCGGTCATGACAGCGGTCCAATGAACCTGAGGTGGCCCAGTGGAACCAAAGCAGCCGTCTCCTCGTGACCTCGACTCTGCCCTGCGAACAGAGGACTTAAAAGGGACAAGTTGAGCAATCCGAGTCTTTTCAGGAATTGTGACCGGGGGGGTGGGTGTGGAAACCATGGCATAAATTTGTCAGGTGTAATCCGCATCAATGAGTCCCAGATGCACAATGATACCCTGAACGGTGGCGCTAGACCTCCCCATGAGGAGAGCACTCATGCCATCACCCAAGGGACCAAAGGCATCCAAGGGGACTTTGTGCACTGCGCAAGAGTCTAAGACGACCGCTGCTGCTGTGCAAACGTCCACACCTGCTGAGCCGCTGGTGCTGGCTGCGAGCTGGCCAAGCAGACCTGCATCAGCTCTGGGGTTTGGAGAGACACTTGTGTCTGAGCACGTCTCCCCCGCGTGCTCCGCCCCCCATTTAAAGCCGAGCCCGAGGAAAGCTGACCATTAACAGAAACTGCCGCCTTGCAGACATTTGCAGTATGGTTCGGCTTCCCACACCGAGCACAGAAAAACAAGACAGCCATGCCTTTCCGCACCTTTCCTCCTGGCTTCCTGCTGGGCTGAGCACTCCCCTGCTTCCGCCGCCCGCCCTGCGGCCCTGTCCAGACCGGCCACGGGGCAGCAGCCACGGCAGCCACCTTACAACCGGCGATGCCCACCGGTGCACAGGCCTCAGCCATTTGACATAAAGAAGGATCACCAGGAAGTGCCCGAATAATCTTCTTACACTCAGCATTGCAATGAGCCTTGGCAAGGTGCTTAAGCAACAGCGTCCTTCCATTCTGATCCTCCACCTGCCTCTCTACAGCGGCAGTCAGCCTCCCTGCAAACTGCAAGAAGGATTCACCATTCCTCTGTGCAATATCTGCAAAGTCCTCCGCAGGAGCAGCCATCTCAATAGTTTGAACCAACGCTGCCATGCCTACCTCTCAGCACTGATCAACCACAATACAGCCCAGGGCAGCCTGCCTGCGAGTGTCAGCAAAATTGCCTGTAGCTAGCAGCACATCAAGTCCAATCCCATGTCTGGGATCCTGCTGGCCCAACCCAGCATTCTGCGCTAGTGTCCTAGTTGCTAACTGATGCCATTTCGATTCAAAGATGACATATTCCACAGGCTGAAAGAGAACACGAGCCAGAGTCCGAATATCATAAGGTACTAATAAAGTAGCATTAAAAACTCTAAGCAGCTGTATAACCTCACTAGACCCCAGACCATATGTGGTGGGTTGACTTGAATTGACAGACAGCCTGTTAAACCAATTACGCTTTTCTCAATTTCACATATTTAAACCGCGTGGACAGCCGGGATTTTAAAGAGTTTTTTCCGTTCCAGCTCGGTGCCAGGACGGGACGGAGGGGGGCCCTCAGAGCCCAGGGCCCCGCCGGGCCGGGCCGGGCCAGGCTGGGCGCCCCTGCTCCCCCACTCTCAACGCCGCAGCACGGACCCTGGGTCGCTGGGAGGGGGAACTATAAAGCCGTCTGACACAGTTTTTTTAAGAAGCCGGCGGGAGTTTTAAGCCTACAGCCAGCACACTTCACGCTGAACTGAAGAGAATACCGTGCAGTTAGCGGAGCAGGGAGAGCAGGGAGCTCTCCTTACCGTGGACTCTAACTGGTGTAGTATATGATACAAAATAATTCGTGCTAAAGTTTTAAAGATTACAGCATTTTGCTGAGGCTGAGAAAAAGCACAAGCAGGTGACCACCAGAACTGTGCTGTTCAAGGGATTTCTGTCTGAATAAGCCCCGGCAAGGTACATTCCAATTGCATTCCACAGATAAGCATTTCGTGGGATTTCCTCATCTGGCAGAGCTCCAGGATGTGTGTGTATATACAGAAATATGGTTCCAGGATGTGTGTTCCGTGTATGTATATGCAACAATAATATACTTTCACCAGAAACTGATTCCAACAGCAAAAATCGACTACTGATTCCAGGAACTGTCGTCAGACGTGGTGAAAAAAACCAGGAAAATTATATTGTTGTATTGAAAAGATAAGATCAACAAAGAAAGAAAAAAAGTATAAAAAGACACCTCAGAGAAACCTCAGCGGTGAACAGGTGAGATTCGAACCGATAGAGGTCGGAACTCAGTTCACCCAGCGCCGATCGCCTGGCTCGGTGTTGTTTCTGCTTCGTGGCTTTTTCCGAATTTTATACTTTGATTATTAATAAATTCTCTTTAATCATAATACTGATTGGCTCGCTTATAACACTGGTAACAGCAACTTCAAAGGCAGAGAGAGAAGTAAAAAGCTGATCACATGGGACGACGCTCTAAAGCCTTTAAAGATGGCTTCGGAAGAAAACAGAGGGCGGTGCCGCGCTTCCCGCGCGCAGCTTAAAATGCTTTTTGCAATGCCGTAGTAAAGACTATAATATCATAACTGTCTCTTTAATCCATTTAAAGTACATGGGGGCATGGACAGTTCACACGTGGCTTGCAAAAGTTAAAAAAGTGCTTATGCTAGTTTCTTTAAAAGCCAAGAGAAAGAGGAGTTTTTTAAAGACTGGGGGCGAAAAAACTTTTGCATTCAAGCCAAAATAACTCATCCTTAAAAAATTAATAACCCCATGTAATAGTCCGTCTTGCAGTGTAACAAAGCTGTGAGTTTTCATAAAAGGAATGTGTCACACCACAGCAGTTTTTTGTCCTTGTTTCTCTTCTTAAGTCTGTTAGTAAACTTCTTATAGTCTGTAAGTTTTGTGCCTGCTTTGTTTTCTCCTAATTTTTCCCTCACACAAAAAAAATCCATATTTCAAGCTAAAACCCCTACACTAAATTAGTGTTTCTGCCCGGTTTCCAAATTCAACCCGCGACACCATATCTGCCAACCTTCTCCCGGAGGTCCATCAGAGCTTTCCACGACATAGCCTGATGGGTGTTTCGATTGTCACCAAGAATAACAGGGAAAGCCTGGAGACCGTCCGGTGGAACCGCAGCACCTGCCGTGTCCCGTCCCACGGTGTCCACAGGGACTTCAGCCGCAGCAGGGCTAAGGGGCCTATCGCCACAGGGCGACGTGCCTTGGCACGATCACCCACTTCCTCAACTTTAGCTTTCACATCCCCCCAGAATTTCACAGGATCCTGGGGGCGAACCGTGACCTTACACAGTGGAAGAGTCCACAAGGCAGCCGAAGGGGACCCGTCAGCCCGAGATCTGGGATCCCGGGGAGGCACCGGCCCCTCAGCCGCGGCACCGCCTGCGCCGAACACAAACAGTCCGGGACTTAACCCCGCTGCAGCTTCGGCGACTGTGGAATGCTGCGGAGGCGAAGCCGTGCCATCCGGCCCCCGGCTTCCCCCAGCCCCAGCAGAACCCGCGCCATCCGGGACGCCGGAGGCGCTGACCGCCGCCGCCGGAACAGAAGATGCTGCAGCGGCCGCAGCCGCAGGCACAGGACGGAGCGAGGCCTGCCCGGACTCCCCCCGCCCCTGCGCGGGGAGGGATCGAGCCGCCGGGAGGGGCGGATCCCGCAGGGCTGCGGCCCGCCCCTGCGCCACAGCCAAAGACCCGGATGGTGACGGGCGCGCCTGCGCAAGCTGCGGGGTGGGGGCCGCCGATATCGAGCCCAGAAGGGTCCCGCCGCCCCCTGCGAAATCCCGGGGCCCGGGGGGGACGAAGCCGGCGCCGCCAACCCCCCGGGGCTTTCAGAAACCAATTCGTCCCCGAACGCCTGCCAATCATCCCAGCTCGGCTGGCTAGTGAGCGGAGCGCTCTCCGGGGCTGGTCCATCCCCCATATCAGCGACCTGAGGTGGGAGGGGCAGTTCCTCTTCCACCTCAGCCAGCTCGGGGGGTGCTCCGGGCTGGCTCAGCGGGTCCACGGGAGTAGCTGTTCCCGACAGACTGCCGTGGCCTTGAATAACAAAATTCACGCGTCTCCAGGAGACCAACAGCTTTGCCACATCGAGACTAAACTCGACAGCTAGCATATCAAGCATAGCATCTCCTAACTCCGCCCAAGTTGCCTTAGAAAAAACATCTCCAGAGCCCTGGAAGAAACTCCGTGTTTTCCCTCAGAAATATACCTTTTCCAACTCCGTTCTGGAAACCGAGACTCCTTTTCTCTCCAACGCTATCTCTAAAACCTCTAACGCCAAGGAATCGCTTGAGGAATCCATAATAATCATCATTTTTAAAACCCTAGCTGACCAGGGAAAAAACTCCCTACCTGACTCGAGCCTGCACTTCCCCATACGGGCCACCAGATGTCGCACTTGGACACGAAAAGAACCACGCAGACACCTTGTCAGGAGAGAAGCAAGAAAGAGAGTGGGTCAGAGACCCCGAGCTTTATTATATATGTTCTTAGAAACCACCGTGGATTGGAGGGAGAAATTACCACCCCTCAATCACACTGGTCAAAGGAAAAATCCATCAAAAGTCTCCGCCTAGGAGAATGGAATGAAAAACAATAAAGGACGGTTAACAAAACACGGCTATGTTTACAGAAAGTGCGTGAGAAACTGTTACAGAAAATGAAAACATCAAAGAACTGCAAACTCAGGGCAACACACATACGCTCTCTGCCCCGACCAATGGCAAAAAGCACGTTTATTATTTACACAACTTCTTTTATACACTTTCTTAGCTACATGTTCATTGGCTATTATTTTGCTACTGTACGATACTATTGATTGTCTATAGTGTACACACATTCTTTGCTAAACATTGGCCAGTATCCTCCCCTTTGCAGCTGTTACAACTTCTTTCTGTTGTTTATCTTCTTGCTTCTGCAATTCTCATGGGTACAAACTGATTGTATCAAGGGAAATGTTGCGAGGCCTTCAGACCAGCTGTTGGTTCCCACAACAGAAGAACACTCCAGGGACCCCCACCACCTAGAAGACCTAGAAGGGCCAGCAGGATACCGCAGGAACCCATGTGGTGGTGACGTGACTATAATCTCTCTTTCTCCCTCCCCCCTTCCTATTTCTACCTCTCTCTCTCACACATTTACTGTTAAATAAAATCTGTACTATTGATTTTGGCATAGGGTCTCGTTTGCACCTTACTTTGGTCAGAGGCATCTTTTAATAACAGGACCCTAATATTATTTCAGGAGTGGGATCCTAACATTATTCCAGTGGATCATAACAAGCCCTTCATGATGACATTCCAGTCATGCAGGCTATCCCACCATGTCTCCACAATCGCAATGAGATCAAAGCCCTGGGACTGCACACAGGTCTCTAGTTCCTCCTGTTAGTTCCCCATATTGCCCCACAGGCACTTTATAGAGGTATTTGAGTGTGTCAACATCCCAGTGGAGGTGCAAGGAGATGTCCCATAGTCCTGTCTTGTAGATGCTTCTTTGGCTGCTTGTGCTTGCTCGAAGTATCCCCACTTAAGCCTTATTTTGCTGCATGGATGGTCACTATAACTCTCCCCTTCCCCACCTTTCCTAGTTAAATGCTTTCCTTACCAGGTTGGCCATTTTATTTGCAAAGACACATGTGCCCCATTTTGTGAGGTGGATCCCATCTCTCCCAATCAGCTGCTGATCAGCAAACAGCATCCCATGGTTATAGAAACCAATCTCCTGTTGCCAACACTAGTGATGTAGCCAGTCATTTAGCTGTTAAATCCATTTAGTTCTCCTCTCGCTATTTTCCCTAACTGGTGGCATCAAGGAGAAGACTACATGGGCCCCCAGACCCCTGACTGCTGTTCCCAGAGCTCTTAAATTGTATTTGATGGTTGTCAAGTTACCCTTGCTATCATTAGTGCCCATGTGAGAGACCAGCAGGAGGCAATAGTTGGATATGTTGACAAGCCTTGGCAGTCTTTCTGCCACATCTCTGATTTGAGCCCCTGGAAGAAAATAACCCGCTCAGGACAACTGGTCAGGTCAGTATATGGGTGCCTGTCCCCTGCAGCAGGGAGTCAAACACAACAATTGCTTGCCGCTTCCTCCAGGTGATCTTGTCTGCCACAGGGTCTAGCAACTCAACTGCTTCACTTGAAGCCTTGCCCAGATCATTCTCAGCTTGAAGGGCACTAAACCTGTTTGTTGATGGCAAGTCTTCAGAAGGAACAAGAGCATTCCTCCTCGTACTGCAAGTGGCCAGTATCCAGCCTTCTTCTTGTATTAACACTGGATTTCTTGTGAGACATGGTGCAGAGCCCACGTGCATCTCCGATGTAGAGAGGGGCTTGTTACGGTCCAGTTTTTAAAGTTGTTAGAAATGCCTCTGCCTGAATTAAGGTGCAAACAAGACCATATGCCAAAGTCAATAGTATGGATTTTATTTGATAGCAAATGTGAGAGAGAGAGAGAGAGAGAAAGAGAGAGAAAAAGGAAGAGAGAGAAATAGAAAAGAGGTGGGGGGACAGAAAGAGAGTGATAGAGACTGAATAAAAAAAAATATCACCACTCCGTAGATCCCACTGGCATCCCGATGATCCTCTCCAGCTGGTCTTCTTGGTGGTGAAGGTTCCCTCAAAAGCATAGAATCTGATGGATTAATATATATTGGAGTGAAAGCTTGTCTGGACCCAGGCCCAGAGGAAAGCCAAAGTACAGGAGTTGAATTGAAGCCTTTGGACAAGCTGAGATACATGAAGTCATACCAAAATGAAAGAGAAATATAGATTTTTTAACTTCTAGTAGAAATACATGCTAAGTGCCTTAAACATTAAAAAGCTGCAGCAGAGACCTTGAGCATAGTTCCTTTTGCTGTAGCAGTGTTATTCTTTCATAGAGTTCTTTATTTTAGACAAAATATGGATAGAACTATATTGTTCACATTTTTTAGATATATTATTTTAGACAAAATATAGATAGAATGAAATTGTTCACATTTTTCAGATATAGTGTTCACATAAACAATAGGAGCTGATAGAAACTGTATACGCAAATCTGTGTAATACCTATGTAATGCTTACGATTGTTAGAATTAGACCAGGATAGGTTGAGAAAAGAAAAACTAGAATCGTGTGTTAATTTCATTGGTTAATTAACAAAAATAATCCACACTTCTGTAAGAGTTAGGTAGGTAGTTAGAAGAAATTAGAAGAAGAAACTGCTGCCTGCTGCTTTTAGCTGCTGCTGCTGTTGCTGTTTGGCTTTACCATGTAACCCCCTTTGAACTCTGCCTTCAAGAAGCTATGAGACTATGAAATAAAGAACTTAGCAGAACAGCAGCCTCCTCTGCTCTCTTTTGCTCTGGTCCGTGAAGGAAGGGCTTCCCATCAAAAGCTCAACAAATGGTGCCTCTGTTTTAAGGGGGGAAGGACTTTGAACCTGTTGATGCATCTTCAAGGTAGGAAGAAAAAGGCTGTTTGGAAGAAACAGGAATATCCCGGGAACTAAGTGGACCTTGAAACGTAAAGGTGACCTGGTCTCTAGTGGATGCTGAAATGAAAGCATAAAGCCCATCTTGCTGGACGAGTTGGAGGGAGCCATGCGTGAACTTGCCTGTGGGGGACAGGTAAGTGCCCCTTGAAGCAATCTAGATGGGAAACAATATGTCAAAAGAGCAGAGGCAAATTTATGAACATCTAAAGTATTTATTAATATGTAATGATTATGAGGTCCCAAGCAAGGATTTAAAAGATCTTTTAATATATGCTCAGAAAAATTTTCCAGAAGTTAAAGCAGGCTCTGCATTAAATAAGAAATTATGGGACCAAATTGGTATAAAATTATTTGATGATTCCACCCGTGGAAATAAATCTGTAATGAATATATTGCCCATATGGCGAATAATTGTTGAAATATTGAACAATCCCTTCTCTAAATTCGTAATTACAGTCCCTGAAGTAGAATCTGATAACAAAACACTGCAAAGTCCAGTTTCAAATTCTAGATCGCAGCTGGACATTAATGTGGGTGGAGAGGGCTCTCAGCCAGATCCAATAAATACGGGAGAAACAGATGCGCGCGAATTTGCGTGCAGCGATTCGGTCACGGGTGTTCCATCGGCACAACCTCCGTATTCTTTAACTGCTGCTAAGCTGCAGCCGCGGAACCCGCCGGGATCGGCGGACCTGTCACAGCCGTGTTCTCGGGTTGCACAGCTAGTTGAGACAACACCGGGTGCAGCCCCCGCGCTTTCGCGCGTCGCTCCGAGCAACCCAAGCGGCACCCCCGCGGATGCTTTGCAAGCCGCCGCGCGCGAAACAAACCCCCCTCTGCCCCCAGATGCTGCCGACTCCGTCCCGCCGCTGCGGGCAACGGAGCTGCTTCCGGCAGGCGCTGCCGTCTCCTCTCTATCGGGGCTCCCACCCCCCACCCAGCTCGGGAACACAGACGGCATTCTCCCTTCTTGTTCTGAAACGGTTTCGCTTTCTGTCTCCGCGGCCGGGAAATCCGAGATTCTTATACACCCAAACTCGGTTGCGCAGCCCGATCTAGGCGCCGAACATCCGCGCGGCGCGGGCCAGCCGAGCTCCCCGCCACCGCGGCTTCCATGCCCCCCCCCCCGTGCGGTCCCCTTTCACCAAGGCGCGGCGCAGCTCCGGCACCATCTCTCGGGCAGCTGCTCGCGTCTTGCCCCCCGTGCGAGACGGACTCTCTGCCGCTGCCCGCCCTTGCATTTTCACCCCCGCGCGGCACAGCTCGGGCAGACCCACCGCCTCCGTTGCCCCCAGGGGCTTTTCCCCTGCACACAGCGGCCCCTCCCCCGCGTGGCGCGGTTCGGGCAGGGCCGCCGCCGCTGCCGCCCGCGGCTTTTCCACCGCACGCCGGGCCCTCACTCCCGTGTGGCGCGGGTCCGGCACGGTCCCTCCTGCCGCAGTCCGCGGCATCCCTCCCACGCGCCGCGGCTCAGGCAGAGTCCCTGCCACTGCCGTTCGGGTCTCACCTCCCGTACAGACCTGCAGCAGCGACCACCATGCAGCCTGAAGCGGACCGAGGCTCCGGGGCCGCCTTCGCTTCTCCGCTGGTGCAGCCGCCGCCTGTGCCGGTTGGCAAGCTGCTGAACCACCCTGGCCACGACCCTCCGCCCATGGTTCCTCAGGAGGATCAAGTCTGCTATATTCGAGCCAGCAACAGGCCGAGAAACAACTCTACTGTACAACTTTTTTCCCGCCGTCCCGATCAAACGGCTGACGTCACAAGAGCATTTGCCGTACAGCATGGAGACGACTTGGTCACTTCCGTAAACAATGGCCACGTACTTCCGCCACCGCCATCTTGTAACCAACAAGCTGTTAATCCTCTAGCTACAGCGCCACCTGTGGCCGCTTCTATTATTGCACCATCAAATACCTGCAATCCACAGACAGACAGACACAGACAGACACAGACACAGACGCAGCCTCTCTCGGAACAACGGATTCTATTTCACAGAAAGGGGGGAGATGGACCAGACAGAAACAGCCGCTGGAATAATAAAGACAGAGGAATGGATGATGATTGTTCTGCTTCTGATGAAGAAGAAAGCCTATCTCTCCCTCAATCAAGATATCCTCAGAAGGAAAGTCAAAAGCCAGTTTCAACAGACTGGGCAGAAGTTAGATGAAAGGCACTCAAAGAAAAGGATTTTTACTTAGCCCAAGAGCCATTTCTAGCTCTGCCAATCAGATACGGCCGAGGGAATGCTGAACCAAGATGGGTGAAGATAGAACATGATGATATCAAGGACTTGAGAAGAGCCATTCGAGAAAATGGGATAGGCTCACCATATTTTAAACAGTTGCTAAAAGCAATATTTGATAATGCAGACTTAACACCCTTTGATTGCAGATACATTGCTTCATCAATTTTAACAGAATCACAATACATCCTATGGGACATGAAGTGGAGGAAATTCTTGAATCAAAAAATTGCAACATATGCTGGAGGTCCCCATGCAGCGCTTACAATAGCTCAGCTAGCAGGCGACCCCCCCAACGATAAGCCCGAAGAACAAGTAGAATTACCGAGAGCAGTATTAGGAGATATAAAAAGAGCAGCCTGCAAAGCTTTTTTGTTGACACAACCAGTGGGGACCCCAGAAGGGACTTATACATCAGTAAAGCAGGGGCCATTAGAGCCCTATACAGCATTCATCGATCGCCTGACACAAGCCCTGGAAAGGCAGTGTGAGAATGATGAAGCCCGATCACTCCTGCTTCGCAACCTTGCATATGCGAATGCCAATGAAGATTGCAGAAAAGTCATTCGAAGTCTACCTGAACAAGAACCTACCCTACCACAAATGATAGAGGCTTGCAGCAAAATTGGCAGCCCTCAACAAATAGCTACCATGCAAGCAGCTACCTTGGGAGAGTCACTTGAAAAGGCTCTCAAAAGTCAGTCAGAAATAATAGACCAGAGACTTGCAAAAACCCTTGATGCCCTCAGTCTAACAATTCAGCAGAACAACAAGGCTACGCAAGAAGAAACGACCAAAAAAGGATGCTATCATTGTGAAAAGCCTGGACATGTGAAGAAAAATTGCCCAGAACTGACAAGACATTCAAGGTCATTCAATCGCTGCCCAAGACGCAAGAAAGGAAGACACCATGCCAACCAGTGCCACTCTAAGTATGATATAGATGGAAACCTTTTACCGGGAAACGGGAAAAGGAATGCGAATGGTTACCGCGTGGGGAGACAAATAGTGCCATTTCAACAACCAGGGAATTTTCAAGGGGCCGGATTTGTGAATTACTTGGGCCAAACCCCATTCATCAGATTGCCGCCCACCTACCAAGTGATCCCGAATTACTACCGCCAGGGGCCCAATGCGATCTGGCAACTTCCAAATTAGTTTATTTCCTACGTGATTGTCATACTGTGGTATCCACAGGGGTGACTGGAACATCACAAAAGAGACAAGATTTCCTGATTATAGGCAAAGAAAGAAATCTTATTTTGGGACTTGTGGTTTTTCCTTCCATTGTTTCTGCTAATTGCAATGAAGAATTAACAGTCTTAGTGCAAGCATGGAATCCTCCACTTGTCATTCCAGCAAGAACTCCAATAGCCACAGCCATTGCCTTGCCAGCCAACATAATAAAACATCTCACAGAATGGCAGCAGGTTTCAGGTGCGCCTCCAGATGTCTTTTGGATACAACATATAGGTCGCAATTGACCACAACTGACCTGCAGTGTAACATGCAATAACAAAACAGTTCAAATTACAGGCCTTCTGGATACAGGCGCAGATGTTACAGTAATTTCTCATATGTTCTGGCCAAAAGACTGGACTCTAGTAACACCTTTGAACTCTCTCTCAGGTATTGGGGGAGCCACCGTATGTCTACAGAGCAGTTGCATGATTACAGTTAAAGGACCTGAAGGGAAGACAGCAACTATTCGTCCCTTCCTTGTGCAGAAGCCAATCACAGTATGGGGAAGAGACCTGCTGTCCCAGTGGGGAGCAAAATTAGAAGTGGATTTTTAATGGGGGCCATGACGGCACTCGTCACCCTGAAATTGTCCTGGAAAACCAACAATCCTGTTTGGGTGAGTCAATGGCCCCTGGAGAAGAAGAAATTGAGTGCCCTCAAAGAACTGGTCAAAGAGCAATTACAGAGAGGCCACATCAAGGAAACTAATAGTCCATGGAACTCGCCAGTGTTCGTCATACACAAGAAAGCTTCTGACTCCTGGAGATTGCTTCATGATCTCAGAAAGATCAACGAAGTGATAGAGGACATGGGACCCTTGCAACCTGGACTTCCATCTCTCTCAATGGTTCCAAGAGATTGGCATCTTGTCATCATAGACTTGAAAGACTGTTTTTTCAATATTCCACTTCATCCAGAAGATGCCCCACGGTTTGCATTCTCAGTTCCAAGCATCAATAGATGAGAGCCATTGCGAAAATATCATTGGCTGACTCTTCCTCAAGGCATGAAGAACTCACCAACTATCTGTCAATGGTTTGTGGCCCGGGCTCTTTCTCCGGCTCGACAGAAGCACCCACAAGCAATGATTCTACATTACATGGAAGATTTGCTCATTGCAGCAGCAACCCAAAAAGAAGTGGAAGAGGCCCGTGGCAGTGTTATCACAGCAGTCCAAAATGCTGGGCTTCAAGTTTCTACTTCAAAGGTTCAGGAAACCTCACCATGGAAGTATTTAGGATGGAGAATGACAGAACAATTAATTAGACCACAAAAGATACAGCTTCGAACCAAAATCAGCACCTTGCAAGATCTGCAACAATTTTTGGGAGAAATAAACTGGGTCAGATCCATCTTAGGGATCACCAATGATGAACTTGCTCCAGTTTTCAACCTACTTAGAGGAGACTGTGACATTACTTCTCCGAGATCCCTAACACCCGAAGCTCAAAAAGCTCTTGAAAAGGTCACTGAAGCTCTTCGACAAAGACAAGCTCATCGATGTGTGGAGTCCCTACCTTTTTTTCTCGCAGTACTAGGAGAGAAGATGCAGCTGTATGGTCTCATATTCCAGTGGGACACTTCCAAAAAAGATCCTTTGCTGATAATAGAATGGATCTTTTTGCCTTACAGGTCTCCAAAAACAATATTCACGACCATGGAAATGCTGGCTCAGATCATAATCTGAGCCAGAGAAAGGTTGTTAGCCATGGCAGGTCAAGATTTTGTAATGATTTATATGCCTTTAAAAAGAGAGTGTCTTGATTGGGCTTTAAAGATTTACAAATTGCATTGTTAAACTACTCAGGTGCCTGCTCTATCCACTTTCCAAGCCACAAGCTGTTGTAAGCAAAATTAAACTTCAGGGAAAAACCTATTTTAAGTGAAGTGCCTCTAGAAGCTGTCACGGTGT
Organism: Lycocorax pyrrhopterus obiensis; assembly: GCA_014706295.1. NCBI lineage: Eukaryota > Metazoa > Chordata > Aves > Passeriformes > Paradisaeidae > Lycocorax > Lycocorax pyrrhopterus. The sequence goes on along the minus strand of JACSVZ010000030.1, from coordinate 501,487 downwards.
TTACTGACGGTTCAGGGAAGACACATAAGTCAGTAATAACGTGGCAAAACCAAACAACCAAGAGATGGGAATCAGATATTCAAGTGGTAGAGGGTTCTCCTCAAGTGGTGGAGCTGGCAGCTGTGGTCAGAGCATTTCAGCTTTTCCCAGAACCTTTTAATTTGATTACAGATTCTGCATATGTAGCAAATATAGTTAAAAGAATTGAAGGGTCAGTTTTAAAAGATGTTAGTAATGACAGTCTATATCATTATCTTTCATGTCTTTATTCGATTTTACAAAACAGGAAAAGTCAGTATTTTGTTTCTCATATCAGAGCACATTCTTCGCTTCCAGGATTTTTAGCAGAGGGAAATGCAAGAGCTGACGAATTGACCGTAGCTGTTGTTAATACCCTCCCTAATATTTTTGAACAAGCAAAACTGAGTCATGCTTTTTTTCATCAAAATGCGCAAGCACTCATGCGAATGTTTCATCTTTCTAGGGATCAGGCAAAAGCAATCATAAGTGCCTGTCCTGACTGCCAATTTGTACAGCCTCCTGTTTCAACAAGAGCAGTCAATCCGCGAGGATTGCAAAGCTTGCAATTGTGGCAGACAGATATTACCAAATACCCGTCCTTCGGGAAATTTAAAAATATCCATGTATCAGTGGATACCTTTTCAGGTGCAGTCTTTGCTTCAGTGCATACAGGTGAGACAGCCAGTCACGCCTGTCAGCATTTTTTGCAAGCGTTTGCTTCATTAGGGGTTCCTCAAGAAATAAGAACAATGGCCCTGCATACACCGCAAAGAAATTAGCTGATTTTCTAATGGATTGGGGAGTTCAGCACACTTTTGGTGTTCCTTACTCTCCCACAAGTCAAGCCATTGTTGAAAGAACACATCACTCCTTAAAACGTATTCTAGATCAGCAAAAAGGAGGGTTGGTACAGGCAACACCACAGATGAGGTCGAGTAAAGCTCTGTATGTCTTTAATTTTCTGAACAGCTCTTTTGTAGAGCCTGATCCACCAATTTTCAGACATTTCTCTAACAGTACAAGAGCAAAGTTAAAAGAAAATCCTCCAGTGTTGATCAGAAAACCAGAAACAGGGCAGATTGAAGGTCCATTTCCGTTAATAACATGGGGCAAAGGGTTTGCTTGTGTTTCTGCAGGCGGTCAACTTAGATGGCTTCCAGCGAAGAACGTGAAACCCTATCAAGCACGAAGGAACTCTGACAACCCCACAAGCAAAGAAGCAGGCACACAGACCTGAATTGTCCAGAGATCGCAACCTCTGCCTGCTGTCTTGCATTCTATCTGCAGAAGACTGTGAACTTTGGGTGTGAGAATTGATAGTATTATAGAATTCTTTGTTAGATGATAGTATAAGAAGAATATGGAACTTAATAGAAAATTATGCTTATGTTTTTTTGCTTTGCTTGCTTTTAGCTATGCAGATTTACCAGTTAACCAGCCGAAAGCTAATGTTTGGGTGACTTTAGCTAATGCATCAGGTTTAGATACCATATGCCTGTCCACTACAACCCCTGAGAAACCATTTTCTACCTGTTTGATTGGTGTGCCAGTGGATGCTTGGCCAATTCCGATAGAAATTGATGAAGCTATTCAAGGTCCTTTCATTAATACGAATGTGTGGAACTACTACAATCCAGTGGATGCATGGGACTGGTGGGTTCCTCACCTTCCCAAGGCATCTTCTGAACCTCAGGAACTAGAGATCCTTGGTTCTACATATATGACCTTTTGTGTCAAATTTAATTACACAAACAAGGATCAATCTTTAATTATGGATGTTACTCCTCATCACAATTTATATAAAAATCAAACCTTATGGTGCAATTATACTTCTTTAGTCCATTCTGTATATGATATTCCCTTTCAGTTACCACGTGGAGTATTTTTCATTTGTGGAGATAGAATTTGGCCTGCTATCCCAGCACACATCACTGGTGGACCATGTAGCGTGGGAAAACTTACTTTGCTAACACCCAGTGCAAAACTGCTTGCTTTTATGAGACATAGAAGTAAAAGGTTTATTCATCAATATCAGCCAGATTGTAATGATAATTTTGTACCCTGGGGTCCTGTGAAAAGGCTCTCAGCAGCTCTTCTTTTACCACAACTTGCTTCAGGAGTAGCACTGAAACAATTAGATCGACTAGGGTGTTGGCTGAGTAAGGAATTCAATGCTACTTCCCTTGCATTAAGTGATATGTTAACCGATACCAAAGATGTCAGACATGCAACTCTGCAAAACAGAGCTGCAATTGATTTCCTTTTACTAGCACATGGGCATGGGTGTGAAGATTTTGAAGGAATGTGTTGTATGAATTTATCTGATCATTCAGAATCCATTCATAAGAGTATTCAACAACTTAAAGAAGGTGTGTCAAAGATTAGAGTTGATAGTGGAACTTGGTTAGATAACTTGCTTGATGGATGGAATTTAACAGCATGGGTAAAAGAGCTTTTAAAGATGGGTTTCTATATATTAGTTATCATCATAGTCGTGTTAATAATAGTACCTTGTTTGCTTCAATGTATCCGGCAAATGATCAACAACGCTGTTAAAGGAGTCTACATGGTTCAAACAGGAGGGGGAGATGTTGAAGTGAAAGCTTGTCTGGACCCAGGCCCAGAGGAAAGCCAAAGTACAGGAGTTGAATTGAAGCCTTTGGACAAGCTGAGATACATGAAGTCATACCAAAATGAAAGAGAAATATAGATTTTTTTAACTTCTAGTAGAAATACATGCTAAGTGCCTTAAACATTAAAAAGCTGCAGCAGAGACCTTGAGCATAGTTCCTTTTGCTGTAGCAGTGTTATTCTTTCATAGAGTTCTTTATTTTAGACAAAATATGGATAGAACTATATTGTCCACATTTTTTAGATATATTATTTTAGACAAAATATAGATAGAATGAAATTGTTCACATTTTTTAGATATAGTGTTCACATAAACAATAGGAGCTGATAGAAACTGTATACGCAAATCTGTGTAATACCTATGTAATGCTTACGATTGTTAGAATTAGACCAGGATAGGTTGAGAAAAGAAAAACTAGAATCGTGTGTTAATTTCATTGGTTAATTAACAAAAATAATCCACACTTCTGTAAGAGTTAGGTAGTTAGTTAGAAGAAATTAGAAGAAGAAACTGTTTGCTGCCTGCTGCTTTTAGCTGCTGCTGCTGTTGCTGTTTGGCTTTATAATGTAACCCCCTTTGAACTCTGCCTTCAAGTAGCTATGAGACTATGAAATAAAGAACTTAGCAGAACAGCAGCCTCCTCTGCTCTCTTTTGCTCTGGTCTGTGAAGGAAGGGCTTCCCATCAAAAGCTCAACAAATATAGGCTCAGGCCTGGTGGGAATGCCCAGGTACCTCCCCCCGGTGGGGGGACAGTTTGACACAGTCTCTTGCAGCAGACTGTGGGTCTGTTGCATCACTTTGCATCACGTGCAATGCTGTGGTGCAAGGCCTCAGAAATGAGTCTGGGGAGCGCTTCGGGGGTCTTTGATGGATTATGTCACCCCCTCAGCTGCCTCTCACGTGAATGTCCCATGGATGTGGCCTGTGGGGTTGGGGGTTTTACAGTTGGGCAGGATTGTGTAAGGGAGGATGGGTGTTCAGTGCCTCTGACCACAGGTTACGCCATGCACCCAAAACCTCCTCCCCCTGCCCTCGGTTGGGGGGGCAGTCTGTGTAAACCTTGCTTCTGTGGGCTGTGGTTTCCCCCACCCCAAACCCAGCCAGAGATTATCCTCAGCACAGCTGCCAGATTTGGCTTTCTTGTGGATGCATTCTTCTCCCTCAGCCTGAGATGATCGAAAAATAGTGTCCCCTTTATCTTATCCAGGCAGCTTAACTCACAGTCCAAAGTTCCAGTCAGGCATCTTGAAGGAGGGGTGGGCTTCTGTGGTTGTAGCTTCTTTATACAGTTTTTGCTATAATGGGCAAAACTCCTTCATAACAATGTTTAAGGCATGAACCATTTCAGTCCCTGACAGGGCTGAGACTCCTGAGTCTGTAGGGTTTCTGAGAATATCCTATCTATTTCTTTCTCATCTTCACCAATGCTGCTCAGTCTATTTACTTCCTCACGTAACTCCTTGGCCTGGAGACATAGGCCCTCTACCTTCTGCAGAGGAGATGACTACTATCCCCAGCTTCTCATCAGCCCCAGACAACTGATCAGAGCTCGCTTTTAGAAATATGGGTCTGGAGCTGGGCAAAACTGGTTTTAGGCAGAACAAAGAGAACAAAGAAATAATATCTAGCATACATAAATGGTACCATATACAGTATATGTTTGTAACATGGAGCTGTAGATTATCAAAGAAGAAGAAAGTTGTAAAACCATTAGCAAACATAAAAAAGATGATCCCAAGTGCATGTCAGGGTAGGAAGAAGAATCCAGCACCATGAATATCACATTCCTCCCAGTGAGGAACTCTAGGGGCCAATGCTCAATGGTGTTATCCTCTCCTGGTGTCCAAAGCTCCTGACTTGAAGGTCCAGACGAGCACTGGAAGAGTGAGCATAACTCCATAAAATAGGAAAGAAACTAATAAATATGTGTTACAGTTTTATTATTGTTATTATTGAGACCTTTCCTGTAAAGATGTGCTCTAGCTGCATTATTAGTCTCCCTTTTCCTGCAGTAATAAGATCTAGACTAATAATGATTCTTTAACTAGACTCTTAAGATTTACATTATAATAAAAATAAATTCTTGGCTTCATTTATATATATGGCATGCTTTCTGTTTGCCCACAAAGGAGTTTCTAAGCATAATGAAGTGTTATTTCCCACACAGAAGGAAAGAAAATGTTTATTGGTGTCTCGGTTTGAAAGACAGGTGTCTGTCAAGGAAGGCAGAAGCCTCCCCTGAAATGGAAAATGCAACCCCCTTCCCTCCGAATTATTATAACTTTGAAATTAAGGGGCTTTCAGGCAAAGATATGAGGGGTAGGAATAACAGTTCTTTACTAATATGTATATATGTATGACAAGGCAAACAAACAACAATAACTATGGCAGTAACAGCAAACAGAATCACAAACCCAGTGCCAGCCTCTCTCGGCTATCAGGCACCCCTCCCCCTTCGGTGCAGTTCCAGTCACAGCTGGCAGGGGCGGCTCAGGGTCCCTGGAAAGGGATGGACAAAAAGCTTCAACAAACCCTGTGGGCGGCTGATCCCGGTGTCCGGCCGGACCCTCGGGAGCAGCAGGCTGGAACAGTAGAGACGAGCACAGATCCCGGGTGGCAGACGAGATGTATCAGACTCTGGAGCTGCAGTGGGAGCTCCGGGAGGTCTCAGCCGGCAAAGGGTGTGTAGGGTTATAGTGTAGCAAAGGGTCCAAGTGGCGGAGAGCAGAGCGGCTGCGGCCCGGCTCCCAGCAGGACAGAGAAAGGTGGGCTTGGGAATCCGGGTTTCTCAGGTAGAAGGAAAAGAGCCGAAAAGAAGAAACCTCCAGCTCGGACCAACTCCCTCTCCACACTGAGGGCACCAGCAAACCCTGCTCCCCTACCCCCCAGGTGAAAAACAAGTAGCTAGCCCTCTGTGGCCAGCTCTTTTGTTCTTTTTAAGCACCCAGTAATTTGTTCCCCTGGAAACATATATGGGAAAAATTCTTTAAGGGAAAAGGAAGAACAGGAGAACTCTTAAAACCCCCAACACTGTGTAGTCTGTATTAGGGGAAGGACGTTTCGCTCCAGCCGCACCTAGCCCGACACCCTGAAAGGGTGAGCGGTGTCTAGAAAGCAAGGGGGGCGACTCGAATTTCCCGCAAACTGCACATGCCTAAGTGAAAAGCACCCCCATACTCACTTGAGGGCTCTGTCTTCAGAAATTCACAAAAGATCTCTTAGTGCAAAAGGGGGAGCGTTGCATTGTTTTTTAAGAGGTGAGAGTATGAGTTTAGTCTACCTGGTGTTAGCGAAGAGACACCTATAAGTAACTTAAGGAGTACCTCCCAGGTAGATTTTGGTCTCTTCACCCACTCAGGGAAGCTGAAGGGAGACACAGCGAAGGTCTGTGTGTGTCGAGTAACTAAGATTCACCTCCCTGTAGTGGTTTTTTTGTCCCTTCACACAATGAATGAAAACCCCAGTGCAAAAAATAAAGCTGCATTTTATGCTCTACTAGCAAAACACAATGCCAGACCCTCTTCGGGAGGGGAAGAATGGGCACTAAATAACTGGTTTAATTTGGAGAGTGTAACTGATAAAATATGTTCTTTACAACATGAAGCAAAATTTAAATTTGGCCGAAACAAGTCCATAATCTGCTCTGTCTTAAGAGCATGTCTTACGGCAGCTATAGATCACCACTTTAAGTGTAGTGAAGAAAAAGCAATAATAGATTCTCTTCAAAACCTAGTAGAAATTCTGCAGAAACAATTAGATGAAAAAATCAATGAGATTCATTTGTTGCAAGCTGCCTTGAGAGAAGACTATCTTAAAAATTCAAAAAATGCTGACTCACCAAAAGAAACAGAGGAAAAAGAAACCCCTCACATTAACCAAATATACCCCCAGAAAGAACTAGTGTTAGTGAAAAATTGTGGGGAAAACTGCTGCCCTCATATGAGACCCCTAATTAAAACAGAATATAATTACATTAATGATGAAGATTTAGAACCGCATATCACCACTAAACAAATACCATTTACTGCTACTGAATTGGCTAAATTGAAAAAAGAATACGGGCGGCTCTCCCACGAATCTGAAACAGAATATGTCTTCCGAGTGTCTCTCACTGGTGGGGACCAAATTCAATTAACTGAACAAGAAGCCAGCAGATATTGGGGACATGGAGTTTTCTTAACAACGGGAGACAAACATAACACACGGTCCCTAACTCAACATGCAGCTTTCTGGGCTGGGGGACTCAACCCTCTAGAAAGGGGAGACCCTCTAGCTATAGTTGGTACCCCCGACCAACTTCTAGACAGCGTCCACAAAGCTGCTTGCTTGCAAATGATACATGAAAGGAAATTAATTCCGGGATATGAATCCCCTATGCAATTACCTGTAAAGCCTGAAATGATGACCCCTTTAATTCGAGGCCTTCCAGAATCACTCAAACCTACAGCAATTGTTCTTCAGAAAACCATAGCGGCTGTAAGTCCCATAGAAAGGCTAGATAGATTCCCTGGAAACCCGAGTGACCAAACTAGATCTACTGATCCCGGGTTTACTCCATATTCAACACCCTCCCAGCCATCAAGTTCACAATTGAATTCACCTGCTAGTGATCGCAAAGTTTGGACATGGAGTGAAGTTGCAGAAGATCTGATTAATTACAGTAGAAAATATGGACCTGTAAAAACCCCAGAAGAAAAATCAGAGAAAACAAAGGGTGTCAGGTACATTGAGGCTCCTCATAGTGAGGACCCAGAAAAGGGGAAGCAGATCTCTACCTGTCACCATTGGTGGTTGTTAGGCATTAAAAAGGGGGTCCCCAGGGATGTGATGGATGGGTTACCTCTTAACAAGTTAAGTAAAATAGTGTCTAACTGGCACTACTGAAAACCCGTTCTACCCAGTGCACTACCCACTGCACCCCCTCTCCCTCAAAGTCTGGGTGGTGAGCCAAAGCAATTTCTTCCCCAAAGTCTGGGCGGTGAGCCAAAGCAACCTCTCCCTCAAAGTCTGAGCGATGAGCCAAAACAGCTTTTTCCTCAGAACCAGGGAAACTAAATTCTCCATTCCTTACAGGTGGGTGAAGGGACAGAGAGTGGGTATATCTCATAATGCTCACTAGAAATAATAACACGGGAGATTTAATGATCACAGCTATTACAGGCCCTAAGAGGGCACTTGAAACTTTTCTCGTTGATACTGGGGCACAAATTTCTGCGCTAACAAAAAAAGATGCCCAGAGGTGTGGAATTATCCCAACAAAGAACCAATATTGTGTTTTAAATGCCTTGGGAACAACAGAATCTATGAGTGTGGCTTTAGTCAAGCTCACTTTACCTGGAGACGAAAACCAACTCTCTATTAATATGGTGATTGGAGATATTCCAACCAATTTATTAGGAATGAATGCCCTTGTTGGGAGGCAGTGGGAAGACTCAGACGGTTTTCTGTGGTCTTTTGGCACACCACGCTTTAACATCAGACTGCTCCAAACTGCACCCTCCCTACCATTTAGCAGAGTAACTAATGTAAAACAATACCCATTTCCCCTGGGTGCCAAAGAGGGTATCAAACCAGTCATACAAGAACTATGAGAACAAGGAGTAATAATTAACACTCATTCTCCTTTCAACTCTCCGGTGTGGCCAGTGCGAAAGCCTAATGGAAAATGGAGGCTGACGATAGATTTCCGCAGGCTGAATGCTAACACAGACCCTCTTAGAGCAGCAGTCCCAAATTTAGCTGAATTAATAACATTGATTCAAGAAAAAGCCCACTCAATCATGGCAACCATAGATGTTAAAGATATGTTTTTCATGCTACCTTTGCAGCCAGAAGATGCAGACCGTTTTGCTTTTACTTGGGAAGGACAGCAATACACTTTTACTAGGCTTCCCCAAGGGTACAAACATTCTCCCACCCTGGCACATCACGCTTTAGCCCAAGAGACAGAAAAAATACCCAAAGCTGACAATGTAGTTGTTTACCAATATATTGATGATATCCTTGTGGGAGGAGATGAAATAGAAGAAGTGGGACATACCCAATAGAAAATAATCTCCCACTTAGGAAGTCTTGATTTGCGAATTCCCTCCGAAAAAATCCAAAAACCTTCGCAAGAAGTAAAATTTTCGGGAATTTGGTGGAAGGGAGGTATGACATGCATCCCACCTGATACCCTAACCTCTTTAGATCAATTAAAATGCCTGAATCCAGGAAAGATCTCCAACATGCTTTAGGACCGTTAGTGTTTTGGAGAAAACACATCCCAGATTTTTCCATAATTGCCAGATCTCTTTATAACTTGCTGAGAAAAGGGGCAAAATGGAAATGGACTGCTTCTCAGGAAGAAGCATTGCAGTTGTTGATTTTTGAAGCAACAGCTCACCAAGCCCTGGGCCCTATTCACCCTACAGACCCTTTCCAGGTGGAATGGGGATTTGCCTCCTCAGGGTTGTCAGTACACATATGGCAGCGGGGTCCTGAGGGTCCTACAAGGCCTGTTGGTTTTTATTCCCATGGCTTCAAAGATGCTGAGAAAAGATACACTACCTGGGAAAAGGGATTGTTTGTGGTTAGGTCTCATAGAAGTGGAAAAGATTACACGACAACCAATTGTTTTGAGAGGCCCTTTTAAAGTTATTAAAGCAGTTTCTACCAGGACTCCCCCACCTGACGGGGTGGCCCAGAGGGCCTCAGTAAGAAAGTGGTATGCTCAAATTGAACATTATTGTAATGCTTTTTCAATAACTGAAGGAGCTGTAAAAAACCTGGCAATACAAGAAACTGAAGGCTTGTGTAGCAGCCAAGACAAACCTGACTCTGTCACCGAAGTGGCCCCTCCTTTTTCCCCTGAACAATCAGCAAATTCTTGGTTTACTGACGCTTCTGCCAAGCGAGAAGGAAAGGTGCGGAAATACAAGGCTGTAGCCCTCCACACTTCCTCCGGTGAACGAATTATTACAGAGGGGGAAGGCGGCACTCAAGTGGGCAAGCTAATAGCGGTTTGGAGTGTTTTCCAACGTGAAGTACAGAATACTTCTCTTGTCTGTATCTACACTGATTCCTATGCCGTGTTTAAGGGATGTACTGAGTGGCTTTCCTTTTGGCAGCAAAATGATTGGGAAGTTAACAGAATTCCAGTGTGGCAAAAGGAAAAGTGGCAGGAAATTCTAAATATTGCAAGTCAAGGGAATTTTGCCGTGGGGTGGGTAGCCTCTCACCAGATAGATGGGAATCCAGCAGGAGAGTGGAACAATAAAGCCGACGAGTTAGCAAGACTAAGTACTGTGAAAAAAGCTCAAATTACAGAGGACTGGGAGCACTTATTAGAATGGTTGCATGTAAAAAGACAACACACAGGTGCAAAAGATTTGTATAAAGAAGCTCTTGCTCGTGGCTGGCCTGTTACCAGAGAAATGTGTAAAACATGCATATCAGCCTGCGAACCATGTCGTAAATGGCTAGAAAGACACCCTTTAGAAGATGACCCTCTACATTTAAGAAAGGGTAAAGGCTTATATCAATTATATCGGCCCCTTTAAGAAGTCAGGAGGTAAACACTTTGTGTTAGTAGGAGTAGAGATTATATCTGGGTTAGTTCAAGCCGATGCCTTTAAAAGAGCTACAAGAGAAAATACTGTTAAAGCATTGCAAGAATGGTTTGGAACTTTCCCAAAACCACAAGAAATTCAATCTGATAATGGGACTCACTTTACTGCTAAAATTGTACAGGATTGGGCAAAAGGTGAAGGGATTAAATGGACTTTTCACACCCCTTACTACCCTCAAGCTAACGGAATTGTAGAAAGGACCAATGGTCTTTTGAAACGATTTCTGAAACCACAAGAGGGAAATTGGGATGTTCGGCTATGGGAAGCTGTGAAAGGTGTGAATGATAGATGGGGGGTAAACGGGTGTCCCAAGATCACTGCCTTTTGCCCAGCAGCTCCAAGCATAATTCCCTCGCTACAGGGACCAAATGATTCTAAAAATCCAGCACACTACCCTGGACAACCTGTTTTAGTGGACCTCCCTACTGTAGGGGAAGTACCACTAGTGCTAAAAACCCCTCTGAATAAATATGTGTGGGTAGCCTCTGATGCCCTAGGAAAGGAGCATCGGATAAATACACGCTGGATTATTCCATCATTTTAACTTTTCTGCCTCTTGGTGGCAGACTCTGTTGTGTTTGCTTTTCACAGAAGAACTCCGAGGGACATGAAGACCAGATAAACCATGATAAAGCTAGTGATACTTTACTGCATCCTACCACAACACCATGGCCAAAACCCAGCTGAGTGGCCGTGGTCTGAAGCTGTCGTCAGGTACTCTGGTGTCCTAGGATCCTATCCCAGAGATCGTCGCCCAAACCTAGCGACTGTAGTACTGCATGACTCTGAGGTATACCGTTCAAGGGAATGGGGATGGGACCGGAAGGATTGGGCTAGAGTCCTAAATGGAACAATTGACGAAGAAATTAAGGTAGGATGCAGAAAAGTGGAAGGATCTCTTTACAAGAAAGCTTCCTCCATTGCAATCACCGGGAATTTTCTAGAACCAGATGCGAAAAGCGATTTGCACCCCAACATTACGGCCAAACTCTGCCCTACGACAAAGTGGACACGTGACAAACAAACCCCCCTTATAATGTGTTGTCATCAAAAGAATGTTGGCAGTTACACCTTAGACCCCAGTACCAACAATGTTGAAATCACGAAGCTTTGTAAAGACGAACCAACTGACTGCTGGTATAACTTTACTTTAACCAAACCAACCTACGTAACATGTAATTGGCAAAATGACCTGGCAGATCGGTCAAGACTGAAAGGTTTAGTTTATAGATTTAAAATAAATGCCGTAGCAAAGCCCATGCTGAGTGCAGTAGTCACATACCTTGGTACAAACACCCCTCATGTGCTAGATGACAAGAACAATGTTTTCCCTCCCTTTATAGTAACTCGAGGTGATGATGTTATAATACGGTGAAAATTGAGTGCTGGACTCTTTACCGAACCTGTACACAGTTATAGCATTGGACCTCACAGCCGTGTTTTGTTTTGTGAAGTTCAAAATCAGGATCGTTGGCTAAACTTAACTGCTGTACAATTTTCCCATAAAGTCATGTGTGGTAAAAACAATACAAAATACTGGGGGGAACTCGAAGTTGATGTTGTAATACCTACTACCCAACCACCGGTTATGCTAAGCCCGAGAATTTTTGAAATCAGACCGTATATAATCAGGAAAACAGGCCAACAACAAATATTGTTTAATCCGGCATGGTCTCTCAAACAAGTCAAATTACTGATGCAAAACAATGTCTCAGAAATTCAGCCAGCTTGTTCACCTTTTCTGCAAACTTCCTTCGAAGGGTGGACAACCTGGTTACGAAAGCAGAACCCTTTTAAGAAACGAACGCAAAGAGACATAACCGGTGTTGTGGGAGCAGGATTGGGAGTTTTGAATAGCATTGATTCAGAAGTGCTGATGAATAAATTGGCTGCCACGACCAGAGATTTGACCAAATTGCAACAACCACTGCAGTTGTCACTATCAGCCTTAGGAACCCATCAGTGGTTATCAAACATATTACCAAATTGGGAAAAGGTAAATGTGAACGACCACAAATTAATAATTGACACGCTCAGTGCAACACAAAACAATATCTCTTTGGCTCTCAGCTGCATCCAAGCTCAATTGTGGATGCAGTCAGTTGCTGCCTCAATTATAAGAGAAGGCGAAGAAGGCACTTTTCCCACTGAAATTCGGAAAATAATCTGGGACAGTGCCACTGATTTTGAAAGAGAATTCCAATCCTGGTGGAACTTAGTGAATTTTACCTATGACCCCATCACAAACACGGCCACAGCCTTTGTACTAACCATACGTAATGCTTCAGTGCATTCAATATTCCCTATCACTGTATTAGGGCTGAATCATGATGGAGCCATTCTCTATCCTTTTGAGCATAGGGAATGGGCCTGTCAAATTGGTGAGAAAAGGCAAACTGTTAATTTAGAAACTTGTATTGTCCGAGAACAACAAGAGTTCATCTGTGAAAGTAATGCAATTTGAGCTCAAGACATTTGTTTAGACACAGAACAAAATATCTGTCATTTTGAAATTCATCCTAACAAGAATCCTGAAACAGTGCTTGTATACATAGGTAATAGATGTGTATGCTTAAGAACTGCTTGTAATAGTGTATGTATAGAAAATTTAGTAGTAGATACAAAAAATCATTTAAATTTTTGTGTTTGTAATTTTACTAAAATCACAAGATGTTATTTCTCTTATTTAGCCCCAGTTAACCTTACTTTAGTAAAGCAATTGTTGCTTCACCAAGATTTAATCGAAATTTTGAGAGAAATTAGATGTGTATTTTAAGACGTGATAAGAAACTAAATGTGTATTTTAATTGAAATTACATATTTCTTTTTTGTTCTTTCCCTTTTTTTTCCTTTTCCTTTCCTTTTTTTTTTCCTTCTTTTTTCTTTCCTGTCTCTGTTTTCCGGGTTATGCTACAAACATTGGCGAGTCCTGAAGACTTCACAACAACGCTACAGAATTGTGCTGAATGCTCCTGACGATGATCATGAGTCACGGGGTGGTGTGAGAGATGGTCCGAAGATCCCTCATCTGCCTCACGATCATCGACGAGGACAGAGACTGAAAGACGCTAAAAACCCCAAAGGGGGAAAGAGGGTACAGGAGTCCTAGCCAGACCGAGGTGGGATGTCTGCCAAGTGCCTGCAGGTATGCACGCTGGACCGGTTGCTCTGGTGCTGTTTCCTTGCCGCCCTAGGCGAGAAGGGCTGTACTGGAGCGAGAAGGAATGTCCCGTGCACCTGCCCTGCACCATTACCCCAAAACAATGGGTCTTATTCCCCCACCTCTTGGCTAGCTGCCCCTCGCTTTTGCACCTTTTGGCCAGCTGCCCCTTGCTTTCGAAAAGACTATAAAAAGACTCTCTGAAAAGACCCCTATGAGATCTCCCCACGGAAAGAAGACGGACCACGAGGATTCACCTCCCGTTGGTAGCTATTAACTCCCCTCTCTTTTCTCTCTATACTTTGTTTCTCTATATCTCTCTCTCTCTCTTCTATCACATAATTGTGTTGTTGGCACTCAATAAAGTGCACTGTTGTGATTTAAAGTTAAAATCCCCGTTTGTGTTTCTTTTGCACTCTGAGATCAGGTAAACGAACCATCACGACTCCTGCTTGTCTTAAGCGGATCATGACAGGAGCAGTGTTTGCTGGGCCGGTGTAAGGTTTGATGTTCTTTCCTGGAAGCCACCTCGGGCCTGCAGGGACGCTCAGGGTGGCAAATGCCAGGAGGAAGTGTCTGATGGTATCTTTGGCCTTGTCTCCTGCGTGGGCCAAGGCAAACACTGCTCCCGAAAAGGTGTAGCGTTAGGCCGTCCCGTGCTCTGCTGGGCGTTTCCCAAATGCCACTGGTGGTGGTGTTGACAAGTTGGGCAGTCTGATGGTGGGCACCCCACAGGTCGATGAGAGTCTTTGGCCACATGGCATTTTAGGCAGTCCTTTATGAAATGTCCGGGCTCTCTACAGTTAAAACACCTCTGCTTGTCCCTTGATGATGCCACTAAGGCTTCAGCCCCCCCTTTTGAGACCGCCATAGCAATTGTGTGCTCTGTAGATGTTAGTTTGGCACAGACCTCAATCATCAGTTCAGTTGTTGGCTCAGGGTCGAGGGGGAGAGCCCTTAAGATCTTTTTGCACTCCCCGTTCACATTGGCCATTGCCAGATTGCGTAGCAGTTCCCTGCGGGCCACTGCATTCTCAACCTGCCTTTCAATCGAGCCTTTTAGGCAGTCCACAAACTTGATAAACGATTCCTCAGTCCCTTGCCAAATATCCGCAAAGTTCAAGGTGGGGGTGGCATCATAAGGTGTCTGGAGCAGTGCTGCCTCTGCTACCCTTTTGATGTCTCTTAGGATAGCCTCGGTGATGTCTTGGGCCTGGTCCTTCAGTCTTTCCAAGTTACCTTCTCCGCATGGATGCTCGATGGTTAAATGAGCCCTAGTACCATCTCCTTGATATGTTTGTAGGAGCCCCCTCAGGTGTTTTTTCCGTGTTGTCTCCCACAGCATGTATTCCACGGGAGAGAGGAGGCACAACATGGTGCTTTTAATGTTGTGGAGTACCAGGGTGAGCGCGGAGAAAGTAACTTGCAAAAGGTTTTTAAAATATGGTGACCCCCGCCCATACTCTTTCGCGGCCTTGCATAGCTCCTTTTATTGCGTGTAGGAGATGGGTTCCCAACAAGGATTTCTCCCTCCCCTCTTGTAAATAACTGGGGCTGCGTAAGGTGCGATTTTATCTGCTAGCTCCCAATTGCCGTTCTTGGTCGCCCACCTCTTCACCACAGCCCAGCAATCCTCTGACCCAGAGTCGGAATCGGAGGAGTCACTGCTCTCCTCTGCCAAAGGGGGGGAAGTGCCTGGCTGTGGTGCAGGGCTTTCGGCAGACCAAGGCTGCCCAATGCTGTGTGGCACTGGACGCTAAGATGGCGTCTTTCCCGTTGCCACCACCCCCACTTCTGGCCCCGGTAGCGTGGGAACCAGGAGTGGGTTGGTTCCCAGGGGCGGAGCCACCAACAGAGAGGGGGGGAACTCCAGAGGGGGAGGCGGGGTCTGCGACAGGGAGGGGATTCCCAGTGGAAGGGGAGGGGACACACCCATCGATGCATGGGAGGAGGTAGGGATGGAGGAGGGGCCAGGCACGATGACGTGTACAGGAGAGGGTGGGGGGGAGGGGGTGGCGAGATTGCAAAATGGCCGCCGCCATGTGGCTGACGCCATTTTGTGTGACGTGGGTTGGGACAGGAGAACTTGGAACAAAGGGAAACAAGATAGCAGGGCTGGCCATGCGCCGGCGCCATCCCAGGAAACCACTGGGGGAAACAGAACCGGGCACAAGGGCACAGGCAGGAGGGCCAGGGAAGAGCCCAGGACGGCACAGCCAGCACCGCCCCAGAAAGGGGACAGAAGGGACTGGGAAATGGCAGGAACACGGCAGGAACCCTGTGCCCCTGGGCGAGATCTGTCCCCTGATCCCCCCTGAGGCAGGGAAGAGGGGTCAGGAACACGGGGAGAGAAACGCAGCAAGGGGGTCTTTAAACTGGGGATAACATTTTCCGAACACTCCTCAATACCTTTAACGCATTTAACAATCGTTGCAAATAAAGGATAAAACTTTCCCACCGATAAGTCCCCTCTTGATTGCAAAACATCCAACTTTATCCCAACTTGATCCCAAAAATCCTTAGAAAGGAGTGAGTCCCACAAAATGTAAGGAAAATGTTTAAACAGCCAATGAACGAAACTCTTTAGCTCCCCTCTTGAAAAACAAAAATTTCCCTGAACAAGGGCTGATTTAACTTGGATATAAACGTCCTGCTGAGAATGGATCAGTTTAGCCCCCATTTCTCCTTTTCCCAACACCCGAGAGAAAAAGAATAAAAGGAAAAGACAGAAAAGTGACCCAATATCTCACTCACGAAACTCTGGGGTCAAAGAAAACTCTCAGGGTGGTTCGCCGGTTCCGACCGATCCTGTAATCTTCAGAGGATTGCTGGCCGCACCTCGGATCATCTCGATAAAACTCAGGGCGCTCTTCAGGGAAGTGGCTGTGCCAAACGCAAACTTCCAGCAGCGCAGGCTGCTGGAGACGCTCTCAGGGACCCTCGGAACAAGTCCCAGTTCGGGCGGCCATTTGTCGCGGCGGTGTTGGATGGTAAAGTGCCATGACCTTCCCAAAAGCGTCTCCAGGAGGAAGCCGCTTGGTGCGGCCACCACACCTGCACACACATGTACACACACACCGGATAGCTGGCAAAACAATCCGACAATGAAGGAGCAGGAAGGGTCTTCACATGCGGTCCTACAGGAGAGGTTTATTGCAGCCACACTCATGCTGATGCCATGATAATTTTTTGCCTTTTCTTTTAAACACCTTTTATAGCTTTTTACAACTTCTGTATTCTTAGTGCTTTTTGCCTACATTCTTGGACTTGTTTGTTAAGCTAGGAGACTAAACATTTTAGAAGCTTCGTAGTTAGGGATCAATATGCCCCAGACCCCAAGGTCCTCTCCAGAACACATTTTGTAAACTAAGATAGAACCATCCAGGGGAAGGTTCCTTGGGGGGGGCTTATTCAAGCCTCTCATTGGGGAATTTTTGATAGATATGCTAATTAGTAAGACCTATAATGCTATACCAGATCTTTTGGGGGTGTGCATTGTGGTAGGCATTGAGGTGCATTCAACCTGGACGTAGTGTACCTAAGGATCCTTAAAAAAAATACCAAGGTAAAATCCCTTTTTCCCTTTTAACCGTGTCTGACTCTTGATTTTAAGACCAAGAAAAGGCACCAGTGCAAGGTTCCAGAGAAGTAGACTGAGAACAATGGGGAGTCCAGGGTTATATATGGGAGCAGAGAGAGCATCAGGGACCAATGATCTGAGGGCAAGGGGCGGTATAAAGGCGGGGCCAGGGTAAGGGAACCAATAGGGAAACTCTGAGGGCGTGGTGATGGGGCGTATAAGGTAACAAGGAGTGGAGTGGCCAACAGAGCCAACCAGGGAAGCAGAACTGGGGTACATTAACAGAGCAACACAAGGCATCCTGGGAGAAGCTTCTTTTCTCACCCTAACCTAGAAAGGAACCTAGGACTTGTCCCACCATAGGACTCCCTTTGTTCCTTGTCCAGTAGGCCCACCAGCCTCCACAAACCAAGAGGGGGAATTACCTCATCACCTGTGTTTCTAATTGGGGATTCTTGTCAATTATGCTAATTTGCTAAACTTATAAAACTGTACTTGCTCTATGTCATGTGTGCATCTTCGGCCCATTTTCGGCGTGTATTTCGGCATGTTGTGCACCTGAAGGGACCCTTTATAAAGGTAACCGCATTTTTATCACCTAACCATGTCTGGCTTGTGATTTTAGGGGCCAAAAAGGCAACACTATCAATTTGCTGAACATTACAATCTGTATTTCTGGTTTCGTTAGATAGGTCCTGTCATCCCATCTCTCGCCCATGATTTACAATGTCACACATTAATGTTGCCCAGGTGGGGAGATCTCTGTGCATTAGAGATTCTTCCTGACCCTCAGCAATTTCCCTGAAGTCTAGTAGAGTGTTAAAGTCTGTATCTCTCTTAATTTTGTCTCATTTTGCAAAGAGATAAGGCTTAAGTATAGAAGGGACCTGCTTAATTAGCATCTTTAGCATGTCATGGTTCACAACATTCAAAATAGGAAAGTTAAGACATCTGTGCTCATGCATAGCCTGGATATAGACAGCTTTTGTGACAGCTGTGGAGAGCATATTCAAAGATAGGTATTAATAGAAGCTCTCCTCTTTCCAGTTTATCTATTCTGCCAGCCCAGTATGCCACTCTGCTTGTTATCAAGTGCAGATCATCTGGGCATTCAGGACCAGAATTTAAAAAGACACCAGGACCCCAAAATCCATTTGCTTTGCTGCCATTTAGCAAGCTTCTATCTCCTCCAGTTAGGCATAATCACCATAAATATTCAGTTCCAGTCTCACCTGGCTTATGGCCACCGTGTTCTTGCAAATCAGCCATCTGAATAGGATCGAATGGGGTTATTTTTTGGGTATGGTCTCCTGCTTCACACCAAGGTCCAGTAGTTACCTCTGTTTTTATAATGGGTCTGGCTTCATACACAGTGGAATTGGAAGAAGATAAAGAGTCAACTTCCCTTGGTTCATTATCATGCAGGTCACCCCGTATATTTCCATCCCATTCTTCAGGGGATACAATTAGTTTTCTAATCTGTATAATGTCAGGGGGATTGGAAGCCCACATAAGAATAATCTTTACCCTTTCTTCCAACTTTTGTCTTCTTTTCTTCCTGTAATTCTTTTAGTAGTTGTTCATTTCTCAGAGACAGTAATAACTCTGCTTTTCTGCCTTCTATTTCCTCTCAGATCTTGTTTCTCTCTATTACTCTTTTTCCTATCCTGACAGGCAGCTTCTAGGCAGGTGCCTAACTTTTGCAAATAATTCCTTTTCTTTTTCCATCTTTTATATAGCCCCTGCTCACCTTTAACTGTTCCTGCACAGATTTCCAATAATGCCAGTTATCGTGAGCTCACTCATCTAAGAATTTAGGACTTCAACTTACTCCATGCTTTTGTAAGTAATCAGTGATAACACTTGCCATCCTGCCGACTACACCAATTTGTCACAAAATAAGTGATTGGGGTCACTTAAAGAATTACCAACAAAGGTATTGGCAAAAGCAGATTTAACATAAATTTGCAAAAGCATGACCAAGTTCAATGGCAAGGTTCACTCTACTGTTTACTACATGAATAAAACATACACAGAAACATCAAATGAGGGTCTATTTAGAATGATTGATGCAGAGACCAGGGGTAGAAAATGGATAAAGGTGTAAAGCAGAGACCCTCGTGTTGAGTCATGAGGTTCAGAAAGGACCTCCTTGCTTTCTAAACTCCTCAGAAAGGAGTTTGGGTGCAGCTATCCTAGTCCCAGACACGGTCAATGGTTTGTCTAAAGGATTATAGCAGCACTTAATCATTGACTAATTTATAAAGTGGTTCAATAGGATTTGCTATGATCATAACAGTGACTTAGCTATAGATTCTAGATAGCAATGTTCATGCTATACTTGATATAGGACAGTTCAAAGGGTCTTATTTAGGACCAATGTTTACAGGGTCACAAGATGATTGGCTTAAGTTTTCTGTAAATTTTCCATTCTCAGGTCAGTAATTACTGGAGTTTCCAAAGCAATTGTTTACAATACCATTGGAAATTGTTTTCAAAAATTCCAGCCACAATGATATCACTCTCATCAGGCTGTGGTTCAGGTAGAGAAAGTTCCAAGGCTGTCACGCGATGACTGATTATCCCTGCTTTCAGCCTAGGAGCTCCTGGTGCAGCAAGTGCCACCTTGGTGCAGTCAGTGCCTGTGTGAACCAAAATATATGCAGGTAACCACGACTGCCAAAATCCACAGCTGAAGTCTAAAAGAGATTTATTCCTTCATCACGCTGGCAAAACAGGGACTGTCTTGGGGTGACTTTATGATGTGCATCCCCTATCGCCGCTCTATGCCCAGACATGATTCCCGTGCCTTTCTGTGTCTTTAAAACTGGGTGTGAGAGAAAGAAAAAAAAAGGCCAGACAAACTTTTCAAAGCAGTTTGTGCTCCAAGGTCACTCTACTCCTCTGCGTGCTCCTGCGGCAGCAAGAGAGGAGGAAGCACCCTTTCCTGCTTTTCAGCCAGCTTTCGGCTCTGTTTCTCCGGAGAGAGACGGAGAGTTAAACTTTTTTTTTCCCTGGGACTTCGGCTTCTTCTTCTTCTCTTCTGGAACTGTTCAGAACACCAGAACTCACTGGGAGAGCTTTCCACTGAGGCCCGGAGGGGGCCCACGCCCATCCAGCTCCAAAGAGGAGAGAGAGAGAGACCACACACAAAGAAAGGACTCTGAGAATTCACCAGGTTCTCTCCACAGTGAGAGGTTTTATTATTTAGCATTATTCTTTTCCCATTGTGCATTGTGTCTGTTAAATAAATAGTTTTTTCCTTTCACTTTCCTCCGAGGAAAATTCTTTCTGAACCTGGTGGGGGAGGGGCGGTTGAAACCTGCCTTCTGTCAGAGGACGTTCATTTTGGATGCTCCTCCGAATTTGTCTCAAACCGGGACAGGGACACATACACTACCAGGCTTATTCCATCTTAGCAGGGTGTCTTTGTTTAAGACAATTTAAGGGGAACACTCTGAGTTCTCCCCCTTTGTTTTAACCAATCCCTTTCCACCAATAGGGAGAAACAAAATATGAGTAGATATAAGTGAAAAAAATAAGTTTACTAACAAGCAGCAACAGGCAAAAAATAATGGTAAATAATCATTAGATACAAAATTGCTAAATCTCATGGATTCCACGGGAACAAAAAGAAACTTAAAATGGCAGAATACCCCTCCCTTCCAAGATGGTGGCCCCCACAGACACCCACGTGGCTCGAAAGACAAAGGGAAAATGGCATCAGCTATCTCCCCCCCTCCTTATATCTCCAGCAGCAGCAGCTCTGTCAAGAAAGGAGGCTGGCACTCAGTCAAGGGCTAGAACTCATGGAGGGACTTAGCCTTTTCTTTGGCAGAAGCAGCAGGCAGTCGGCTGGGGCCACTCGGTGCCTTCTCACTTTGGCCAGGCATTTCTGGTGGGCTGGGGACTGCATGGAGTGGGGCTGCTCCGCTCCACTCTGTGCACGAGGACTTTGGCTGGAATTTGCCCCGAGGCAGTCCAAGACCACCGAACGCACCATCTCTGAAGGCAAAAAAACCCGAAAAGAGAACCAAAAAGGGAAGCCCCTGACTGCGCTGCCTCAGCTCTATGGCAAAAAAAACCGAGAAGCAAGTGAGGCAAGAGAGCAGAGAGCAAGCTAAAAGGCAAAAGGAGCCTGCCTGGGGGCTCCAACCTTTTAAAAGGGACCGGCACCACACCCGCCTGGCCTGCGATTCCTTAAAGACACAGTAACAACTTTTGGGCACAGATAGATATGGAATACAATAACATTTTGGGTTACCCGGGGAACAGGGACAGAAAGTGCTTGGGCCCGGGGAACAGGGACAGAAAGTGCTTGGGCCATGTCTGGCCTCACATATCAAAAAAGCCCTGGCACGCGCGCAATCCTTCATAAGGCTGTGTTTTACAACCTCCAAGCTTCTTATGTCCCCCCCTTACAAGGAAGCCCAAGCCTATGGGAAAAATTCTTTTAAGTCTTTAACAACATCCCGTTATCTTTGGTGAGAGAATTCCATGTCTTTCAGCAAACAGAAAACCCAAAGCAAACACAAATATGTGAAATTTCCACACTGAGTATTTTTAGCATCTCCCGGGTGCAAGGATGTTCTTTGAGTGAAAACAATCCTAAAAACAACTCTTTCTCCTTGCCAATCTTCCATTTTTAACCCTTTCCTCCCCACAGTGCCATCCTCACTTTAGCTATGCAAACATTCGTGGTCAGGTCAAGGGATGCTTCACCACCAAACTCATTGCACGAAGTTCAGGGGCTAACAGGAACTCCAAGTCAGAGAGTACCCAAGAAAGAAGGAAGGGGAGGAGGGGGACACACCACCACAATCCGCCCTGTGACTAAAGTAAATCAATTTTTTTCTCCCAGAGTGGCGGTGTGGTCATCTCTTGCCTCTGTTCCTATGTCTTGGTTTGAAAGACAGGTATCTGCCAAGGAAGGCGGGAACCTTCCTGTAATACCATCCCTGCCCGGCTTTGTGGGGTCCTGCGTGCCCCCACAGACTCACGGGCAGTTTCAGTATTATGGTCGGTAGCAAAGAGTCGGAAAGGATATTTGCGTGCATTCCAGCAGGAGCATTTATTGCTTCTTTACTGTTGAAAGGTGCAGGGGCAAATACGAGAACAATGGTGAACTCAGGGTTTTTCCTGGGGCCGGGGAAAAGGCGGGATTAGGGAACGGGGATCAATGGGGAGCCTCTGGGGGAGTGACAAGGGGTAGAGGCTAGCAGCCAACCAGGGAATTCAAACTTGGATAGATTAACTTAACAGAACAATGTATCCTGGGAGAAGCCTTTTTGGTCACCCTAACATAATGTATGTTCACCGGCCACCACATTCCTGAAATGGAAAAGATGACCCCCTCCCTCCAAATTATTATAACTTTGAAATTACAGGGCTTTCAGGCAAAGATATGGGGAAAGAAATAACAGTTCTTTACTATTATATATATATATATAAAACAAGATGGATAAACAATAACAACAACAGCAACAACAAAGAAAACAGAAAGAAAACCCAATAAACAGTCTCTTCCCACCCCTTAAGAAAATTTCCCCTTTGGTGTAGTTACGACCACAACCGGCAGGGGCGCTGGCGGGCTTCCCAGTGGGCAGGGCAGGTGCGAGGATTCCCCCACGGCTGCAAAGGGCGCTCCGGCGCGAGCTGGGAGACCTTCTCCACATGGTTAATGGTGGCTTGGCCGAGACGGGAGATCATGGGTGGCAGCTGGTCGCGATTTCCAGGCTACTGCACAGAGAGGTGGCCCATACGGGTACACCCCACACGTTGGCGCCGCCCCGCCCCCAAACAGCCGGGAAACAACAAAAATTTTAAGCAGACTTGCAGTGCAGGAAACTGCAGCAGACCGGGATCTCAGAGTCTGACACACAGGAGTAGCCGCGGCAACGCGCCACGGGCAGAGGGTCAGGCAAGAGACGGTCCCGATGTTTCGGCACCACACGCACTGGTTCTGAGCTCTGAGCAGCCAGGCAGTAGGGAAACAGGCAAAACAGCTCCTTCGTCCCCAAACCCGAAAAAGCGAACTCCATTCAAGCCTCGGGTAGCCCCCCTCACTTTTCTTCTCGAGGTATCACCCCCAACCCCCCTCCCCCAGCCAGGGCTATTTCAATGAAGTGTTGCGACACCCAGCTACATCTTTTGTTTCCTAATTGCCCCATTTGTCTCCCAGGCAACACCCTCCCTCCGCATTGTCCTTCCAGGTAGCAGAAGGGAGAAAAATTCACTGAAAAAACCAAACCCAGAACAGCCTATAAACAGACTAATGTCATGTTCCAATTGTAATTTGAGATTTTGAGGGGAAATTTTGGTTAGGTTACTTAATTATTAGGATTTTGATAAATGCAATTGAGTAGTATTACATATGCAAGGAAGTTTCTGCAACACTGTCACTAGTCTAGCTATTCCCCACATTTTAACATACAGAATAATGTTCAGTAACAAGCATAATATAAATTGGTAAAATTAGGATGGGATGTAGCATTTGATTTAGAGTTCCCTTTGGTGGTGATGATCACCCAAATAAGGTGTCCCACCAGAGATGTTCTCCAAGTTTCTTTACTCTTTCTAGCACATGGTGTATCTTCTCTGTACCACGATGAATGGTGATTAGAGTTCTGTCAGGAAAATTAATCCACAAACACCAGAGGTTTATGTCCAAAAAGGAGACAGAGGAGTCCGGTTACTTTATTCGAATAAAGGGAGAGGCCATGGGGCATTTCCCCTGGGGTCTCTCAAATTTTTGGAGGGCCCAGCCTCCTATTTATCCTAATTTCCCTGCTGCATTTCCCTCTCTCTTTCCCCATTGGCTGAGGTACTTGAGAGGTACAGACTTCGCAAAATGCCTAACACCTAAGACTCCCTTCTGTGATAAATAGATGTTATAATATTGGCTTTCTGCAAATGTTAAAATAAGTGATGTTAAAAGTAGCTTTTTAAACAGTAGTTTTGTCACAAATAGATGCTATATGTAAAATAGCTTTATTACAAAACAGATGCTATATAAGGTAGTTTTGTTGTGAAGATGTGGTTTTTTAATACTTTTTCATTCAACCAAAAACTTAGAAATAGCTATGCTTATGAACTATTTGGGCTTCTGCTACCAACTATCAGCAACAGATAAGATATCCCCACAGCGATCTGCTGATTCCGGGAACTACCAAGCCGAGCGAGCCGAGACGGGAGAACTGCATTCCATTTTGAACTGTTCCTGAAAAGGGTTTGAATATGCGACGCCAGAAGGCTTATCCCCACAGCAATCTGCTGATTCTGAGAACTACCGACAAAACGGGAGAACTGCATTCCATTTTGAACTGTTCCTGGAAAGGGTTTTAAACATGTATAATTGTTTATGAATACGTATAATTGTTTATGAATATGGAATACTCCAGGTATATGTAAAGGGTGTCTCCAAGATAGCAGGTGTGCTCTTGGCAGAGTGCCAAAGCACCCAGCGCTGTGACTTTTTGCTTTATTATCTTTGTCCCTTATTGTCCTTTATTAAACTTTTCAATCCTAACAGGAGAGTGAACCTCTTTTTTCACAATTGGGGGCTTCGTCCGGGATCAAATACCTTGCCTCCGAGACCCTGGGAGACTCCGAGCGGGAGGCGCGCCCCGCTGAGTTCAGTGGCCCGCTCCGTTTCTTCTGGTGTGAATCGGCGGTTGCAGGTTGACAGCCCGTGGACAAGAAAGGGACAAATAAAGCAAAAAAAAAGGGGAAAAGAGTCTCCCTAAGAAACCGCGGCAACTAGCCCCACAGTTCTCGTGCACGAAGACCCAGACAAGAAAAGGGATTGTAAGTATTTCCGGGGGGGGGGGCGGGGATACGGGGGTTGACTGGTGTGTGAATGAGACGCGGGCTGGTTACCCCAGACCTGCGAAGTGAGTGCGGAGTCTCTGAGAGCTGCGGTTCCGACTTTTTGAGAGAAAAGCGGCCAGCAAGGAGGCGAAGTGAAAAATAAAACGGAGTGAAAGATTCCCCCGGGGTAACTGGGACTGGGTCTCAGGGAAGGGGGTGGGACCCCCAGGAAAAAGGGAGCAAAGGGGTTTCCTGGCACAATCCACTAGGAAACAGGGGACGAAAGTGAGGATCCCCGATCCCAGAAAAGTTGCCGGATTGAGGGTTGGAACACACAGAGGCTAGAAAAATTACTCTAGGCAGGAAGTGTGGGATACTATACCCAAGAGAATCTGGGGTTGGCCAACAACATTTGGAATTTTACCATTTTATTTGAAAATAATACCCGTGGGTGAATACTAACAAGTGATTTTAAAATCAAGACACCTTATCATTGTGTTGTCTTGTTGTGAGTGAGAATGAATGAGACATATTAAAGAAATAAAAGTGAGTGAGTAAGAGTGAATGGAAATATATGTAATATAGATTACTAATTTAAAATCTGACTAATATCTGGAGGGAGGTGGATTACATTACATTAGTATATGATAAAAGGAAAAAGGTTTTCTGTGCTGTGAGGGGAGGGGGTGTTTCAGTTGCCAGAGGGGCAGGTTAGAGCAAAAACGGGGGAACAGGTACCAGTTTGAGATACTTAGTAAATAATGGGACAAGGAACCAGTAAGTTGAGTTCCAGGGGAAAAAGGAGTAAAAAGGTGCCAGCAGATATACCCCAAGAAAGTCCTCTGGGAGTTAAGTTAGCTAACTGGGATAGCGATCCCTGTACAAAGGAAAAGGATAAAATAAAAATGATTTGGTATTGTATTGTGGACACTGAAAAGCTTTAGCAGAGAGATTTTCCGGCTTTCTGCAGCATTTTGTGAGAGTTCTGTCTTTCCCATGCAAGTAAGACAAAACAATGTTACAGTTTTGTAAACTTCTTGCAGGTGTGGATTGTTTTGGTAGAATTGTTGTGGTTCTAACTGGAAAAACACTCAGAACTCTGTGT
This sequence comes from Lycocorax pyrrhopterus obiensis, assembly GCA_014706295.1. Lineage (NCBI taxonomy): Eukaryota > Metazoa > Chordata > Aves > Passeriformes > Paradisaeidae > Lycocorax > Lycocorax pyrrhopterus. The sequence continues at coordinate 475,569 of JACSVZ010000030.1, read as the reverse complement.
GTCTTAGAACTTGACCAATCCCCTTAGGGGGTGGATGGCAAAAACCAATTACCTTATGCCACTTAATACACTTTGCAAACTAACATATAAAAGTCTTCTGAGAATTCATTAAATCCCTTCCATTGATCCCTGAGCCTGGACTTCGTGTTGTTTCTCTACTCGTCCGTGGGGAAAACAGCGACATTGTATGATGACAGAATGGACAAAAAAAGAAATAAGACCCGATCACGTCTACCGGCCTAGGTACGGGTCTTCTGAAGCTTGGATTTGTCAAGCTTTAAATGCATTTGTGAATTCAAAGGAACCGTGCGATTTGGAAGAAAAGGAATATGCCTCTTGTTGGACAGGAGATATAGAACTACCTGGATTAAAAGTTCTTAAGGTATCAGAGACCCCAGAGACAGAGCGAGCAGATGAAAAGAAAGAAAAGGGCTGGGACCCCCTGGAAGTATTACCACCTTCATACAATGCCACACTGGCTGTGGCCCCCGCCCCTGCCTTGCACGCACCGGCTGTGCCCACACAAGCCGTGGCTCCAGCCAGCTCGGGTGCCCCTGTCCCTGCCCCGCATGTGCCGGCTGTGCCCACACCGGCCGCGGCCCCGACCGACCCCGGCGCTTTCGCCTCCGTCCCGGCTCTAAGCACGACAACAGCCCCTCCTTCGCTGGCAGTTCCGGCCTCGCTGCCGACTTCCGCCCTTCACTCGCTGGCCGCTCCGGCTTCACTGCCGGCTTCAGTAGTTCCAATGTGTCCCCCTCTCAACGAAGGAGCACCATACCAAAATACTAGGAGAAACTCAGTTCCTCTCCTTCCACTACTCCAAAACAAAGAAAAAGGGCCTCTTCTAAAGTTATGATGGTTGAGGAACAGAAAGGTTGGGATCAAGAGATCAATTTATTCCCATTACGAGAAGTGCCGATGGGAGGGGTTCAAGGGGGGACGAGGTTTGTGAATGTTCCTTTGACTTCTTCAGAAGTCAGGAATTTTAAAAAGGAAATTAAAGGATTGTTAGAAGATCCCATAGGTACAGCTGAACAATTAAACCAATTCTTGGGTCCCAATATTTTTACTTGAGAAGAAATGCGGTCTATAATGAATATAATATTTTCCCCAGAAGAATGCCAGATGATTAGAGCTGCTGGAATGAGGATTTGGGAAAGAGAGAATCAACAGGGTCCACCTGGGGACCAGAAAATGCCAATAGCACCTCCTAACTGGAACCACAATGAAGAGGCGGGGCGGGCACATATGAGTGATTATTGTAAATTGATAATCAAAGGAATAAAAGCAGCAGCCCCCCGAGGGCAGAATGTCAGCAAGGCTTTTGATGGGCAACAAGGGAAAGAGGAGACTCCAACTGATTGGTTAGAAAGACTCCGGAAAAATATGAAACAATACTCCGGAATTGACCCTGAGAGCACAGCTGGGCAAGCTCTATTGAGAGTTAACTTTGTCACCCATGCCTGGCCAGATATTAGAAAAAAGCTGGAAAAGATAGATGATTGGCACGAGAGGTCATTAAATGAATTACTAAGGGAAGCTCAAAAGGTTTATGTACGAAGAGATGAGGAAAAAGCCAAGATAAAAGCAAAAATTATGGTAGCTACTATGTGGGAAAAAAACTCCCAGGAGAACCAGACGCCCCCAAATACCACACCCAGAAATCCGGGGTTCAGAGATAGAGAAAAGGGAAAACATATAATTTCGGTACCATTAAAATCCCAGGAACAAGTGGCGAATACCTGTTTTTATTGTGGGAAAAGAGGGCACTATAAGAGGGAATGCCGTCATCTAAAAAGGAACCTGAAAATTTTTCAAGAGATACACCCAGAAGAAGAATAGGGGGGTCATGGGCTCTGTTTTCTGGGGGATAAATACCATCTAGAGCCTTTGATAACTTTAAAAGTAGGCCCCCAAGAGGAGGTATTTGAATTTATAGTTGATACAGGAGCAGAAAGAACTTGTGTAATAAATATTCCAAGAGGGTGTGATTTGAGTAGTGACGCTGTGAAGGTGACAGGAGCAAAAGGGGAAGGGTTTCAAGTTCCTGTCATTAAAAATGTGGTGATTGAAGGGGAAACCAGAATAGGGATGGGAGATGTCTTGCTAGTTCCTAGGGCAGGTTGCAACTTATTGGGGAGGGATTTGCAGGTGCAATTAGGAATAGGGGTCATACCAGAAGAAGGGAAGATGACAGCTGAAGTGTTAAAACTTAGCCAAGAAGATGAGGAAAAAATTAACAAAGAGGTTTGGGCTGGGGAAGGAAATAGGGGAGGATTAAATATTGACCCCATAAGGGTCACAACTGAGAGAGAAGAATGCCCCATACCTGTGCATCAGTACCCTATATCTTTAGAAGGAAGGGAAGGCTTAAAGCCAGTAATAGAAGAGTTGATAAAAGATGGGACATTGGAACCTTGCATGTCTCCTCATAACACCCCTATTCTCCCAGTAAGAAAATCTGATGGGACATATAGATTGGTACAAGACTTAAGGGAAGTTAACAAGAGGACACGGACCCATTATCCGGTGGTACCCAACCCCTATACCCTGTTAAGTAAAGTCCCACCTCAGCATCAGTGGTTTAGTGTTGTGGATCTTAAAGATGCCTTTTGGGCTTGCCCGTTGGCAGAAGATAGTAGAAATATTTTTGCTTTTGAATGGGAGGATCCAAGTACTGGGAGAAAACAGCAATTAAGGTGGACAAAATTGCCACAGGGATTTACTGTCTCCAAATCTATTTGGGCAAGCTTTAGAAGGAATATTGCAGACCTTCCCCACTCCTCCTGGAATACAAATTATCCAGTATGTGGATGACCTTTTATTATCAGGAGAAGCTGAAGTTGAGGTTAGGGAGGCTACCATAAAACTGTTGAATTTTCTTGGGGAAAAAGGATTAAGGGTATCAAAGGGGAAACTACAGTTTACAGAATCAGAAGTAAAGTATCTTGGTCACTTAATAAGTAAAGGTAGCCGAAAACTTAATCCTGAAAGGATTGCAGGGATTCTATCCCTTCCCCCTCCTTCTTCAAAGAAGGAAGTTAGAAGACTGCTTGGATTGTTGGGATATTGCAGACTATGGATCAAAGGGTATTCACAGACAGTAAAATTTCTATATGAAAAATTAACAGAGGGGAACAACATAAAATGGACCAGAGAGGATGACAATAAATTTGAAGAATTGAAGTTAAAGTTAGCCTCAGTACCAGCTTTAAGCTTACCCTCACTAGAAAAACCCTTTCATCTGTATGTGAATATGGAAAATGGAGTTGCTCATGGAGTTTTGGTCCAGGAATGGGCAGGAGTGAAAAGGCCAGTGGCTTATTTGTCTAAATTGCTGGATCCAGTGAGCCATGGCTGGCCAATATGTATTCAAGCTATAGCAGCTACGGCTATTCTGGTAGAAGAAAGCCGTAAACTTACTTTTGGCAGTAAACTAATTGTGTGTACACCTCATGCAGTCCGAAATGTGCTAAATCAAAAAGCGGAAAAATGGTTAACAGATTCTAGGATGCTAAAATATGAAGCAATTCTGATAGATAGTGATGACTTGACACTGGAAGTAAATAAAAGCTTGAACCCAGCCCAATTTTTATATGGGGAACCAGAGAGTGACTTAACACATAATTGTTTAGAAATCATACAATACCAAACTAAAATTTGGGAAGACCTAGCAGAACAGGCCCTCCCAGAAGGGGAAAAAATATATGTTGATGGTTCATCTAGATGCTTACAAGGAAAAAGGATGTCAGGATATGCTTTAATTGATGGGGAAAATATGCAGACCATCAAAAAAGGGAAATTACCATCAAATTGGTCGGCCCAGTCTTGTGAATTATATGCTCTAAAAAGAGCACTGGAATATTTAGCACACAAGAAAGGAACTATATATACTGATTCAAAGTATGCCTTTGGGGTAGTACACACCTTTGGAAAAATCTGGGAAGAAAGGGGGTTACTTAATTCAAAGGGAAAGGAACTCGTACATGAGGGACTCAGAGGTTTTAGAGGCATTAAAATTACCTGAAGAGATAGCTGTAGTACATGTTAGAGGACACCAAAGGGGAATGACCGCAGAAATAAGAGGGAATAACTTGGCAGATCAAGAGGCTAAAGATGCAGCAGAAAATGGGGCCAAAAGGGTTATGTTAATTTTAACCCCAAATAAGGAGGAATTAGAAATTCCAAAATTTAGTAAAGAAAGAAAAAGAATTAAGCAAAATAGGGGGAGAGCAAGACCAATCTGGAAAATGGAAACTGCCTGATGGGAGGCAGTTACTTAATAAACCACTTACTAGAAAAATACTAGAAGACATACATCAGAAAACTCATTGGGGTGCTCAAGCCCTATGCGATCACTTTTTAAGGAATTATGGATGCGTTGGGATCTTTGGATTGGCAAAGCAAGTAACTGATAAATGTATAACTTGCCAAAAGATAAATAAAAGGGTAATGAGAAAGACAACACTGGAAGGCCACAAGTTAGCTCTGGGACCATTTCAAAGTATCCGAGTGGACTTTACTGAACTTCCCCAAGTGCAGAGGTGGAAGTTTTTATTAGTAATAATAGACCATTTAACTCATTGGGTAGAAGCTGTTCTCACTGTTGGAGCTACAGCTAATGCGGTATGTAAAACCCTTTTAGAACAGATTATTCCCAGGTATGGAATGGTTAATAGAATAGACTCAGATAGGGGGACACATTTTACATCAAAAGTTTTACATCAAATAACTGAAGCCTTGGGAATAAAATGGGAACTACATACCCCTTGGCATCCACAAAGCTCGGGCCGGGTAGAAAGGATGAACCAGACTTTAAAAAGGACTTTAACAAAACTAATGATTGAAACACAAATGTCATGGGCAAAATGCTTACCTTTGGCCCTGTTGAGAGTCCGAACACAACCCAGGTCAGACCTGGGAGTGTCACCCTATGAGATGATGTTTGGATTACCCTTCCTGACCACCCAACATGAAAATGCTACTTATGAAGTAGGGGAAATGAGCGTCAGAAAATATGTCACCACAATTGCAAAAATGCTGGAAAATTTGAGGTTAAGAGGGATAATCCCTCAAACCACACCTTTAGACTTTAAAATCCATAATATCCATCCAGGGGAATGGGTACTAGTAAAAACATGGAAAGAGCAATCTTTAACTCCACAATGGGAAGGTCCTTTTCAGGTACTACTGACGACTGAGGCAGCGATCCGAACCAGGGAAAGAGGGTGGATCCACGCCAGCAGAATAAAAGGACCAGTGGAGGAACTGAAGGAATGGACTATAACATCTAAGCCGGGTGATATCAAATTGACTCTTAAACGAGGACTGGGTGGTATTGAATAATCCAACTGAAAAAGTCTTCATGTTTTAATAGACTGTATCCTAATCTCGAGATATCACAACCCCTATCATGCTGGCTGGGTTAAATGTGAATACATAAATTGTAAAAATTGGTACTGCAATTCACACAAACAACACCCCTTTGTATGGGGTGTTAAATAACAAATTTATTCCCTGAGATTATAACTTTGCCTTGTGGATAAGAATTACTAGTGCCTGTTGAGTGGGAGGTGCCTGAGGAACGGTGTGAAAATTAACAACTGATTTGCCTGGGAAAAAGCAAAGGAGGTAACGAGGAAATAGAGGGCAAGACCGGATTGGCAACTATAACTCGCTGCCAAGAAGATCATATACACCTCCTGTGGGTAGCAACCCCATAGGCATGGGAGGTGGGGGTATAAGCCATACCGGACCTCTATTACTCCTCCTTCTTGTTTTTTGTTTCTCATCTTTCAGGATACCAGCAAAATCATGTCATAAGTGCTACCGGAAACTTTACATGGAAAGAAACAGAGGTTCCTTTTTTATTACACACACCCACGTTAACAGTCACTGTTATAACCCTTCCAAACTAGGTACCTGTACACAGAACAGGAAAAAATACTGGATTGCAGAAAACCTAGGAAAAAATGAATGTCCAAAAGGGGAAAGATGGGTTTGTTTCACATTTTCCATTAAAGGTAGGGTCCAAGATTTGGTAAAAGAACAAGTAGTAAATGGAAAGGCTAAGGTAACACAGCAGTCTAATTCTGTGTTAACCCCACGCCAAGATTTATATACAAAACTTAAACAGCAATTAGAAAAGGAAATCGATACCTCAAGATTTGGAAAAAATGTGTTTGTGGAATTGAGGGAAAGAATAAGTAAGGAACTAAACGTAACCAACTGTTGGGTCTGTGGAGGGGCCTTAATGTCAGAGGAATGGCCATGGAAAGGCAGTAGCTTAGGCCTGGTTGAATTCCTTAAATGGAACCGGACAAATATAAGAGGGGAAAGCTGACCAGAAGGGTGGATTCTAAGTTCAGCAGTAATAGGAGAAGAATGTCTCTGGCTCACTGGAAAGAATTTTCTTAGTGAAGTAAGAAATACTCCCTGCAAGAGGTATAAAGCTAGTAATGGAACTTCTGCATGGTGGATCCCAGAAAAACCAACTCTGTATTGGACCCAGAGAAAAACAGGAGGGAAAAATTGCAAGTATAATAATGAAACCAAACTTTTTTCAATGTAATGACACAGACAAGAATCCTTATTTTGGGATCCCAGAAATATCAAAATTTTGGGAGAATATAAATGAACAGAAAAAGGATTATTGGAAAGCACCAGATGGCTTATTTTGGATACGTGGGAAAAGAGCATACCCAAAACTTGCCCCCCAATGGAAAGGGAGTTGTACTCTGGGGATCATACAGCCAGGATTTTTCCTTTTATCGGGATCAGATGGAGATCAATTAGGAGTACCTGTTTATGAGGACTTAAAAAGGAATAAAAGGGAATTGATTGGACGATATCAAAAGTGGGGAGATGAAGAATGGCCCCCTGAACGCATACTGGAAACATATGGGCCCGCCACCTGGGCACAAGATGGGAGTTGGGGATATCGAACCCCGATTTATATGCTGAATCATATTATAAGACTCCAAGCAGTTGTAGAGATAATAACAAACAAGACTGCCCAAGCACTAGAATTGATATCAAGTCAACAAAGCCAAATCCGAGCTGCAGTGTATCAAAACAGGTTGGCTTTGGACTATTTATTAGCTGAGGAAGGGGGTGTTTGTGGAAAATTTAATACATCAGATTGTTGTTTGAAAATAGATGACAACGGGGATGCCGTCCTAGATATAGCCAAAGATATCAGAAAAATAGCCCATGTACCGGTCCAAAAATGGGAATCAATGTTAAAAGCTAGCTGGTGGGATAATGTATTGGGAATAGAAGAGTGGAAGAAGCTAGGATTCTTCCTTTTATGCGCTACAGCTGGTTTGACATTTCTTCCTTGCTTGATCCCCTGTTTTATTCGACTAATCACCAGCGTAGTCCAAGGTATGCAAGTAGTCACAATGCCTGTGGACCCCAAATTAGCTACATCTGGAACGGCACAAAAAATAATGGTGTTAAGGAAACAAAATAATATGGGAGATCCCTTTGCAGAAGCAAGATTGATTTGTGAAAAAAATGAGCAAATAATGGAAGTCAGAAAACAAGAACTAATGCTCAAGCCAAATGATTTGTAAAAATAAAAGAGGGGGAATTGTGATAAATAGATGCTATAATATTGGCTTTCTGCAAATGTTAAAATAAGTGATGTTAAAAGTGGCTTTTTAAACAGTAGTTTTGTCACAAATAGATGCTATATGTAAAATAGCTTTATTACAAAACAGATGCTATATAAGGTAGTTTTGTTGTGAAGATGTGGTTTTTTAATACTTTTTCATTCAACCAAAAACTTAGAAATAGCTATGCTTATGAACTATTTGGGCTTCTGCTACCAGCTATCAGCAACAGATAAGATATCCCCTGTCTTGGGGTGACTATCATGTGTATCCCCTATCATGCTCTATGCCCAAAAAGTAATATTGTGCCTTTTTTGTGCCTTTAAACTGAGCTTGAAAAAAAACAAACGAACTTTTCAAAACAGTTTCTCAAGGACACGGAGATACACTCCTCTGCGTTCTCTGGCTGCAGGAGCAGGAGGGAGCACCCTGCTTGCTTTCTTCAGCCAGCGGTTTTGGGTTTTTTTTCCTTCTCTTCCCGGCATGAGACGGAAAGCTGAATTTTGTTTCCTGGGACTTTGGTTTTTCCCTTCTTCTCTTCTGGACTGTTCAACAACATCAGAACACATCGGGAGAATTTTTCCCCGAGGCCCAGGGGTGGGCCCTCGCCGACCCAGCTCCGAGGAGGAGAGAGACCACACCTACAGAAGGACTCTGAAATTTTCCCAGGTTTCTCTCTATAGCGAGAGATTTCATTTCATTATTTAGCATTATTATCCTTTTCCTGTGTGTTTGTTAAATAAATAGTTCTTATCTCATTCACTTTCCTTCGAGGAAAATATTTTTTTTCCCCGAACCCTGTGGGGGGAAGGGTGGTTGTAACCTGGTTTCCTCTCAAAGGATATATTGCTAGATTTTGGCCAAACCGGCAGCGATCTGCTGATTCCGGGAACTACCAAGCCGAGCGAGCCGAGACGGGAGAACTGCATTCCATTTTGAACTGTTCCTGGAAAGGGTTTTAAACATGTATAATTGTTTATGAATATGTATAATTGTTTATGAATATGTAATACTCCAGGTGTATGTAAAGGGTGTCTCCAAGATAGCAGGTGTGCTCTTGGCTGAATGCCAAAGCACCCAGCACTGTGACTTTTTGCTTTATTATCTTTGTCCCTAATTGTCCTTTATTAAACTTTTCAGTCCTAACAGGAGAGTGAACCTCGTTTTTCACACTTCTAATGTATAACTTCCCTTTTATTTTAATTCTTATGGAATTTATGGTTCTTCCCATTGTTTCTTTCATCTCTCAATATCCAATTTCATTTATCAGCAGACCTATCGTTTATTTGTAAAGACAAATCTCTTTCTTTCCATTCATCAATCAGTGGAATCCTTCCCATTGTTTCTTTTATCTCTCAGTACTAGTTTTATCTACCAGCAGGCCCACAGCTTGTTTGTAAAGACAAGTCCCTCATTCCTTTCAATCCCTCCTCTTTTATTTTTTTAATAATTGTCTTTACAAACTTTAGTTATCATTGACTTAATTTTCTGTTCCTGGGTCTTTTTTGGTTTTGTAATTATTTGCAGTGACATCATTTTCTGTCCTTTTGTAGCCATCTCTGGATCTGTAGGCATGGCTACTACCTGCATCCCTTTGATCATATGCTGAATAAGTTGCACTATGCAAGGGATCATGCATGGTAAAAAGAATAGAGTTGCTACAGCACATAAGAGAAAAAAAAGCATTTGTTTAACCCATAGTCCACCAGGTAACCACGAAAACATGTCCCATTCCCATCCTCTCCACATTTGGACCAGTACATGTGTTAACTTTCTTATTCCTTTTGTTATTTGTTTCACCACTTTTCCATTGTCATCTATTTGCAAACAGCAGTTTGAGTCATTTATTTTTCTACACACTCCCGCTTCTTCTGCTAATAGAAAAACTCAAAGATAAAGTCCAGTCACAAATGCTTTTCCCACGTATACACCCCCTGTTCTATTTAGACAATAAATGCCTCTTTCAGAAGAATGAAGTCGCCATGGACTTCCTTCTTTATCCCAAAATCCTGTTCCATTATGGACTTCACTCAGGGTGCTGACCCACCATTTAGGTTCGACTGGGCTGGCCACCCACGGCTAGTTTTCAGATCCTCCCGGTCCTCCACAGACCCAACAATTGCTAAGGTTAAAGGTTTTTGCTACTTCTTCTCCTAAGACTAAAAAATTCTTCTCCCACTTTTGGCCCAAACCTAACCAACAATATAAAGGTAAGGTTATTAAGAGAAACATTCTAATGGTGTAATCTAATCTCCTAACCTAATTTTCACTTTCACGTTGTTTTCCCCACCACCTGTGGCGAGTGAAAGCACAGAAACATCATAAAGAAAACAATGACAGCGAGGATTGGCCCCCCCAGTGACTGGAGATCCGAAAGGAGGGATGCCCATACAGACTATTCCAGCAGACACTCTGTGGGTAGGCACACGAGGCTTCCCCCAATGTCGACACACTGGCTGCTGCTCTGATCCACTCCTGCAGAGTGTCAGTCGTGGCCTCCCCTCCTTGTCCTCCAGCTGAGATGTCCAGATCTCTGGGGCCTCAGAGACCTTGACCCGAGTGTGATGGGTCCACCCGTGTTCAGCTGTCTTGGTGGCTGTTTCTGTGGTCAGTAACACTTGGAATGGTCCACGCCACTTCATCACCAGTGGTGCTTCTTTCCACTCCTTCACTAGGACCCAGTCTCCTGGTTGGATGTTATGAACAGCAAAGTCCAAAGGCAGGGTCTGTGCCAGCTGAGCTTCCTGTCGAAGAGATTTCACAAGAGACAATATCCTGGCCACATATTGTTTTAAATATACATCACTTATTCCCACCCCCCCTTCATTTCGGGTGGGAGTCTGTGTAAACCTGGCTTCTGCGGGCTGTGGTCTCCCCCACCCCAAACTCAGCCAAGGCAGAATCTCTGCTGCATTTGGCTTTCTTGTGGATACATTCCTCTCTTTTAGCCTTGTTTTGTTTTTTTTCTAGGCCTGAGATGATTAAAGAATGAGTTTTCCCTTTATCTAATCTTAGTGGTTTAACTTACAGTCCAAAGCCTCAGTCAGGTATCTCCAGGGAGGCTTCTTTGCTTGTAGCTTCTTTATACAGTTTTTGTTATAATAATATTCTTACTTTGCTGGATAACTCTATACATTATGAAGGATGAGTTTTTATGATACAAAATTAACCCACAAAACATTTTCATACAAAATGTTCTCATGCAAATATATCCTTACATCAGGGCTATGCTCTGTTTTCCAGGAGACAGATTATAGCACTGTTGTAATTTAATCTTGACACAAACCAGAAACTGTGGCTTTATTATTGGTGGGATTAAAAATTAAATTAATTCCCTTTCAAACTTAGTTTTATTATCCCAAGTAGCTTTTTCTTTTGAATTTTAGTGAATAAATTGCCTTCATCACATTCTGCACCCACAACTGAGAAGCATGTGTATTGCAGAATGTGCTATAGTCACTACACTGATTGGCATAAATAGGAGGAGTGAGGCAAAGTTAAAATATCCTCTTAAGCCATATGGCATGAGATTCAACAGCACATTAGTTTGAGAGCTGGTAGAAGGCTTTTCTGTGTTTTATTCATGTCCTAGCTGCAGTCCATGGCTACACCTCCTGATTTAGGAAGGGGGATTCAATAATTTCTCATGTAATATTTGCTTGCGTTCTGTTAAGATTCTTTAATTCACTAATTAGTAAATAAAAAAAAATTAGCCAAATTATAATAATTTTGAAGCCTTCTGAGGCAAAACTGGGAAGGTTAGTACATATTTGTATGATTTCAAATATGTATCAATTCTTATACCAACTCTCAGGCTAAAATTGGTTGAGAGAAATTATACATCCATAAGACCTTTAGCCACACCATTTTTCAGTAAAGAGACAAACAAGTTAGACAAAAATCAAACTCAAGAATATGTAGAATGCTTTAACTAATATTGATCTCTCACCAAGTCACTTGCAATGAAAACGCAAACATTACAAACATTACCAAACTGACAATGCAAGCAATTATGGTGACACTTAAAATTTCATTGGTTTTCATGCAGCTCCATCTCATGTGTTGGTAGGTTCCTATAAAAGAAAAGTGAAAATTTGGCCCACTAGACCGATTATTAAAAAGAAGCAAAAACTTCTTGTGGCTAACACAAAGTGACAGAGTCCACGTGAAGAAATGGTTATCACATTTAGGTGTGATTTTGCTGCTTGACGTTTCTCTGCTCTCAAACTCTTTTCCTTAACTTTGATGCAGGGATGTTTGACATTCCTAGAAAAGAGAAGAGAAACAAACTTCCCTGGCAAAATATGCCTGAGTGAAACAAGTTGTTTATTGCATTAACTTATTCAGGTGGAATTCTAGCTTTTATTCTATGAAGTGCTTGTTGCACCACTGTGCCGGTTTGGCCAAAATCTAGCAATATATCCACAGAGAGAAAAACAGGTTACAACCACCCTTCCCCCCACCAGGTTTGGGGAAAAAAGGAAATTTTCCTCGAAGGAAAGTGAAAGAGATAGCAACTATTTATTTAACAAACACACCGGAAAAGAATAATAATGCTAAATAATGAAATCTCTCGCTGTGGAGAGAAACCTGGGAAGATTTCAGAGTCCTTCTGTAGGTGTGGTCTCTCTCCTCCTCGGAGCTGGGTCGGCGAGGGCCCACCCCCGGGCCTCGGGGAAAAATTCTCCCGATGTGTTCTGATGTTGTTGAAACAGTCCAGAAGAGAAAAAAGGAAAAACCAAAGTCCCAGGAAACAAAGTTCAGCTCTCCATCTCACGCTGGAGAAAAAAAAACCGAAAAAGCTGGCTGAAGAAGCAAGAAGGGTGCTTCCTCCGTGCTACCGCAGCCGGAGAACGCAGAGGAGTGTGTATCTCTGTGTCCTTGACAAACTGCTTTGAAAAGTTCATTTGGTTTTTTTTCCTCTCCCCTCTCAAGCTCAGTTCAAAGGCACAGAAAAGGCACAAAATTAATTTTTTGGCATAGAGCCATGATAGGGGATACACATGACAGAGTCACCCCAAGACATTCCACCCCTTATCCCATATCGTCAGCTCAATGCCCAAATTAATATATTCTAACTCTACACACACACATATATATACATATATAGAGCTATGTACAAACAGTGACAGTGACACTCAGCAAGCAGTGGTATACAGGTATTTCACATTACAGATGGTTTTCATCCAACAATCAGATCTCCCTGTGGTACACATTGTGTTGTTCCATCTCTCTGCATTACCCACCATGTGCAACCAGGTCCCTGAGCAAAGACAACCCCACGGATGGATTTGTCCGCACTCAAGGCAGAATTAACCCAAACAGTCTTTCCTAACAGTCCCCTGGCATGCACAACTGGAACCTTATCTCCATCTACTGTATGCAGGGATTCAGATTGGGCTGGACCAGCTCTATTGGTGAAACCTCGGGTGTTAACTAACCAGGTGGCCTTTGCTAGACGCTGTTCCCAAATTTTGAAAGTTCCCCCACCCAGTGCCTTCAAGGTGGTTTTCAACAATCCATTGCACCGCTCAACCTTCCCAGCTGCTGGTGCATGGTAAGGGATATGGTATACCCATTCAATGCCATGTTCCCTAGTCCAGGTTTTGATAAGGCTATTCTTGAAATGAGTCCCATTGTCAGATTCAATTCTTTTGGGGGTGCCATACCTCCAAAGGACTTGCTTTTCAAGACCCAAGATGGTGTTACGGGCCATAGCATGAGGCACAGGGTAGGTCTCCAGCCATCCAGTCGTGGCTTCTACCATTGTGAGCACGTAACGCTTGCCTTGGCGTGTTTGAGGCAGTGTGATGTAATCAATCTGCCAGGCCTCCCCATACTTGTATTTGGACCACCACCCACCATACCATAGGGGTTTCACTCGCTTGGCCTGCTTGACTGCAGCGCACATCGCACAGTCATGGATAACTTGAGAGATACTGTCCGTGGTTAGATCCACCCCTCAGTCTCGTGCCCACTTATAGGTGGCATCTCTGCCTTGATGACCTGAGGCATCATGGGCCCATCGAGCTAGGAACAACTCTCCCTTGTGTTTCCAATCTAAGTCTATCTGTGACACCTCTATCTTTGCAGCCTGATCTACCTGTTCGTTGTTTCGGTGTTCCTCATTAGCCCTGCTCTTGGGGACATGAGCATCTACATGGCGGACTTTCACAAGCAGCTTTTTTACCAGGGCAGCAATGTCTTTCCACTCTTCAGCAGCCCAGATTGGTTTTCCCCTATGCTGCCAATTAGCCTTTTCCCACTTCTCCAGCCATCCCCACAAAGCATTGGCTACCATCCATGAATCAGTGTAGAGGTAGAGCTTTGGCCACTTCTCTCTTTCAGCAATGTCCAGGGCCAGTTGAATGGCTTTGAGTTCGGCAAGTTGGCTCGATCCACCTTCTCCTTCAATAGCTTCTGCAACCCATCGTGTGGGACTCCATGCAGCTGCTTTCCACTTCTGTTTCATCCCTACAATGCGACAAGAACCATCGGTGAAAAGAGCGTAGTGTGTTTCTTCTGCTGGCAGTTGGTTGTAGGGTGGAGCTTCTTCAGCACGTGTCACTTGTTCTTGTTCTTCCTCGTCACTGAGACCAAAGTTTTCACTTTCTGGCCAATTTGTGATTATTTCCAAGATCCCAGGGAGATTCAGTTTTCCAATACGGGTGCGCTGTGTGATGAGAGCAATCCATTTACTCTATGTGGCATTGGTGGCATAGTGGGTAGAGGGAACCTTTGCTTTGAACATCCACCCCAGCACCAGTAGTCGGGGTGCCAGGAGGAGTTGTGCTTCAGTGCCAGTTACTTCTGAGGCGGCTTGGATTCCTTCATAGGCTGCCAAGATTTCCCTCTCTGTTGGAGCGTAGTCGGCTTCAGACCCTCTGTAGCTTGGACTCCAGAATCCCAGTGGTCGTCCTCGAGTCTCACCAGACACCTTCTGCCAAAGGCTCCAGGACAGACCATGGCTCCTGGCTGCAGAGTAGAGCACGTTCTTCACTCCTGGTCCTGTCCGGACTGGGCCAAGGGCTACTGCATGAGCGATTTCCTGCTTGATCTGGGCAAAGGCTTGTTGCTGTTCAGGGCCCCAGTGGAAATTGTTCTTCTTGCGGGTAACCAAGTAGAGAGAACTCACAATCTGGCTGTATTCAGGAATATGCATCCTCCAAAAGCCTATGACACCTAGGAAAGCTTGTGTTTCCTTCTTGTTGGTTGGTGGAGACATTGCTGTGATCTTGTTGATGACCTCGGTGGGAATCTGACCCCGTCCATCTTGCCATTTCACTCCCAGGAACTGGATCTCTTGAGCAGGTCCCTTGACTTTGCTCTTCTTGATGGCAAAACCAGCTTCTAGGAGAATCTGGATGATTTTCTCTCCTTTCTCGAACACTTCCTTTGCTGTGTTCCCCCACACAATGATGTCATCGATGTACTGCAGATGTTCTGGAGCCTCACCCTTTTCCAGTGCAGTCTGGATTAGTCCATGGCAGACCGTAGGACTGTGCTTACAACCCTGGGGCAGTCGGTTCCAGGTGTACTGCACACCCCTCCAGGTGAAGGCAAACTGAGGCCTGCACTCTGGTGCCAAAGTGTCATGGTTTAGTATAGCTGGGAGTTGTAGTTAAGGAGAGCTCCATCAGCCACGGAAGTGATTCTTTGCAAAAAGAGGTGCTTACAACTTCCTCTAGACATGACAGAACCAATCAACTAGCTAGTTTGAATATTGGCAATTTTTTAAGCCACTTAAAGAGCTTGACATGCCTCTGTGATCCACATTTTAAGAACGAACAAACCCTGGGAAACTCTCTTTGGCTTCCAGCTTTTGAACAGGTAACTGGTGGGCCCCCAGCCTGGCCCAGTGAGGCTGGGCCCTGCTCAGCTGGGCTTGGCCGGGAGACAGCCACCCTGGAGCTGGGCAGCCCTGTTCCATCTGCGGCTCCGTGCGGGCCGGCCCCCTCAGCCCTGCTCCGTGCAGGCAGCCTGCACCACGGCCAGCCAGACCAGCTTTAATGTGGCCGAAATTCATCTGAAGCCGCTGCCCAGTGAAGATCATGTCACCAACAAAGATAAGCCAATTCCAGCTGCAAGGCCCGGGTGAGATTAACTCTTTTAGTGCTGTTTCTTCCAGAACAGATGAAGCCTGCAGACATCAATCCTCTCCCAAGTCAAAGGAAAGGGAAAGGTGAAGGCATGTAAAGAAACACCATGGAGACACTAAAGTCAGTAAGAAAGAAGAGCTGAAACCCTGAGAGAAAGGAGAATGAAGAGATGCTTCAATCCTAGAAGCTGAAATTCTATTGTAAAGCTATGGTGATGGACTATAGTACATCAGAATACTCGTTGTAATTTCATGAAGGCATGGGGGGAGTAGAGCTTTCAAACTGTAATCATGAGCACAAGAACCTGTGCTAAAATAAGTTAATGTTAAAGTAGCTGTGATTTAATGAAAAACTTGAACAGAGATCTCAAAGAAGACCTCTGTTCTTAGAGCTAAAATGCTCCCAAAGATAGTGTTCTTACCTTTCTCAAGCACTTTGATAAGTGAAGAGAACCTTTTGCTTCTGAACAGCTCATCCTTAAAATGATACCCCATTAGCTAAGATTGAACCCTCGAAAGCAGTTGTGGGGAAAGCTGTAAGTTGAGGGAAAAGACTTCCACGTGCAAGCAGAGAACCATCCCAGGCGGCTGTTTTGCTGTGACATTAAAGCCACAAGAAACGGAGAGACTGTTTCTTGTGGAAATATCTCCATAGCATAAACAAGAGAGACTCCTCTCCCTAAGTGAACTAAAAGAATTATTATAGAGGTGGTAAGCTGACTGAAAATCTCAAGGGTTGTTTTGTTTACGTTGCCAGTGAGAGAAGAGAAAAAGGTGGGGGGGAAAAGGTGTTCTACAAGTTTAATCTGACTTTTTTTTTCCCTTTCTTTTAGGTCTGTTAATAAACTTCTTTATATTCTTTTAAGTTTTGTGCCTGCTTTGCCTTCTCCTAATTCTTATCTCACAAAAAGTAAATCAGTAAGTGATCCATATTTCAAACCAAAACCACTACACTAAAATTAATGTTTCTGCCCGGTTATCAAATTCAACCCGCTACACAAAGGAATGGAGAAAAATGCATTAGCAATGTCAATAGTGGCATACCACTTCGCTGCTTTGGACTCCAGCTCGTACTGGAGCTCAAACATGTCTGGCACAGCAGCGCTCAATGGTGGAGTCACTTCATTCAAGGCACGATAGTCCACAGTCAATCTCCATTCTCCTTCAGATTTGCGCACAGGCCAGATGGGGCTGTTGAAGGGTGAGTGGGTTTTGCTAATCACTCCTTGGCTGTCCAAGTCATGGATCATCTTGTGGATGGGAATCACAGCACCTCAAGTTGTCGGGTGCTGCCGGCGATGCACTGTCGAAGTAGCAGTTGGTACTCTTTGTTCTTCCTCCTTCAGAAGGCCTACTGCAGAGGGCTTCTCTGATAGTCCAGGCAAGGTATTCAATTGCTTAATGCCCTCTGTCTCTACAGCAGCTATTCCAAAAGCCGACTTGAGTCCCTTTTTGCTCTCTGAAATACCCGCCTTGGCAGAAGTCTATGCTCAAAATGCATGGGGCCTCTGGGCCAGTCACAATGAAATGTTTCTTCCACTCATTTCCAGTTAGGCTCACCTCAGCTTCCACCAGGGTCAAATTTTGTGATCCACCTGTCACACCACTAATAGAAACAGATTCTACCCCCACATGTTGCGATGGGATTATTGTGCACTGCGCACCAGTGTCAACCAAAGCATCATATTTTTGTGATTCTGATGTACCATGCCAATGAATCCACACAGATCAAAAAACACAGGTTTTTTTGGCATAGAGCAGTGATAGGGGATTGTGCCGGTTTGGCCAAAATCTAGCAATATATCCTTTGAGAGGAAACCAGGTTACAACCACCCTTCCCCCCACAGGGTTCGGGGAAAAAAAAATATTTTCCTCGAAGGAAAGTGAATGAGATAAGAACTATTTATTTAACAAACACACCGGAAAAGGAGAATAATGCTAAATAATGAAATGAAATCTCTCGCTATAGAGAGAAACCTGGGAAAATTTCAGAGTCCTTCTGTAGGTGTGGTCTCTCTCCTCCTCGGAGCTGGGTCGGCGAGGGCCCACCCCCGGGCCTCGGGGAAAAATTCTCCCGATGTGTTCTGATGTTGTTGAACAGTCCAGAAGAGAAGAAGGGAAAAAACCAAAGTCCTAGGAAACAAAATTCAGCTTTCCGTCTCACGCCGGGAAGAGAAGGGAAAAAAAAAACCCGAAACCGCTGGCTGAAGAAAGCAAGCAGGGTGCTCCCTCCTGCTCCTGCAGCCAGAGAACGCAGAGGAGTGTATCTCCGTGTCCTTGAGAAACTGTTTTGAAAAGTTCGTTTGTTTTTTTTCAAGCTCAGTTTAAAGGCACAAAAAAGGCACAATATTACTTTTTGGGCATAGAGCATGATAGGGGATACACATGATAGAGTCACCCCAAGACAACCACTTTTGTTGTTTCCTACAGATTTTCAGTGGGGTTTCCTCTGATTGATTGTTCAGTGGAGGTAGTGAGACTGCTTTTAAAAAGTTTTGCAAGAGTTGCAGTCTGTGAATCAGGCATTTGGGTTGCTTTTTTTTTTTCCAGGGTTTTAGTAGGCTTCTGCTTTTCGTCCTGGAGCAGTTCACCGTATCAGTTTGCTCCTTTCCTTCCAGTGATTTTCCTTTTGGACATGATCAAATTCAGCAGCAAGCAATGCCACTGCCTAAAGCCCTCTTTAATAACCAATCACCTTTTTAGTAGCCAATCATCTTTTTAGTAACCAATTTCTCCATATCCCAATTTTTTGCATCAGGTCCACATCAGGAATAGGGAGGCAACTAATAAATTAACCAAGGAAGGAAAACAAAATATTTTCCCTTAAGTTTTTTCCTATAGCCCCCACAGAGGAAGCTGCATGATAAATACCTAGGCCTGCATAGGAACAACACCATCCCCACAAGGCAGGAGCTGCAGAATTTGCCTTAGGATTAGAACTTGCCAATTCTAGTTCTTCACAACAAAACACACAAAAAGCACAGGGGCATGGATGCCCTCCGAACAGGAGCTTTAGTCTCCGCACAAAACCCCATGTAGACAAAGAAATTAAATCCCTAAATTCATTTACCACAATTTCCACAATTCCCTCAGAGAACGATGTGTTCAAACTTGTAAGCGTACAGAAGAAACCACAATTTCCATAACCCCTTGAATAATCAAAGATCTTTTTGACAATTTTCCCCCTTTAGGCGTGAAATTCAAAGTGGATCGAGAGGCCCGTGTCTACCAGGAAACACGCCTCCTCGCAATCCAGACCCACCTTAAAAATTAACAAGGGTTCCAGTGTGGTGGGTCCCTGGTATAATGGGAGCCCCTGACAGCCCTAACAATTCATCTCCATTATCCTCTGGACTTCCTTCTCCTGAGGATCCAGCTGTTTCTGCAGACAGTCCCGCTTCCAGTGTCCTTCTGCCCTGCAGATAGCACACTGATTCTTTCCCAACCGCTGTTTGGGTTGGGTCTCCCCTGCTATGCTTCTGCCACTTCCTTGTGGCTGACACCATCCCTTCTATCCCTGGGGACCCCTTGGGTCCTGTGGTTTATCCCTCTGGGGCCATAAAAACTCTGCCATCATCTTTGCCTTTGCTTTTGCCTTTTCCTCATCCCTTCTTACATACACTTGCTGTATCTTTCTAACTAGTTCATCCAGGGGCTTATTCTGCCCTTCCTCTAGTGCCCCCACTACTGCCTGTGGGTACTCATTCTCCCACAGCTCAAAATCATTTGTTTCTCCAGTGAACTAAACAAAATCCTTAAAAGAAAATCCTAATCCTTCCACGTACAATCTGCATTTCCCAAATATTCCTTCTTCCTCCTCCTTGTGGTCACTCTCTTTATCACACACCGTATACCAGAGCTGGTCTCTGTCCTGCCGCAGTGTCCAAACGCAGCTCTTCCCCCCTGGTGCTCCCAGCAGGGCAGGGCCGGCAGCACCACAGCCAGCTGGGGTGTCCCGCAGCCTCATGGGGCCGGGAGCCACTGCCGCTCCTGCCCGGGGGTGTCAGGGTCAGGCACTGTCCGGCACTGAGCCCTGGCTGCCCCACAGCCCCCACAGGCCCCCAGCCCGTGCTCCTGATCCCGCACCTCCGCACCTGGTCCTGCTGCTCCTTGCCTCAACCATATTTCTCTACATTCCCCTTCAACTAATTTTTTTTTCAACATCTCAACATTATTTGTCCATCTCCTGTTGTCAAGACTTCTTCTTGACTCCTCTTATTGCCCCCCTGGGCATGGATTGTCGAGACCCTTTCTTGACTTTCCCTTATTGCCCCCTTTGGGCATCCATGTCCTTAATTACCTCTGTGAGAATGTGTAAACCAACTCCACATTCTTCCAAGGGATTCTTCGGAGATATTTTGGGATCGTCATCCCTTTTGCTGGGGTCCCTTCCCGGCTTTACCTGTGCTACCCTCCATGGGTGCCCTCTCAGGTTTACTCCCTGAAGATCCCATTGTACTCACCAGCGAGATTTTCAGTGGTCCTTCCCTGTGGACTCTTCACGAAGCCCCCTGGTCTGCCACTTGTCTGTCTCCTGGACAGTCTCGGGAACCCAATCGATCGCCCGGTGCCGGCCGCCACCAAGGTGAGCTGATCACCGAAACTGGGTGAGGCGTGCCTTCAGCTCCGCTCGCTGCCCACCGGCCCCGGACAGTGGAAATATCCCGGACAAGAGCCTCCAAATTGTCAGGAAAATTAATCCACAAACACCAGAGGTTTATGTCCAAAAAGGAAACAGAGGAGTCCTGTTACTTTATTCGAATAAAGGGGGAGGCCATGGGGCATTCCCCTGGGGTCTCTCAAATTTTTGGAGGGCGCAGCCTCCTTTTTATCCTAATTTCCCTGCCGCATTTCCCTCTCTCTTTCCCCATTGGCTGAGGTACTTGAGAGGTACAGGCTTCCCGAATTGCTTAATACAGACCCCCTTCTAATGTATACCCCCCCCTTTTCTTTTCCTTGTGTCAGTCAGTGGAATTCCTATGGAATTTATGGTTCCTCCCATTGCTTCTTTCATCTCTCAGTATCTATCTTTACCTATCAGCAGACCCACAGTTTGTTTGTAAAGACATATCCCTCTCACTCCCTTCATCAATCAGTGGAATTCCTCCCATTGTTTCTTTCATCTCTCAGTATCTAGCTTTTGCCTATGAGCAGACCCACAGTTTGTAAAGACAAATCTATCTCATTCCTTTCATAAATTACTTGTGGTCAAGCTTATTTTGTTTGCTGAAACTTTGGCATCCATACTATTTAAAACTTCTAATCCTGTTCCCAAAATGCCAGTCACATCTCTCCTCACTCATTTTATAGAGGTGGAGGTTTGTCCATGTAGCCATGCGAAGCATCCTATATATGATGTATCCAGGAATGGTGAGCAGGTAGGTTTAACTGCTGATATAACCTGCATTGTTAGTTCCACTCATTTGAGGAACCATGAAGGATTAAATAGAACTTGATGCTGGTCTGTATATCTGATGGCATAGGCTCCAATTTTAGAAATTATTGAGGATGGAAATTTTTTATCTTTTACAATCAGGGCAAATGTTACGTGTGGAGTGGATGTTTTGTACTGGGTTCATGTGCTGGTTTGGCTAAAATCTAGCAATATATTCTTTGAGAGGAAACTAGGTTACAACTACTCTTCCACCTACAGGGTTCGGGGAAAAAAAGATATTTTCCTCGAAGGAAAGTGAATGAGATAAGAACTATTTTATTTAACAAACACACAGGAAAAGGATAATAATGCTAAATAATGAAATGAAATCTCTCGCTATAGAGAGAAACCTGGGAAGATTTCAGAGTCTTTCTGTAGGTGTGGTCTCTCTCCTCCTCGGAGCTGGGTCAGCGAGGGCCCACCCCCGAGCCTCGGGGAAAAATTCTCTTGATGTGTTTTGATGTTGTTGAACAGTTTAGAAGAGAAGAAGGGAAAAAACTAAAGTCCCAGGAAACAAAATGCAGCTTTCCGTCTCACGCCGGGAAGAGAAGAAAAAAAAAACCCTAAACCGCTGGCTGAAGAAAGCAAGCAGGGTGCTCCCTCCGTGCTCCTGCAGCCAGAGAACGCAGAGGAGTGTAATCTCTGTGTCCTTGGGAAACTGTTTTGAAACGTTCGTTTGGTTTTTTTTTTTTCTCCAGCTCAGTTTAAAGGCACAGAAAAGGCACAATATTACTTTTTGGGCATAGAGCATGATAGGGGATACACATGATAGAGTCACCCTAAGACATTTCACCCCTTATCACATATTATTGGCTCAATGCTTAAATTAATATATTTTAACTTTACACATACACACATTAATACTTATATACAGCTATGTACAAACAGTGACAGTGACACTCAGCAAGCAGTGGTGTACAGGCATTTTACATTACATGTGGTTTTCACTTGACAATTAGATCTCCCTGCGGTATACAACGTGTTGTTTTATCTCTTTGCATTACTCACTATGTGCAACCAGGTTCCTGAGCAAAGACAACCTCACGGACGGGTTTGTTTGTACTCAAGGCAGAATTAACTCAAACAGTTTTTCTTAACAGTCCCCTGGCATGCACTACTGGAACCTTGTTTCTATTTACTGTGTGCAGGGATTCAGATTGGGCTGGACCAGCCCTATTGGTGGAACCTTGAGTGTTGACTAACTAAGTAGCTTTTGCTAGATGCTGTTCTTAATTTTTGAAAGTTCCCTCACCCAGTGCTTTCAAGGTGGTTTTCAACAATCTGTTGCACTGTTTTACTTTCCCAGCTGCTGGTGCATGGTAAGGGATATGGTACACTTACTCAACGCCGTGTTCTTTAGCTCAGGTGTTTATAAGGCTGTTCTTGAAGTGAGTCTTATTATCAGATTCGATTCTTTCAGGGGTACTATGTCTTTAAAGGACTTGTTTTTTAAGGCTCAGGATGGTGTTTTGGGCAGTAGCACGAGGCACAGGGTAGGTCTCTAGCCATCCAGTGGTGGCTTTTACTATTGTGAGCACGTAGCGCTTGCCTTGGCGTGTTTGAGGCAGTGTGATGTAATTAATCTGTTAGGCTTCTCCATACTTGTATTTGGACTATTGCCTACCATACTATAGGGGTTTCACTCGCTTGGCCTGCTTGATTGCAGCGCATGTCTCACAGTTATGGATCACCTGGGAGATACTGTCTATGGTTAGATCTACTTCTCGGTTTTGTGCCTACTTATAGGTGGCATCTCTGCCTTGATGACCTGAGGCATCATGGGCCCATCGAGCTAGGAACAACTCTCCTTTGTGTTTTTAATTTAAGTCTGTCTGTGACACTTTTATCTTTGCAGCCTGATTTACTTGTTCGTTGTTTCGATGTTTCTCATTAGCCCTACTCTTGGGGACATGAGCATCTACATGGCGGACTTTTACGAGTAGCTTTTTCACCCGGGCAGCAATGTCTTTTCACTCTTTAGCAGCTCAGATGAGTTTTCTTTTACGCTGCTAATTAGTTTTTTCTCACTTTTCTAGCTATCTCTACAGAGCATTGGCTACTATTTACGAATTAGAATAGAGGTAGAGCTTTGGCTACTCTTTTTTTTCAGCAATGTCTAGGGCTAGTTGAACAGCTTTGAGTTCAGCAAGTTGGCTTGATCTACCTTTTCTTTCAATAGCTTCTGCAACTCGGCGTGTGGGACTTCATACGGCTGCTTTTCACTTTCGTTTCATCCTTACAATGCGACAAGAACTATTGGTGAAAAGAGCGTAGCATGTGTCTTTTGCTGGCAGTTGGTTGTACGGTGGAGCTTTTTTAGCACGTGTCACTTGTTTTTGTTCATCTTTGTTACTGAGACTAAAGTTTTCACCTTTAGGCTAATTTGTAATTATTTTTAAAATCTCAGGGCGATTCAGTTTTCTAATACGGGCGCGCTGTGTGATGAGAGCAATCCACTTGCTCCATGTGGCATTGGTGGCATGGTGGGTAGAGGGAACCTCTGCTTTGAACATCTACTCTAGCACCGGTAGTCGGGGTGCCAGGAGGAGCTGTGCTTCAGTGCCGATTACTTCTGAGGCAGCTTGGATTCTTTTATAGGCGGCCAAGATTTTTTTTCTGTTGGGGTGTAGTTGGCTTCAGACCCTTTGTAGCTTTGACTCTAGAATCCCAGTGGTCGGCCTCGAGTCTCATCAGACACTTTCTGCCAAAGGCTCCAGGACAGACCATGGCTCCCAGCTGCAGAGTAGAGCACGTTCTTCACTCCTGGTCCTGTCCTGACTGGGCCAAGGGCTACCGCATGAGCAATTTCTTGCTTGATCTGGGCAAAGGCTTGTTGCTGTTCAGGGCCCCAGTGGAAATTGTTCTTCTTGCGGGTAACCACGTAGAGAGGACTCACAATCTGGCTATATTCAGGAATATGCATTTTTTAAAAGCTTATGACGCTTAGGAAAGCTTGTGTTTCTTTCTTGTTAGTTGGTGGAGACATTGCTGTGATCTTATTGACGACCTCAGTGGGAATTTGACGTCGTCTATCTTGCCATTTCACTCTCAGGAATTGGATTTCTCGAGCAGGTCCTTTGACTTTGCTCTTTTGATGGCAAAACTAGCTTTTAGGAGAATCTGGATGATTTTCTCTCCTTTCTCGAATACCTCTGCTGCGGTGTTCCCCCACACAATGATGTTATCAATGTACTGCAGATGTTTTGGAGCCTCACCCTTTTTTAGTGCAGCCTGGATTAGTTTATGGCAGATGGTGGGACTGTGCTTCTACCCCTGGGGCAATCGATTTTAGGTGTACTGCACGCCCCTCCAAGTGAAGGCAAACTGTGGCCTGCACTCTGCTGCCAGAGGAATGGAGAAGAAGGCGTTGGCAATGTCAATAGTGGCGTACTACTTCGCTGCTTTGGACTCCAGCTCATACTGGAGCTCCAATATGTCCGGCACGGCAGCGCTCAGTGGTGGAGTCACTTTATTTAAGGCACGATAGTCTACAGTCAATCTCTATTCTCCTTCAGATTTGCGCACAGGCTAGATGGGGCTGTTGAAGGGTGAGTGGGTTTTGCTAATCACCCCTTGGCTCTTTAAGTTACGGATTATCTTGTGGATGGGAATCACAGCATCTCGAGTTGTCCGGTACTGTCGGCGATGCACTGTCGAGGTAGCAATTGGTACTTTTTGTTCTTCTTCTTTTAGAAGGCCTACTGCAGATGGGTTCTCTGATAGTCCAGGCAAGGTATTTAATTGCCTGATGCCTTCTGTCTTTACAGCAGCTATTCTAAAAGCCCACTTGAGTCCCTTTGGGTTTTTGAAATGCCCTCTTTGGAGGAAGTCTATGCTCAAAATGCATGGGGCCTCTGGGCCAGTCACAATGAAATGTTTCTTCCACTCATTTCCAGTTAGGCTCACCTCAGCTTTTACTAGGGTTAAATTTTGTGACTCACTTGTTACACTAGTAATAGAAACAGATTCTACCCCCACATGTTGCGATGGGATTATTGTGCACTGCGCACCAGTGTCAACTAAAGCATCATATTTTTGTGGTTCTGATGTACCAGGCCAACGAATTCACACAGTCTAAAAAATACGGTTTTCCCTAGCCTCTACCTGGTTAGAGGCAGGGCCCCTCTAATTCTGGTTATCTTTTTTTCTATCATTTCTGGCAGATTGGCTACGGGCAACTGGAGCTACTTTCTTTTTGGTAAAATTTCTTTTCTGAGACTTGTGCTCTTTTAATTCGTGCACTCGTGCTGCCAGAGCAGAAGTGGGCTGTGGACCCCACTTCCTCATGTCTTCCCCACTGTCACACAGGAATTTTTATAGCTCACTTTGTGGGATGTACCTTCTCTTTAGGGAACGTCCTCGTTGGGTATCAGAATTTCGGATCTGTACTGCTGAGGTTTGGAGAAAGCCCTCTTTCATCTCTTTTATCTCCTTCTTGAGTTCTTGGAAATTCGTTTTTATACTGTCTTCTAAATTCTGCACACGTGTTTCCACAGCTGCGATCTTTGCATGTGTTGGGCCATGCACAGAGTCTGCATATACTCGGAGCTTCGTTGCCATATCCTGCACGGTTTCATTTGCACCGTAATCTGGTTTTATCAGTGCTAAAGCAGACTTATATTCTGATGGCCCAAGCTGTATGAGCTTTCGCCACATGAAAGGACCAACTCTGGCCCGGTCTGGACTTCTCAATCCTGGGTCATCTGTGAAGACAACCTCTACCACCCCTAGTTTTCTCAGGCATTGAATCCCTTGTTCAATGGTCTTTCACTGGGTTTGCTGCATATAGAGATCATCTGCACACAGATATCTCTCTCTTACACCACTCAAGAGCCGTCTCCAGACACTGGCAGAGTCAGCCTCCCTTATTATCTTTTGGTCAATAGCTGGATCACGTGACAGGGATCCCAAATGCCTCGCTTCAGCGCCGTCCAGCATTACATCATCACTTGCAGCATCTCAAATACGGACTATCCAACTTATTATGGATTTATTAGACCGTTGGGTGTAGTCTTTTCTTAGGCTGTGAAGGTCCTTTATGGACAGGGACTCAGTAATGGTTTCTGTGCCTGAGTCAGTTGGTGGTTTTGAGGTTCCTTCCCCTGCATCATCATCATCTTTCACTGGGCGATCGGTTTTGGTTGTGTGCTTTTTCTTTGTGACAGGAGCAACTGTCAATGGCTTAGTGTCTCCCTCTTGTTTGGCTGCAGCCTGAGTGACTGGGGTGTCTGCTGGTTTATCTTCCTGCCCCTCTGCCTTTATCTGCTGCTCTACAGTACCCAGCAGTGTGCGATAGGCATATGCCAAGGCCCAGCATATTGCGATGAGCTGTTTCTCATTAGAATTGTCATTGTATTTCTCTTTCAGATATTTCCCCACCTCAGCTGGGTTCTGAATTTGTTCAGGGGGGTAATTGCAAATTATCGGGTCAGAGAATTTCTTCAGGATTTGGCCCATATCCTCCCATTCTCCACCCCACTCAGGATTTTCCACCTCTGGGACAGGTGTCTCCTCAGTCACCCTGGAAATCTGAGCCCTCATTCTAGACAAGCTGCAAACCATATAGAGGAAGACTACCAGATTAAATACTAGGAGGGTGGTCTCTTTAACATCCAGGGGAAACTGAACCTTCTCAAAAGATAATGTATCAAATTTAAAGGGGAGGGAGATGAAAGTCTGGGAAACCCCATCTCCTCCTCTTCTAACAAACTGAGTGCAATTACCAGTAAACTCCCAGAACAGGCTACTGAAACTAGGACTGGGGTTAGGACGGAGAAACGACCTATCATACACGCTTTGAACAACTGCCTGTACCTCTGTTGACTTCTTATAAATCATTATCACTGAGCAAAGCAAAATAGAAATCCGGATTCGTGCTCCTGCTCTGTAAAAGTGTCTTATCAGCCACAGGATCAGACCAAGTTGTGGATAGGCAAACAGGGACCAAAAAACCACCAGTACCTCAAGCAAGCCTAGGGACCAAAAAGATGTGAGTATATCCAGCCAGAGAGACATTATGAACTCAACCAACATGGTAACTACTTTACCCCAACACAAAGTAGTTAAATTCAAACCAAGAATGTAATTAGTACAGGTTTTTTCACTTTCCTTCGAATCCTGCCGACTACGCCAATAAGAATTTGTGCTGGTTTGGCCAAAATCTAGCAATATATTCTCTGAGAGGAAACCAGGTTACAACCACCCTTCCACCCACAGGGTTCGGGGAAAAAAAGATATTTTCCTCGAAGGAAAGTGAATGAGATAAGAACTATTTTATTTAACAAACACACAGGAAAAGGATAATAATGCTAAATAATGAAATGAAATCTCTCGCTATAGAGAGAAACCTGGGAAGATTTCAGAGTCCTTCTGTAGGTGTGGTCTCTCTCCTCCTCGGAGCTGGGTCAGCGAGGGCCCACCCCCCGAGCCTCGGGGAAAAATTCTCCCGATGTGTTCTGATGTTGTTGAACAGTCCAGAAGAGAAGAAGGGAAAAAACTAAAGTCCCAGGAAACAAAATGCAGCTTTCCGTCTCACGCCGGGAAGAGAAGAAAAAAAAACCCCCAAACCGCTGGCTGAAGAAAGCAAGCAGGGTGCTCCCTCCGTGCTCCTGCAGCCAGAGAACGCAGAGGAGTGTAATCTCTGTGTCCTTGGGAAACTGTTTTGAAACGTTCGTTTGGTTTTTTTCTTTTCTCCAGCTCAGTTTAAAGGCACAGAAAAGGCACAATATTACTTTTTGGGCATAGAGCATGATAGGGGATACACATGATAGAGTCACCCTAAGACAGTTCAGGAATATCTATTTTAAATATAAACATTAGTCCTATGTTTTTATGAGCCCAGAGAGTCTATGACAACAGGTTGTACCAAGGCAAAATTGTAGCAACAGTCCAACTTTTGAGTTTCACGAAGTTTAGTATCATCAGTGTTTGATGTAACATAGCGCATGGAAAACTGAGATGCCTTTTCATGGGTAGACCCATTAATCATTTGGCATCCTACTTTAATTTCTTGTCCTGCCATTCCCCAAAGTCAGAAAACTTTATGAGGATATGTTTCACTTCTACCCTGCCTCCATTCATTTTCTAAGTATACTTTTGTTCTGTGCATGACCGCAGGGGCAAGATTCAAGTTCTTCCTCTTAAGAGTCTGCTACCATTGTTCTGGTGTATTTAACATGAGCATGAAACCATGGCCACTCTAGGTTTTCTCCAGTCAGACTTCTTAATAAAACTGGAGGAGTATTCAAAGTGGGTACTGACACCATTGTGAAAGTTTTAGCAATTCTGAGAGGTACTGTTCCTAGTATTATGTTGTGTTCCCTTAGAGTGTTCCATCTGCATGATATTTTAATATAATTTCCCCATACTATGTCATGTATTGAGCAACAATTTATATTACAGCATGCCCTATATGGTGTATAAGAATTGCTGTGAATAACATATATATATATGTACATATCTCCTTCAACAGGTGGTCAGGTTTCACAAGGCACATTTATGTCAGAGTTGGTTAAAATTAAGATAGGTGTCTTATCTGTATTGACCCAATCACAGCTGATTTCCTGATTGACAATTAGATTGAGACATATGGGTATTTGTGGGTAAGCAAGTGTTACCAATATCTTCCACAGCAGCAGGGTGATGTATTCCACTTTCATCTTAAAGGAGGCTGCAAGACAAAAAGGTAAACCAGATTGGTCCCCTCGGGGGTTTTCCAGACAGGTTACCCCATTAAGAAGAAGGAAAATCCACCATGCACTAATTCTGTGTTTTGCCCCACTGCTATCAGTAGCTTCCCAAGTAACTGAGCCACAGGGTTTCATTAGAGTCATAGGCACAGTTCTAATTTGTGGTAAATTTACCATAACAGGTTGTCCTGGATGTAATATGGTTGGACTTTTTTCATCGGAAGGTGGAGCAACAGGTTCAGCTTTTGCAAAGAATGCTCTACTCACTGGGCTCCCAGTGGACCCATACCAATTATTCAATTGGTGAAATATTTTGAAGAGTCGAGTATCCCACTGAGCCTCTGGCAGGACATTTCCCCCTACCACAGAAGAGCTTATCTGTTCTATCAGCTGGTGCAATAGTTCCGGGCATTCTCCCCCTCACATGAATTGATGAGATAACCCAGGCCAGACGTGTCCAGTAGTGAGTTGTCTCTCTCTGGCACCAGAGGTGGAACTCCCAGTTGACAATAAACATTTTGTCTTGAGAAGAAGGTGTTGAGAGATAAGGTGCTGGAATTTATGACTGACAGACGCTTCACTTTAGAAACTATAAAAGCTACACAAATTTTCACAAAGTTAGAAGTCTCCTACACACACCCTGGAAGCGTGTAGGACTTCTCCCTGAAGTTTGGATGCATCTTTGTGGTTACTCTTCCAGAAACTGAGTGAAAGGACTCTATGTTTACTCCATCATCAATTAGGTGGTAAGCTACATTGACTCCTAATCTATACTATTTCTTCGCTAGTTGTAATATAGGTACTTTTTATCGTGCACTGTATTTTTTATCTACTAGTAGTTCTTTTTGTTTTATCCTGTGTAGTAAGTAGTCTGTTAAAAGTCTTATGTCAGTTAATTTTGTTTCTATTCAATAAATAATTCATTTTGTAATAGAACTAATTGACCATTCTTAAGAACTTGGGAGCAAGAACCATTTGGGATGCAGTCCAGCTCAAACAGAGCTACTGCCAGAAATCTGAATCAAAGGCAGGACTTGTCTAAGCTCTCATTTCCATTCGTAACAGCCTCATGTGGCTTAAGGTTCCTTTTCAATAAGCCATTAGCTCTTTCCATCATTCCATTTGATTTGGGGTAATATGGGGTATGGAATACCCATTGAATTCCTTCCCGTTTAGCCCATTCTTGCACTAGGGAAAAGGGAGCAGACAAAACTTCACTGCAGATGGGGGAGCCACTGGTAACAAGCTGAAAAACGGATCTGCTTTGGTTAGCAAGTTCCAGTGCAAGGAGTGTTTGACCATGATAATAATTTCCATTATTTCTGTCAAATACAAAATTATCAGGGACTGGTGAAGTAGTTACTGTAAGGGAAATTATTACATACAGAGCAGTGTCTGTGCCAAGGGGCCATCAAACCAGACCCACTTTCCAACAGATCCCCTGCACAGGACTCAGTTTCCTTGGGGTGACCATGCACGCTGCCCTTGCCAGCAACATTGCAAGAAAGGGAGCAGCTGAAAGCAGGTGAGGCCCTTGCCTCCCCTTCCACTGTCCAGACTTAGCGATGGGGCTGGCTCTGGATACTTGAAACTGGCCTGAAAGGCTGGGGAGTGCACCAGCCAACATCCCAATGCCCTGAGGTGCCCCTTGCAGAAAAATGACCAGGCGCAAATGTATGGCCCAAAGGAGCTGTGGCTGGGGAAGGTTTGGGAGGAGACCAGCTTCAGGGCCAGGGAGCCATGCACACAGGCCCTGTGGCTTGGCTGGGCCCCTGGGCTGCACTGGCTTCCAGCAGCGTACACCAGTGCCTGCAGAGATGGTGTAATATTAGCCCCATCTGCACAAGGCAGGAAGAGCAGTGTGTGGATGCCATGGTTTAGGAATGGTACTACCCAATTTAGTGCTCCCTCTGAAACCACGCTGCTCAGTCCACCCCCTCCCCCCTGCAGCAGGATGGAGAGGAGAATTGGAGGCACAAAAGGTAAAGATCACAGGTTGAGATAAGAACAATTTACTGGAAGCATCAATGACATAAGAAAAGGAACAGTAACAGCAACAGTAACAAAAGTGTACAAAAGAGAAAATGAATCACATGAAAAATGCTCACTGCAGAGCTCAACCCAACCACAGCCACACTAACCTGACCGGAAGAAACCCCTTCTCCCCTGAAGACACTCCCTTCCCCTCACTCCTGGCAATGATGTGAGGTGGTATAGAATAACCTCTGTGTTTTAGCCATGCCCCCTTCTGGCTACTGAAAAAATTAACCCTGTCCTGGCCAGAACCAAGACAGTGGACGTGCAAACTAATCAGCTTTGAAATGAAGTAGGGAAGGGGAATTCTTTTTTTATAGGGGATGTGGGATGGGATCTAACACAGTCCTGCTTGAGAGAAATGCTATACAAGATGTTTGAGAAGAAATAATATTTTAAAAACTGTCAGGAAAATCCACCAATGCCAGAGGTTTATGTCCAAAAAGGAAACAGAGGAGTCCTTCAACTTTATTCGAATAAAGGGAGAGAGACTGTTGGGGTGCCTCGGACCACTCGGGGTCCGCCCGCTGTCTGTCACGGCATGCCTGCCCAATGGGCAGATGACTCGGAGAGCGAGGACCAGTCCGTGGACGAGACCCGGTTCTGAGCCCGTACCACTTTTCCAGAAAGTTCTGATAAGTTCGGTTGTTAATAGGTTTGTTCTGTAAATTCCCTCCTCTGTAACCTAGCCATTGGTTCTGTGTCCCCGGGACTCCGCTCCGGACTTACTTCCTATTGGTTATTTGTTCGGTGCCACCCCTGTTGAAAATCTCGGCGCCTCTGGCTTTCGTTGGCCACTTCATCCCCTTCGTTTTTGGGGCAATAAACCTTGGAATACATCACGGACTGGTCCTCTCCCTTGCCTCTTTCGCCCCCGGAATTCCTGAGAGGCTGAGACCACCTGGTCCCCTCGCTTTGGGTACGCCTGCTGATACCGAGCCAGTGCAGCCCGTTCCAAGAGGCCGCCGGGAAGTGATACTTCTCAGTGCCACTGCGGGAAGGTCACTGTTGCCTCCGGGGCAGGGACGAATACCCCCCGAGGCCGACCCATCTCCCAGGGCAGTGACAAGAGACCACTGGGCATACACCCGCGTGGGTTTTCTCGCTCGAGGTTTCAGAGGGCACAACCTCCCTTTTATCCTAACTCCCAGCTGCATGTTGCCCTCTTCCTTTCCCCATTGGCTGAGGTACTAGGAAAGTCCAGCCTTCCCAAACCACCTACCCCATATCCACCCTTGAACCTACTGTTTTACCCCAAAGTTCAGAAGTTCAGGCTTGTGCAGACCCTTGTCTATTTCAGGAGCCAAACTGTCTGAGCTCTGTAACAAACCTGCTGCCCAAAGTCAGTAGAGGCATTAAGACTCATTTCAAAGATGTTAAAACTCATCAAATTGTTTGTAAAGACATTGTACTAGTTTGAAAACAAACCAGTGGGAGGCACCAAGTCAGAATAACAATTTAATAGGGAAATCAAAAAAATAAAGGCAGAAAACACTGGGTTAAACTGACAGTCAGGATACAACCTGACACCCTGTTAGTCAGGGTGGTAGTAGCAGTCCGATAAAATGGTGGCTGCAGTCCTCCTGAAGTGGTGGATGTGGTTCTGTTGAAGCGGTGATCCTGTAGAAGGGTCTGCTCTTCCTCGGAAAGGTCCAGTGGTGGCTATGTAGCTCTTGTCTGTTAAGGGGGGGGCGAGGGAAGCAAGACCCCAACTCAATGTGAGTGATAAGCAAGCTTCTACTTTATTAGTCTCGGATAGCTCTTTTTATACTAGGTACAGCGAGATTATTTTTAGCTAGTTTCTTTTTCTCATAACACACAGCTGCTCTTTGTTTCTTCTGGCTGCAGGCCAGGGGCTTTCCGTGCACTCTCAAGGTCGACAGACTTTGCTACATTTAACACATTGTTTTCCGCACGGACTCTGCTCGCACAAGGCCTGTGTCAGTTAACCATTTCCCCACAATTCCCCCTTTTTCTTTTTGCACTGCGTCAGTGCACCCATTACTTGCGCGGGGCTCATAAGGATGGTGACGTCTACCGGTACATCAGGATCACGGCGGTCGATCCATCGAGTAGCAACTTGTGTAGCGATTCGCTGAAGTGTTTCTCGTTGCACTTTGGTGAGCTTGACTGGTGCCGCCGGGTTCGTGCTCGCAAGCAATGGGCGAAGCATGTTCAGGTCATCGGTAGAGAAGCCTATAACTGGACGTAGCCATTGCAAATCTCCAAGCAATTGTTGAGCATCTTTGAGGGTAGCAATACTGGTGTTAAATTGGATCTTTTGTGGCCGAATCTGGGCATCAGTGATCACCCAGCCAAGGTACTTCCAAGGAGAGGTCTTTTGCACTTTTTCTGGGGCTATACAAAGTCTCTGGGCCCGTAAGGTGTTTTCTAAGTCTTTTTCTTGCTCAGTAGTAAAGGCATTCTGCTGAACTAACAAGATGTCATCCATGTAATGATAGATAAGTGTGGTGTGCCACTTTTGACGCAGGGGTTGCAAGGCTGACCCCACAAATAATTGACATAGGGTGGGACTATTCTTCATGCCTTGCGGCAATACTGTCCACTCAAAGCGCTGACTTGGTCTTTCGCGGTTGATGGGGGGTAACGTGAAAGCGAATTTCTGTGTGTCTTCTGGGTGCAACCGAATGGTAAAGAAGCAGTCCTTTAAGTCTACAATTAGCAGATGCCATTTCTCAGGATTATGGCAGGGTTTGGCATTCCAGGTTGTAAGGCACCCATGGCTTGCATTTTGGCATTCACTGCTCGAAGATCATGTAGGAAACGCCATTTTTCTGACTTTTTTCTTATTACAAAAATTGGAGTATTCCACGGGCTAGTAAACGGCTGTAAATGTCTTTGTCGTAATTGTTCTGCTACAAGCTGGTGAGCTGCCTCTAGGTTTTCTTTCTTCAGCGGCCACTGCTCGATCCACACTGGGTTAGGGTCTGTCCATGTTAGCTGGATCAGGAAAACCCAATCAACAGTGACCGCTGTTAAAAAGGCTCGTTGGTAAGACGCATTCTTAGTTGCTCGAGCACATCTCTGCCAATTAAAGCGTTCACTCTAGGAGACAGCGGTAGAATGTTCACGGGTGCATGAGCTCGTTGTTTGTCTATCGTTGCACTCGGGTAAGGCCATGGGTTGAGGCGTTTACTTTTGCAACCATGGCTGTTTTGTTAAGAACACTAGCATTGCCCACCTATCTGTTGAAGCGTGCGGGCTCCCAGGTGGGTGTGCCTATGAGGCAGGTTTTAAAAGGAGATGCAAATGATCTTAGTGTTAAGCAAATAGAAGACTGATTGGTTCTAGTCTAGGATGGTATAGTCTCTTTTTAACTACTTTCTTGCTGTCTTGTTATTCCATTTCTCAGCGTCTTCTCTCTTGATTTAGCACGGCTTACATTCTAGTTACTCTGATAAGGGTAGCTGGAGATAACTTGGCTGGGGCACTCTGACAGGATTTGAGTGCTTCACAACAATTTCTCCCTTTTTGTTTACTTGCACCAGCCAAGTTCTCTCTACTATGTTTTTTATCAAGTGGATCGCTGATTGTCATTATATCTAGAATAACACTAAACAATGCATATATAGAATAACACAAAGCAACACAGTAATGACTAATAGTAAGTACAAAATTCACTTCACCATTCTTACACCCGTGCCCATGGGCCAATAACAAAATTTACCTCAGTAAATATCTGATTTAACTGTTTACTTATCTAATATCTTAACTTATCTATCTTAACTTATCAAATATACTTAAAGTTCAAGCAATAGCAATATCTAAAAAGAAAGGCACAATGTTTATTTTTTAGTAGTATCAGAGATCGAAGTATCCTTTTTAAGCCACGGGCAAATCTACTTTGTTGGTATCTATCGCGGTCTTTTATCTGTAATGACACAAGCATAACCTCTTCTCCCCTTATCACAACTCTACAGGTCTTTCTCATGACCCTGACATAGGATCTTTAAAACGAACTTTTGGTCGGTGCTGTGACAATTCAGAATCTTGCTGCAAGCTTGAGTAATGGGTTAATGCTGGTGGGTCACTGCGAGTACTTACTAAACGTAGATGGTTCACAACATAAACTGCTTTCAGTAAACTGATGACCTGCTTTCAAAAACTTTTAGCGTAAATATTGCACTATCTAAATGCTCTTGAGGAGCCATTCCTTCTTTTGTTCTGTGATAACCTGTGCAGCTGTCACTGTAAACATGAAGGCAACACAATAGCAAGTGAACACATGCTATGAGACAGCGAAGTCACACTAAGCAAGAACAAACAAGGATAGTACATATAATTCACAGCACATGATAGAAGGATAGCAACTTAGAACAATACACTTGTCTAAATACTGAACTATCACCCAGAGTCTGCCATAGGTGGTGAACCCTTGTTCCACATTGAGGACTTGGAGAAACCTTTCCCGGGCAAGGCTCTCAAGTGTACCTCAAAAGGGGTCCAGCTTTCACGTATCTGAATCAGCAAGTCAAAGTGACTTAACTACGTTTTTAGTGCAGAAACACTTGGGTCTGTAGGTATGCCTCTTAACCAGGTAGGGCCAGGGCGTGGCCAGAGCCAAGGCCTTAGCTGGAAGGGTTCTCCTAACATATCTTACAAACAAGCCTTTATTAATAGCAGCTGGAAAAATTTCTTAAAAGGATACATGTCTTGCAGATAGCTACACAACGATATGTAAAGGTCTGTAAAGCAGCCGGCTTTGTCATTTATCTTCAGCTAAGTAATCAATGGTACCATGAACAAACTGCAAACAACTTAAGAAATGCATATGTGTAACATGGAATAATATCTTCGGATAATGCTTTTTATAACATGTCTGCAAATTCACGATATGACATTGAGAATATTAACTGACTTAAGAAATTGCAATTATACCTTCTCACACACTTATGTATATATGACAATAAAGCAAAACAAAAGCGAGAAAGAAAGCACTAAACACCTTACAATCAATTATATGCATAATCTGGAATTGTTACTCATTCTTTTCTGCTACCTATGAAAGATAAAACAGCAAAGATTGTTATAAATAATTATCACAATTGACTAATGCAGAACACTTATAGAATTTTCAATTAACTTAAGGTTCTAACAAACTTCATCTTCTCATACTCTTACAACTTCTTATCTTGAACAGTTGCTCACTGATTTGTCATAAGTGTTTTAATTTGGTTCAATCTTACTTCTATAACAAAGGAACTGTATCTTTAATTTTAAGTTAACATCACTGAAACTGAACAAAATTTAATCTGAATATAACTTAAACTTAGCAGAAATTAAAATAACAGAACTTAAATTTAACATTGCTTAAATTTTACAGAACTTAACAGAACTCAAAATTAACATCACTTAAATACAACAAAACTAGTCAGAGTTGAGTGTTCCCTTTTTGACTGATCTTTAAAATTGGCCTGATTTAATTAATTTCTCTCAAGAGCTGCTGTAGATCTGTAGATTGTTGACGCATGTTCCAAGTTGTATTTTCTGTGGCTTGATGTTGTTGTATCTCGTTGATGTTGTCGTATCTTCTTATTTTCTGTGGCTGTTTATTATATATTTTTGAGATTGCAATAATAGAAGCGGTCACAGGTGGCGCTGTAGCTGGAGGACAAGTAACTTGTTGGTCACAAGATGGCGGAGACGGAAGTACGTAGGCATTGTTTACGAAGGTAACCAGGGCGCCGCCATTTTGTTGTACGGAATAGTGCCTAGCTTTGTAGCTGTATTTAAAAGTTTCGGAGCAAGTCTCTAGGGTTGGACTCTGTAGAATTTTGCGTAAAAACAGGCAACTGAGGGAGACCACGCATCGCAGACGTGGATAAGGGATCGCATCTTGTTTTTCTTTGATTGTCTACGGCTGCTTTTGTGGTTCTGTCTGCTCACGCCCCGGTCCGACTCGCTTTTCGGACCGCGAATCCGCCAGGGTCGAGCCCGCATCTCTCTGCACGCCCTCAGATGCTATGTGCTTCTCTTTTGCAGTTTTTGCTGTGCTGCCAATTATATCTAATGCTCTGGGCGGCTTGCGATCTGTTACAGTTTGAATTTCGGCTCTCGCCGTCTGAGGAGAAGGCGGGGCTCCCTCCCCCTGCTTCTGTGCAGGCTGCAGAGGCTGCGCGCCAGCCGTGCTTGCCTTCGGAAACTGCTTGTTTATCTAAAATGTCAAATTTCTCAATTGTTGTTTCGGGATAGCTGTGACATGTTTTATAACTGTAGATTTTAGCTTTTTACGCGAGTCTCTCTGCGCTTTTGACGTAATTTTCTTAATTTTTACAATTAAGAACTACTTTTTGAAGACACGGTTCATACTTGACTTTACTGTCAGAAGTCTTTTTCAATCAAAGCCTCTCGTACACTTCTTTGCCACCGCCGAGCCAGATCGCTGGCACAAAGCGGCTCGGGGAGCCGCGATCAGGACCTCCCCTTCTCCACTCCCGGCCCCGAGCTTCATCATCTTTTTTGCCGTTTTATCATCATCTATCACTGCATCCCATAGTGCGTCCCCAAACTTCCTCCACTCCGATACCTCAAAGAATGTATTCGGATCCTTAAAGAATCCCTTAACCTTTCCTAGGGCAACTAACCCCGGGATATGTTTCAAACCTTCTATTCCCCGCTTTTCTAAAAAGCATAAAAGCAGTTTGCAGGCTACCTCACGTTCCATTTTCTCGGCCGGCCGACGTGAATCCAGGATCACCCTATGGCTCGTCCATGCATGCGTAGTTCGGGATCACTCTCTGGTCAATCCCCGTAGCTCCCAAAGTGTAGCCTCAGCGGACGGCGGGCCTGGCATATGCCCCGTGCCCAGGCGCGGATGCGGAATCCCACTGCTTAGCAGATCGCCGATCTTTCGCCCCCCGGCTCGCTACTGCCGGTGCTTTTCCGCTCTCGCCCCTCGTGCCATAGATAAGGACCCCCTCGTCTTGGTCAGAGTCCCGGTTCGGGCGCCAGATGTTAAGGGGGGGGGGGGCGAGGGAAGTAAGACCCCAACTCAATGTGAGTGATAAGCAAGCTTCTACTTTATTAGTCTCGGATAGCTCTTTTTATACTAGGTACAGCGAGATTATTTTTAGCTAGTTTCTTTTTCTCATAACACACAGCTGCTCTTTGTTTCTTCTGGCTGCAGGCCAGGGGCTTTCCGTGCACTCTCAAGGTCGACAGACTTTGCTACATTTAACACATTGTTTTCCACACGGACTCTGCTCGCACAAGGCCTGTGTCAGTTAACCATTTCCCCACACTTGTCCTCTGGGAATCCAGTGGAAAAGGGGTGTCGGTGGTGTTCGGAATCTCAGATTATATCTAGGATGGAATGCTTGGTTCCTCCTTCTGGGTGGAGCATCTCACAATGGGATGATGAGTCATGAGGCAAGGTGTTGATGGGCCCATTAAGCAGAAGAGAGTCTTGAGGGAGTTATCTATGAGTCATGAGGCAAGGCATTGATGGGCCAATTAACAGAAGATAGTCCAGAGGGAGGAGGCAAGGAAACACTGCCCCACCTGGTTTCAACAGCTCATGAGGATGGTAATAGAATACACTGCAACCCAGGACAGACATTGGCACACATCTTTCCTCTCAAAAGTAAATTAAGATATATAAATCTGCCAACAGAAACAAAGAAATATGTATAAGTGAAAGGAATGAGAGATTTGTCTTTACAAACAAACTGTGGGTCTGCTGATAGGTAAAAGCTAGATACTGAGAGATGAAAGAAACAATGGGAGGAATTCCACTGATTGATTAAAGGAGTGAGAGGGATTTGTCTTTACAAATAAACTGTGGGTTTGCTGATAGGTAAAGATAGATACTGAGAGATGAAAGAAGCAATGGAAAGAACCATAAATTCCATAGGAAAAGAAAAAGGGGAGGTATACATTAGAAGGGGGTCTGTATTAAGTGATTCGGGGAGTCTGTACCTCTCAAGTACCTCAGCCAATGGGGAAAGAGAGAGGGAAATGCAGCAGGGAAATTAGGATAAATAGGAGGCTGCACCCTCTAACAATTTGAGAGACCCCAGGGGAAGTGCCCCATGGCCTCTCCCTTTATTCGAATAAAGTAACAGGACTCCTCTGTCTCCTTTTTGGACATAAACCTCTGGTGTTTGTGGATTAATGTTCCTGACATAAGGAAACATTTCTGGATAGAGTCACTGTGTGTGGCATTGTGAGAAACAAAGCCCACTCCTCTTTTTGGGGTTTTATAAATTTAATAAGGGACAATAGGGGACAAAGGTCACTTAAAGCAAAATCACAGTGCTGGGTGCGTGGTTCATAGCCAGAGGCACACCCATTTACACAAACTTCCCAGTTATATGCTTTAACATTATGCATATTAATAAACCACAATGCATATGCATAGTTTTTTCTGAGAATTAATTTACATTTTTTAGAAGGGATTAACATAGTCTCTCCCCCAATCTGCCTTTTAGAGCATGCATAATGTGATTGTGGGGGGTCTTTGGGGGTCTTCTCCGATGAAGGCTCAGGTCTTCCTCATGTCTTGAACTTTTCAACTTTGTCTTTGGAGCATGCACAGTTATGGTGTTCCTAGGTCTTTCTGGATCTAACCGGTTTAAATTCTTTACTTTGTGGCTAATTTGCTTCACTTTTGCTAACTTCTCATTAGTACATCCTGCTGCTTCCCTTATCTAGCAATACTTGTCTATTTTTGAGATTATTCACCTGGCGAGTTTCCATTTATTTAAGCATTAAGCGATCGGTTAACCATGTACTAGCTATTACATTGTATAGAAAGTTATGATTCAGATTATATAGGTATCTTATAACTCAAGCTATATAAGCATCTTGTAACTTTGACCCCAGTTATAATGTTAACTAGTTAATATCTGCATAGCAAAGTTATTCTTAACATGTTTGCACATAGTATTTCCTAACATAGTCTGATACATAATATTTCTTACATTTTACTACCCGTGAAAGCCAATGCTATAATAGCTGTTTATCACAGGCATAGAAAGCAATTGAATACATAAGGGTTTCGTTACATTCCCAATAGATAACATATGTCTAAATCTATCCCTAGATTAAAATTCTGCATAACAGCATCATAAACTAAAAAGTTTCTTTTTGTGTGGTCCTTCTGGAGGAATTGATTGAAACATCAGCCCCCATATAGAGCCATCCCCTTCCAATTTAGCTTGAGTAATTAATCTCTCAGCCCTATGGTGTTATGGTGAGTAAAGGAGAAAGATTAATGAATCCACACTTTGAAGCTGAGAGGAAGAGGAGGTGACACCATCCTGTTTGTCCTACCAGCTTGTTTATCAGGCCACTGCCTATTTTTAAGGGATTGTTCAACTAGTCTCCATCCCAGCAAGGACTGCAGGTCCCCTCTGTTTGTCTTGAAAGCTGGGGGAACCGTTGCGGGCTATTTGCATAGAAATGGGGAGCTAAGGCCTGGCAATGCTGCAAGTCCTGAAAAGGGCTGTGGGGCTGGCGCCTGGTCTGGCACTGCAGCCATGCAGCACAGTGACGCAGGGTCCCAGATCCACCAGGTCCTGGGGCCAAGGCCAGGTGATTTCCCAGAGAACTCGGAGAAAATAAGTGAAGGGGTGTATCATCTGTGTCTCTGTCCTGCTCTCCTTCCCCAGCCACCTTCCCCAATCTCTTTCCTCAGTGCTTAAAAAAATAAAATCAGACAACATGTAGAAGTTTCTTTTGTTAGTAAGTTTCCATCTTGCCTACCAACTCCAGATGAGGGCTCTGTCCACACACTGTACAGACGACCAGCATAAAACATGGAAGGAACAAGTGGCCTAGTAGTTTTCTTGTCATATACCTTTGAACAAGATTTGCCTCTTAATAAAGCCAAGGGATGGCAGGCTGTGGTGGTGCATCCTACCCCCCCCCCCCCCCCACTCCTTTCCAGGCTGCAGTGTGATCTGAGAAAATGCTTGTTAGGCCTGCTTGTTAGGCCTTGTCCTTGGAAACACCACCTGGGCTCAGTTCTTTCTGAACTTATCAAAAAACA
The DNA here is from genome assembly GCA_014706295.1 of Lycocorax pyrrhopterus obiensis. NCBI lineage: Eukaryota > Metazoa > Chordata > Aves > Passeriformes > Paradisaeidae > Lycocorax > Lycocorax pyrrhopterus. The sequence goes on along the minus strand of JACSVZ010000030.1, from coordinate 434,687 downwards.
TTGTCTGCTCTCAGGAACTCCTAACAAGCTTCTGTTTTTCTCGTGACCAGCCTTGGAAAATATTTCTCTGGCCTGAATGGCATAACATTCCTATTCTCACACTTTCAAAGAAAGTGCTGACCCAAACTGTGGCCAGGATGAAACATTGTTATGACTAAAGCCCACTCTCTTGCGACCCTATAAACAGCGGTCCAAAATGAGACCCTTTGAGCTCTTCTGGACTGCAGCGGGCTGTGACCAGCAACGTCCCTTTGAGTGGGATGCCTCTCAGAGCCAACAAACCCTCAGGTTTGCTATACCCGAAGGATCCCTGAACCATGACGTGTCCTGAGCCAATACCCTCACTCCTCGAGGCCAGATCCTTTGCCCATCGGGAGATGCAAAAGCATATGAAGCGAGTATTTTCACCGACCTCTGAGGGAAATTTTTCCACAGGTACCTTACCTTGCACTGACTATTTCTGTCTGCATGCATACCCTTTGCACATATGCTATAGCAAATCTGGAAGTTAAGTTATAATTTAGGCTGTTAAGTGTTATTTCTGTGTTAGATTGTTAAGATTAAGATATAAATTAAGGTATAAGTTAAGTTAAAGTACTGTTAAATTTAAGTGTTGTTAAGCTTTAGGCCGCATTCCTCTTCATCCTTATTTACACTGTCTTTACACACAGACACACACACCCCTAGGTAGTTTCAATTAATTTCTGCTTTGATTGCCTGGATTTTGTTTGGTTTTGTTGTTGCTTGCTTTCCCTGTTGTGCCTTAGTTGCCCTTTGTAAGCAGAGTGAATCTTGCCAACAAATCTGTTGTGCTTTGTAGTTTAATATTAAATCTGACTTTTGCTCATACCCTTGCTGGTGATTTTTTGAGCGATCTCAAGCACACTCGTTCTGGACACAGGCATGCTTGGACCCTGCCATCTGCCCAGGCAGGGGATGCCTATATGCATGGGGCATCACCTTGCTCCCCAAGGTTTGCTGTGAGGAGGCCAAGAAAACAAATAACAGGTCACTGGAACCTGCTCTTCATATTAAACTGCATGGGGACAGCATAAAGATTCACATGGCCTTTTACCCTGAGCTGTTGATCAAGCAGTCAGAAAAGACTGACCACAAGCAACACCCCTCCTTGAGGGAGCCCAGTACCACCATGATGATATCACCTGCCTTTTTCCTTTCAAAACTTTTCCCTTCTTGATTTTAGCCATATCTCTGAGGGTTGCCTTAATCAGGCTTGGTACCCTGAGCTGGACTGGTGCAGCAGCCTGGTGTTTTCCATTGTGGGCCCTGACGTGGAGTACCAGCCCAGTTGAACCTGGGGAAAGTGAATTAATCATTCCCTTGTGAATAATGATGTGTTCTCCCCAAAGAGAACTATGTGGCATCTCTGGGTTATTTTCCCTTTTGTTCTAAAAATTAAATGGGACTGTATGCAGTTGTTCTTTAAGAGACCCAGGATGTCCAAAGAAGCACTCCAGATGCATACTGTGAATAAAGCCCAGCAGAGATCATACGTCCAGTCTTTCTGCTTATTGAAAACTGTTATTTTAACCCCGCATTGCCACCAACAAAAGAGAAAAGCATCACTTTTCATACATATGCATGTAACCACACAACCTTTCCCTCCCCACTCCAAAGAACACTGACATCTTTTTTTTCTTTTACGAAATTTCATATAATTTATCCTTCAATCTACTAAATTGTTATAGTCATATTTGAAAAGCACCTTCCTGATTTGAAAAACAAGTTTTCCTAGTCCATAACAAGCAACCACTCTTAAAACATAGTATTCTCTTTTCATGTCTAAGCTCTGAATATTTGAGGTGAACTTTTTGGTTAAAAAAGGATTTTAGTCTATGAAATAGATATCTATTGATTTTATGCATGTTGAGAGTTGAAAATCAAAAAAGTCTCTTCCACAGTTTGGTTCATACACTTATCATTACTTCAATAGCTAGTGCATTCAATCAGCTCATCACACGAGGATATTTCAATGCTCATTTAATATTATATGTACTGAAATGTAGAAACACACATCCATATTATCGCCATAGAAACATAAGAAGAACTGAAGTTCAGTACATGCCCCTTATTATTTTTTTCATTCAGGCCTCTTGGAAATAAAACTGTGATGTGGTTGTGACTTAGAATTCATCCAATAGTATAAAAATAGTTTTAAACTGTCTAATCAATCCCCTGATTGGATCCTTACAGAACTGGGCTTTACTCCCATGAGAGACCTATTTCTCTTTTCTCCCTATTTTATCCTCGCTTTTTTTTTTTTTGTCTTTCACTCTCTGCTAGGGCTAACAATGTTTTGACTGTGAAGATCATATTCTGATCTTCTTGTGATCAAATCCAGTCATGATAAATTTCAAGCTGAAAAATTCCGTGACTATTGTGCTATCAATGTAGCAAAGAGAGAAGTAGCAAGGAAGGAACAGTCCAAAGCAAATTGTTTGGCTGGGTTCCTTTGGTCTTTTGGTTTGATTGCTTTATTTTTCATTAAAAATTTTATTTTTGAAAATGTATAAAAATCTTACATTAATATGGTACAATAATACTTGCCAGTAATTTTTTAATAATATTCTTTGTAAAGAATATGCATAAAGTACAAAATAAAAACTCTGTAATTTTATTATAATACAAAACAAAGGTTAAATTATAATCTTTACTTTCTTCTGTGTAAACACGTTAAACTTTTCTTTTATAAAGTACATGAGACAAATGTACTAAAATGAATTGATTTGCTGTGCTCCATCAAGCATTTTTTCCTGTACATCACCGGTTTTAAGCACCTAGACCTGAGAATCTCTGAACTTTAATGGTTTAGAGACATAAGTGTTTTTTGGTTGGTTTTTTTCTTGCTTGTTTTTTTAAGGAGCAATGAGCAACTTTCCAACACCATGACCGTCTGTCCATGCAGCATCTTGATCTGGCTTTGTATAAATATAGGTCCCAGGCAGCCTGTTGGCTGCAGAAGATGGCCCCTGAACCCCGCTGCACAAACCCCTCATCTCCACTGCTCGCAGTGTCTGTCAGGCATCTGAGACACAAAGAAACGAGATAGCCCAGCTCCTACGTTCTGAAGAACTCCAAAATTCTTAACAGCTAGAGATCTGGGCCATGAAGCCGGGGGTAGCAGGGAGGGCAGTCATCAGGGACAGGCCACTGCCAGCGCTCCCCAGTGTGTCCAGCTGTGAGGTGCAGCTCCTGCCTGTGCCGGGGCCAGGCCTCCTTACAATGATGCTCTCGATGGAGAAAGGCGAGTGGGCCAGCACCATGCCGTTGCTGGGCTTGGCGGCATGCAGTGAGGCTGCCAGCACCAGGCCCAGCAGGTGCATGTTGCAGAAGGGCGTCCGTGCCATTCTGCCGCTGGCAGCAAGGGGCCCAGCAATGCAGCGACGGCAGGCAGTGCTGATCCAGGGACGCTGCTGGGGGTAGTGAAGGGCTGGTGGGCTGGCAGGGAGGAGTGGTGGAAGGCAAAGAAGGTGGACTGGAGGTGGTAGGACTGAAGCTGGAGGCCATAGCCACAGCCATAGGGTCTGTAGACACAGGGTGGCTGCTGCAGGGGCTGGGGTGGGGACTGCAGGAGGAAGGCAGCAGCAGGGTTCATGGTGTGCAGCAGAAGCTCGGGTGCTGAGAGCTGCTATTGCTTGAAGCGCTTTTGGCAGCGCAGGAAGCTCCTGTTGTCAAACATGTTGACGGACTTCGGGTCCAGCATCCAGTAGTTGGCCTTGCCTGGGTTGCTGGGATCCTAAGGAATCTTGACAAAGTAGTCACTGAGGGAGATTGTGGTGGATGCTGTTCTGACATGCAGGGAACTTCTCCTAGTAGTAGGGGAAGTGCCTGCTGATGAATTTGCAGATCTTGCTCAGCGTCAGCCACTTCTCAGGGCTCTGCAGGATGGCCATGGTGATGAGAGCGATGTAGGGAGTAGGGTGGCTTCACCAGACTGTTCTTGCCACCCCTATGCACCCCGCTGCTGCTGCCTTCTGTGGGCCATCCTGAAGGCGGGCCGTGAACTGTCGCCCACCCCACTGCCACCACACACAAGCGACTGTAGTAGCAGGGTGTTGTCATGGAGGTCACCCACATTCTTTTTGTCCTCTTCCTCCTCCTCGTCCTCAGCATAGGAGCAGTGGCAGGGGTGGTGGGGCTGTGGCTCCTTGTCATCCTCCTCATCGGTCTCCTCAGGCAGCATTGACACTTCAGACGTCTCAAAGTTCAGGGTCATGGCATGATGGCAGGACAGCGCATTGGCAGAGGCCGGTGCGGCAAGTGAGCAGGTGTGTTCCTAGCTGCCACCAGGTACCTGCGCTGCTCCGCGGAGAACTGCTAGTTGCTGCTGCCGTGATGCAAAAGCGCTCTTGCCACCTGCTCAGAGGCAGCAGCTATTTTGGATTTTATTTTGGGATATTTTTTCTGCTTTTAAAAATTTCTCTCTCTCTTCTCCCCTCCTTTTTTTGTCTTTTGCTTTTTTGGGGGGTTGGGGGGAAGTACGTGGAGGGACTGTGCCACCATGCCTGGAAGTCTGTTCCCTCTTCTTTCTCCTCACCTCAACCCCTAGACATTAATGGATGTGGGGCAGGAGGAAAAGCGCCTAGTCCTGTGAGGAGGAAGGGGGAGAAGAAGGAGGATGCTGGAGAGGAGGAAGGGTGGAGGCAATGAACAACTGTTGTTAACCATCCTCTTTCTGCTATTCATGATTTTGTAGATTTTATCACACCTTGCTAGGTCAGCTCTTTTTCAGGATGAAGCATTCTGCTTGAGAATCACTGGATTAGCATGGAAGTAATTCTGTATTGCTGATAATCCTTGCCATCCTTCTCTCTGACTTCTTGTTCAGCTCAGGCTGTAAGTGTTCCCAGGTGTCTGTGATTGCAACAAGAGCCACATCTTAATAATCCTCTAGAAGAGCACAAGATGCCTACATTTGCTTTTCCAGACTTTATTTTAACTTATTATTTCTACTCTTTTAAGATAGTGTCTATTCACAATGCTAGTGGAGGGATATTTGATTTTCAAAATGAAGCACTGGCCCTTGTAGCTAATACAGCAGGGTTCTCATCACATGAACAAATGTTTGTTTAGGTTACATTTGATTTCATGTCTCCACTAGCTATTGAAAACCTTTCTAACATTCTCCACAGACCCAAATTCTTTGTTGTAGACAAGCTCTGGCAAATTAGGAGGGAGATCCCATAATTAATGTCTCAGATATTTCAGATATTTTCAATTTAATTCTGTAGCAAGGCAAATAAGCCCTGAAGGAGTATGAACCCATTCATAAATGCAGTGAAGATTGGCAGGTACGCTCTTTGTTCACTTATAAATCTTTCGGGATAAGCTATACTGTGATCAAAGATAGAGGAGATTGATTTTTCATCTAAAACTAAGGGGGTGGCAGGTTCCTAACAGGGCTTGAGCAGAATTAATTCCTAGCTGCTGCAGAAGGAGGAAGACCCTCATCCCCATCCAGCCTCCCCACCTCTGGCCATCTGCACTCATCATTTACCTCCCATTGAACACCAAACTGGATCAGGAGGCCTAGAAAGTCAAAGGCGAAATCCAGAATGAATTTCACATTTGCAGCTGCCAAGACGTTAGTCAAAGGCAGCATGTTGAAAGGTACACATCTGAAAGTGTGGCAAATTTAGTCCTGGTTCATCCTGGGCTATAAATGTGCCATCCTTGGGTAGGACTATTATGGTTTGGGGTCACATCTGAACAACTTTTTCGACATGCAACTCAGCAGTGGTCAAAACATTTCTGTGATCATGGCTTAAGCAATCAAGTTTTCTTGAATTCTGGGTATAGGACATCTACAAGAATAATCTATTTGCTTGATTCTGTCATCTGTGCATTAATATAAGGTACCATCTTGTTCACATATAGACAGTGAGGAATACTGTGACTTTTATCTATTGTCTAGCAAGATCTTAATTGCTGCTTTCTACCACGAGAGACTAACATGAAAGCTTTTCTAGGCAAGCCTTTACCAATCTGATTAACATCTACTCTGAAGTATTTGGTAAAGAAGTCGGGATTCTTCATGCAGCATTTCTCTAACTATTCTCTAATTGGCCTCTGTGGGGTGTTATAGAGACATCCCATAGCTCATGAAAGGCTTGTGATGTGGCTTGAAGCCCAGGTATTTTGGGTTGCTGAGTTTGAGTTACAGGCATGGTGAGAAAAGGAAACTGTTTACTGAGGAGGTCTATCTCTTCCTAGACACTGAAGTCTATTATTCCATACAACTCACCAGTACATAGTACAACACTAATATATGAGATGAAAATAGCACTGTACTTAAATTTCTTCTTTCTGGGCTCCCATTCAATGTTTATATATTTAGTATCTCTTCAAAAGTTAAGAATTCTTTAGTGAGTCTTATGTCTAGACTTTGAGAGATGGTTTCTTTTCCATTCATACCTCTCACAACACCTTTGTTCCTGGACCCCATAATGCTATTTTCCTTCACTAGATTAATAACATATATTCATATTTTTTAAAAAAAATTAGCAGTTCCCCTGTAATGTCCTGTAGCATCTACATTAGGAATGAGAACATTATTATTTCCTGTGGTGCCTTGTTGATGTGCCATGTACTTCTGCTTTCTTGACTGTTGAATACAGCATTCTTTTGAACAAACATTCCCTAAAGAGACTCTGAATATTGGGCAGATTTCCTTCACTGCCTGAAAACACATTGAATATGTGCTCTTTGTGATCATTGGCAATCAGGACAAATATTACTCCCCTTTAGCCCAACCACTTATGTTTATGATCTGTGATTTGTTTCCTGAATATGATACTAACTTAACACCTCTTCTCAACATACCATATTATTACTTACACAGCACTGGACATGTCTTTCAGGAGAGCTTTCCCACTGGCACTTTAACAGCAACTTTTGTCATTATTCTGCCTTTCACATAATTTGGGAGACAATTTTCATGACTAACTATTTTAATGGTCTTTTTCCATTTCTATGCTGCTTCTGTGCAGCTAATGAACTTTGCTTTAACAATGTATATTCTTTGAGGATTAAGATCCTAAATTTCATCCTTTTTCAGAACTGAAAGGATGCTCGCTGAGCTCACACTGTTTCAGTACTACAGGCTTTGGATCTGTTTCATTTCTCAACAGAAATTCTTCAGATACAAGTAAAAACAGTTTTAGGTTTATGTTTCCTATCATGCAATTCCACAAAAAGGACTGGAGAAAAGAAGCCAATAGTATTGTAACATTCTAAAATGCTTTTTCTCTGATGCAAAGTTTGCTTTTGGAAGGTCTGCTGTTCATTCCAGGAAATGTAACCAAATCTTACAGACTCCCTTAAACTGTAGTTCTTTAATTGCTTCAATTGATTCCTGATACAACTCAGTGATGTGGTTATCAGCATAATTTGTCTTCAAAACCTCACACGAGGGAATATGATATTATACCTCCAAGCCAGTGAATCCTAGGCTGACAGCTGGGACTGCACTTTCTACAACTTCTATCTTGGAATAATCTTTCTGTGATTCATTTTCATTTCAGTATTTCAGCCTATTAAAACATTTTGTATGTTTGTAATCATCAATTTGCCTTGTAATTCTGAAATCTTTCTTTGATATTAATGTCAGGCTGTGAATCTGAAGAATTGTATGGGGTTTGCGAGGCCAGATTTTGGTAGCGGGGGGCTACAGGGGTGGCTTCTGTGAGAAGCTGCTAGAAACTTTCCCCATGTATGGCAGGGCCAATGCCAGCTGGCTCCAAGACAGACCCACCACTGGCCAAGGCCAAGCCAATCAGAGATGGTAGTAGCACCTCTGGGACAATATATTTAAGAAAGGAAAGAAGTTATTGTGCAAAAGCAATTGCAGCCAGAGAAGAGAGGACTGAGAATATGCAGGAGCAACAACCCTGTAGACACCAAAGTCAGTAGAGAAGGAGGGGGCAGAGATGCTCCAGGCACCAGAGCTGAGATTCCCCTGCAGTGCATGGTGAAGACCATGGTGAAGCAGCTGTCCCCCTGCAGCCCATGGAGGTCCCTGCAGAAGCAGAGATTCACCTGCAGCCTGTGGAAGACCCCAGGCTTAAGTAGGTGGATACACCCAAATAAGGTTTTAACCCCATGCTGGAGTGGGCTCCTGGCAGGATCTGTGGAGAGGAGGACCCCCACACTGGAGCAGGTTTGCTGGTAGGACTTGTGACCCTATGGGGGACCCACACTGGAGCAGCTCATGAAGAACTGGATCTAAAAGAAAAATCATGGATACGGGGACAAGGTTTGAATTACATAACCAAGAAAGAAAATACAACATTTAAATATCTTCCAGGGAAAAAAAAAAGCCAAACCAAGGACAGATCCATTAATGGAAAAAAACCCCTGCCAGGTGAGGCTGCAAGCAAGAGAAGGTGAGGGAAGCAGAGAGGGAATGGAGATAGGCCACACACACCAAACCAGATCGCAAACAGAAACGAACACGCCCGAAGGGAGAGGGGAAGAGAAGGGGGGCGGGGAAGAGGCGTGGGCTTTACCTTGCACCCCAGCTCAGCCACAGAAATAAATTTACTTTGTGCAGCACAGCATGCTTACTGGAGTCCATCGCTCCCTACAAGTACGGTAACCTCCGCTCCCCATCTCATGCCTCTAACTCCTCCCGCAGTGGCGGCTCCGCCCCTCCAGATTTCACTGCTGCGTAGGGCGCACTCTCCTGGTTTAGGCAGTGGTAGAGCGGCGTGCCTGGCCTCCCTTCCGGCCGCCATCTCGCGTGTTCTGGTCACTCCTCATCCCGCTCCCACAACCCTCATCTCCCCTCGCTCTGGCACCGCTGCTTCCGCTCTAAGAGGTACAAAGGAGACGGTGGGGAGGGACTAGGGTGGAATTTGTTGCGCGACCAAGGGCTGCGGGTTAGTGGGCGGCTGTGGTTGGGGCAAGGCAGTTACGGGCAGGGCCTCAGGAGAGCTGAGCTGAGCTTCGGCGGCACTGTGTGTGGCAGACCGACCGCCCCCCGCCCCGTTAGGGCTTGGACGTCTTCCCGTCGGGTGTGCGAGTGTGGTGAGGGGTAGCTGCGGAGCCCCTTGTGCCCACCTACCTTACTGCCGGACCCAGGTTGTGGCCTGGGCCGCCGAGTGCTTTCTGACCTGTTTTGCATGGGTGCTCTTGTTGCTTCCACAGATGAAAGAAACGATCATGAACCAAGAAAAGCTTGCCAAGCTCCAGGCCCAAGTGCGCATTGGTGGCAAGGTAGGAATTGTCTCCCATCCCTGCTTTTGTGATTGTGTGTCACTGTCCATACACTGAGCCTCTCATGTGGGATCCTGAAAACTCGGGTGGGGAGCAGCCCTAAAAACTCCTGCCTTGGCTGGACTGTCCTTGGGGGAAGCTGTACTGCTGCAGGGATCTCTAGTCAGTTCAGTAGAAGCAGAATGTAGGAGTTGAACCTCCAGCCTTTTCTGTTTGGATTTGTTATATTATAGCTGACTTGTAGCCTATATTCTTATACAGGCTATATTAAAAGACATCTGGGATGGAGCAACCCTGGATGTATGTACAAACCAGGGAATGAAACGTTGTAGAGCAGCACTGCAGAAAGGGACCTTAGGGTCCTGGTTAATGGTAAGTTGGATATGAGTCAGCAGTGCCCTGGCAGCCAGGAGGGCCAACCGTGTGATGGGGTGCATCAGGCACAGCATCGCCATCTGGTCAAGGGAGGTGATTGTCCTGCTCTGCTCTGGTGCAGCCTCACCTCGACTACTGTATGCAGTTTTGGGCACCACAATATAAGAAAGTGTTACGAACAACTGTTTGAGATAGCTTAAAAAATCAGCAGCAAGGGTATCAGTAAAAAACAGATTTAATATTAAGCGACAGCATGACAAAGTTTTTTGGCAAGATTCACTCTACTACTTACTAGACAGTTAAGGCACACCAAGGAGAACAAGCAACAACAAAACCAAACAAAATCCAGGCAATCAAAACAGAAATGAACAGAGAACTATCTAGGGGGGATGTGGAGGTGTGTGTGTGCATGTGTGACAAAAGGATAGCAAGGGCAAGGATAAAAAGGAATATGGCCTAAAAGCTTAACAGCACTCAAACTTAACAGTACTTCAACTTAACTTATACCTTAAACCTAACAATTTAACAAAGGAACAACACTTAACTTATACCTTAACCTTAACAACTTAACAGAGGAATAACAATTAGCAGCATTTAACCTAAATTATAACTTTGAAGTTAAACTTAGCAAAAGAACGACACTTAGCAGCATTTAACTTCGCTTATAACTTATGACTTAACATTACTTACAGGCCTAACCTACTTAGATATCTAAGGTACTTAAACATCTAAGAAAGCAGCATTTCTCCTAGATTTGCTATAGCATATGTGCACGTGTATGCACACAGACATAAAGAGTCAGTGCAAGTTACCTGTGAAAAATTCCCCTCAAGGGTAAGTGAAATATTCACTTCAGATGACTTTGCATCTCCCCAGCGGGCGAAGGGTCGGGCCTCGAAGAGCGGGGGTATTGTCCCAGGACTCATCATTGTTTGGCGATCCTCTGAGTATAGCAAACTTGAGAGTTCACTAGCTCTGAGAGGCCCCACTCAGAGGGAGGTTGCTGGTCACAGCCTGCTGCAGTCCAGAAGAGCTCAAAGGGTCTCATTTTGGACCGCTGTTTATAGGGTTGCAAGAGAGTGGGCTTTAGTCATAACAGTGTTTCATCCTGGCCACAGTTTGGGTCAGCACTTTCTTTGAAAGTGTGAGAACAGGGATGTTATGCCATTCAGGCAAGGAAAACAGTTTCCAAGGCTGTTCATAAAGAAAACAGGAGCTTGTTAGGCAGCAGCAGTTCCTGGGAGCAGACAGTGTTTCTGATAAGCTCAAGAAGAGCTCAGCCCAGGTGCTGTTCGTCAAGGCTGAGGCCTAACAAGCGTTTCTCAGATCGCAGTACGGCCTGGAAAAAGGGGGGGGATGCACCACCACAGAAAGATATTAAGCTATTAGGGAGCATCCAAAGGAGGGCTATGAAGATGGTAAAGGGTCTAGAGGGGAAGCCATACGAGGAGCAGCTGAGGTCACTTGGCTTGTTCAGCCTGGAGGAGACTGAGGGGAGACCTCAGTCTACAACTGTAGTTGCCGTCTACAACTCCCTCACGAGGGGAAGCAGAGGAGCAGACACTGATCTCTTCTCTCTGGTGACCAGTGATAGGACCCAAGGGAATGGCATGAAGCTGTGTCAGGTGAGGTTTAGGTTGGATATTAGGAAAAGGTTTTTCACCCAGAGGGTGGTTGGGCACTGGAACAGGCTCCCCAGGGCAGTGGTCACAGCCCCAAGCCCATCTGAGTTTGAGAAGCGTTTGGACAATGCTCTCAGGCACATGGTATGAATCTTGGGGCTGTCCTGTGCAGAGTCAAGTTGGACTCTATGATCCTTGTGGGTCCCTTCCAGCTCAGGATATTCTATGATTAGGATTTGAAGTAAGTAGACCTTACAGCAAATTATCTTGGCTATAGTTTTCATAATAGACTAGAGGGCTATGTTCCAAATTCTCATAACAAATCTTTAAGATGCCCGTGGCTGTTTTCTTGCTTTTTAGAACAAAGCTGGAGTTTCTGTACTTGTCATACTCTTATCATTGTAGAATAACATGCTCGGAAGACCTTTTTATTTTATTATAACATCTGAATTTATGTAGCTTTGTGATATTTTATAATCTGAAAATAAAAAAATATGTTGAGTATAGTTGTATGCTAGTAAACATGTTAATTACAGTTTCAGTTTAAAGGCAAGAATTTGTTAGCAATTTATTGTTTTTTATACCTGAGAAATGCGCACACAATATTTAGAATACAAGGTATTCTAAAATAAGACAATGGGAGCAGTGGTAAGGGACTCTGGAGTGCAGGTAGTTTTTTCATCAGTCCTCCTGATCAAAAGGAAGGAGTTTGAAAGTGTTAGTCAAATTTGGCAAATCAACAAATGGTTACAGGACTGGTGCCACGGCTGGAGGTTTGGCTACCTAGACTATAGGACTTGGTTTGAGAAACCTGGTCTGCTAGGGGCTGATGGGTCCATCTGTCAGAGAAGGGGAAGATCATCTTCAGTCATAGGTTTGCCAAATTGATGAAGAGGGCTTTAAACCGAAATTGCTGAGAGAGGGGAAACTCAGTCTATCCCACTCCTACTAGTTAGATGCCAGGGCCAGGGAGAGATGCCCAGAGCCTGGAGAGGGATCACAGGTCAGCAGGAGAGCATCTGAATAGCAGCACCAAGGAATTCCAGTCATTCCAGCCAGTAAGTCAGCTTCATCAGGGGCCCAACTTAAATGCCTCTATACAAACACATGAAGCATGGGGAATAAAGAGGATGTGCACATGCCTGCAGGGCTATGATCTTATTGGCAACACAGAGACATGGTGGGAGGCTCCTGTGATGAGCATTTGAATACAAGGACACAGGCCCTTTAGGAAGGACAGGCAGGGGAGGCAAGGAGGTGGTGTTGCCCTTTATGTCAATGAGCAGCTGGAGTGCACGGAGCTCCACCTGGAGATGGATGAGGAGCTGACTGAGAGTTTATGGGTCAGGATTAAAGGGAGAGCAGGGACAGGTGACATTATAGTGGGAGTCTGCTACAGGCTACCTGATCAGGAAGACTGAGTGGGTGAGGCCCTCTACAGGCAGATAGGAGCAGCCTCACATTCAGAAGCCCTGGTCCTCATGGGGGACTTCAACCACCCTGATACCTGTTGGAGGGACAACACAGCAGAGCACAAGCAATCCAGGAGGTTCCTGGAATGTGTTGATGACTTCCTTCTCCAAGTGATAGAGGAGCCAATGAGGAGAGGGGCTATGCTGAACCTTATTCTCACCAACAAGGAGGGGCTGGTGGGGAATGTGAAGCTCAAGGGCAGCCTGGGCTGCCCTGACCATGAAATGCTGGTGTTCAAGATCCTTGGGGCAGCAAAGAGTGCACACAGCAATCTCACTGCCCTGGGCTTCAGGAGAGCAGACTTTGGTCAGTTCAAGGATCTGCTTGGTAGAGTGCCATAGGATAGGGCCCTGGAGGGAAGAGGGGCCCAAGAAAGTTGGTTGATATTCAAGGATCACCTCCTCCAAACTCAGGAGCAATGCATTCCAACAAAGAAAAAGTCAGGCAAAAATGCCAGGAGGCCTGTGTGGATGAACAAGGAGGTCCTGGACAAGCTCAAACAGAAAAAGGAAGCCTACAGAGGGTGTAAGCAAGGACAGGTAGCCTGGGAGGAATACAGAGAGAATGGATTGAGAGCAGATCTGGGGAGAAAGACTTGGGGGTGATGGTTGATGAGGTCAACATGACTTGGCAATGTGTGCTTGGTGCCCAGAAAGCCAACGTTGTCCTGGGCTGCATCAAAAGAAGTGTGACAAGCAGGTCAAGGGAGGTGATTCTGCTCCACTCTTGTGAGATCCCACCTGGAGTACTGCATCCAGCTCTGGCATCCCCAACATAAGGACATGGACCTGTTGGAGTGAGTCCAGAGGAAGCCATGAAGATGCTCTGAGGGCTGGAGCACCTCTGCTATGGTGACAGGCTGAGAGAGTTGGAGCTGTTAAACCTGGGGAAGAGAAGGCTTCAGGGAGACCTTGGAGCCCCTTCCAGTGCCTAAAGGGGCCCTAAGAGAGCTGGAGAGGGACTTTTTACAGAGGCATGGAGTGATGGGACAAGGGGCAACAGTTTTAAACTGAAAGGTAGATTTAGATTGAACATAAGAAACTTTTCACTATGAGGGTGTTATGATCTGGTTTTAAAGTTATTTAGAAATTCCTCTGCCTGAATTAAGGTGCAAAGGAGACCATATGCCAAAGTCAATAGTATGAGTTTTATTTAATAGTAGATATGAGAGAGAGAGAGAGAGAGAAAGACAAAAGAAGAGAAAGAAATAGAAAATAGGTGGGGGGACAGAAAGAGAGTGACAGAGACAGAATAAAGAAAATATCACCATCCGTGAATCCCAATGATGTTCCGTTGATCCTCTCCAGCTGGTTTTCTTGGTGGTGAAGGTTCCCTCAAAAGCATAGAATCTGATGGATTAATGTAGGCTCAGGCCAGGTGGGAATGCCCAGGTACCCCTGGGAGGGGGAGTCTCTTGCAGCAGACTCTGGATCTGTTTCATCATTTTGCATTACATGCAGTCCTGTGGTGCTAGGCCTCTGTGGAGCGCTTCGGGGGGGTCTTTGATGGATTATGACACCCCCTCAGTTGCCTCTCACGTGAATATTCCGTGGATGTGGCCTGTGGGGTTGGGAGTTTTACAGCTGGGCCAGATTGTGTAAGGGAGGATGGGTGTTCAGTGTCTCTGACCAGAGGTTATGCCACACACCCGAAACCTCCTCCCCCTCCCTCTCGGTTGGGGGGGGAAGTTTGTGTCAACTTGGCTTCTGTGGGCTGTGGTCTCCCCCACCCCAAACCCAGAGAGAGATGATTCTCAGTGCAGCTGCTGGGTTTGGCTTTGTTGTGAATGCATTCCTTTTCCTCATCCTTGTTTGTTTCTCCTTAGACCTGAGATGATTGAACTGTAGTGTCCCCTTTATCTTATCTAGGTGGCTTAACTCACAGTCCAAAGCTCTTCAAGGAGGTTTCTGTGGTTGTAGCTTCTTTATACAGTTTTTGCTATAATGGGCAAAATTCTTTTATAACAATGTTTAAGGCATGAATCATTTCAGTCCCTGACAGAGGGTGGTGAGGCGCTGGCACACGTTGCCTCAAGAAGTTGTGTTTTCCCCATCCCTGGAAGTGTTCAAGGTCAGGTTGGACGGGGCTTGGAGCAACCTGGTCTAGTGGAAGGTGTCCCTGCCCACAGCAGGGGGTTGGAACTAAATGATCTTTGAGATCTCTTTCAACCCAAACTCCTCTGTGATTCTATTCAGCAGAATTCTTGTTGACAGTTTCCAGTAGCTTTTATTCACGTGTTGAAGCTTTTTTCCTTTAAATGGATATTTAGGCAGCCTTAAATCAGGATTAATCCAGTAATTAACTGGCTTGGCGATTTTGTGTATTCTTTATATGGATTACTAGTTAAGCAGAGGACTGCTGTATTATATTGATGATTATGTGCATGTTACTAGCATGTGTGTATTGCCTATCGAGGGCTTTAACCTTTATCACTACTGTTTTGGGGTTTTTTTTCTTGTGAGAAAAGGTTGCACATTGATGGAAGATTTTCATAACGCTGCAGGCCTGCAGATCTTAAAAAGAAGATAAATATTATATTTAGGTGGAGGGCTATTGTAGTACTTCATTATGTGGAATTTGATATTTTTGTGTAGGATGTTGATACAGCTAAATGTCATGTTGATTCTTACAAACCTTTTTCCTGGAGAAATCTAGAGCTCTGTGTCTGTAGGGGAACTTAACCTTTGCTTGTTTTGCTTTCTAAAAAGGAGTGGTCTGGAATATTATGTGGAAGTATTTTTTTAAAAAATATATTTCATAAAATCATTTACGTTTGAAAATACCTCTAAGATCATGTCCATAAAATATTTTGGGAAAATATGTGTTCAAATTTTACACAAGTGTGTAAGTCTATCAGATGGAGATGTCTATTTGGAATAAAAAATAGTGTTTTGGGTTTTCTAATTTTCATTTGTTAATTATATTTTTGATAGCTTTATGGTCTCTGACTCTTTATTGTCAAAATTTGACTACAACTTAAGAAAGATTGTCAAAGGAAAAATTAATGGGCTTCAGAAATTACTGAAAACTGCTCAGAAGTGTTTCCCCTGTGGCACCAGAGTCAAAAACTGACTTTTTCAGTATCAGAATCAGTTGTTTAACCTTATTCTTATTTGGCTGAGAAATGATGTTGTCCAAACTTCTACTCATGTCATGCACCAATTTTGGATTTTCAAAGCTGTTTTATTATGCCTTAGTCTTACATTGTTCCAGTAACCTTTAAGCAATCTTGAAGCTCATTTCTTTAAACCCTGATGATGCTATGTAAGTTGCAGCCTGAAAAGAGCTGTAAACTGTGGCCAGAACTGCTACTTCTTTTTCACAACTGTTTCATAACTTCTTGGAACAAAAATGTCAGAAGTAGAGCAACAATGAAAGTTCATCCTAATTCTAGGTAACTTGTTCCACCTAAACAGTTGACATTCACAGCTCTAGGTAATCCCTAACATAAACCAGATGCAACTCCATGTTGTCTTGACACTGTAAAGGATAAGGGATAGAAAAAAAGAGACCGTTTGTATTTACTGGGATGGTAGACTAAAATCTGTTGTGCATTCTTCAATAGGAAGCTGATGGTTAGGGGCATTCCAGCAAAGTTTTTCCTGACCATTGTGGACCTGATTTCCCTCCCCCCCCTCCCCCTTTACAACAGTGGTATAAGTTACTGGAGTGCAGACATGGCCTGTCACTACACTGATTGTCATTAGTATTGCTGTAGCAGTTACACTTGCACACACCTCCTGCTGTGCAGTACATATACTTTCAGGAATTACACTGCTCTGTCTGGCAATGAATGTATAACCAGGTGAATTAAGAATTCAGTCACTCAGAACTTTAAAGGTCAAAGATATTGTTAGGGGTTAGTCCTAGGAATGATGTCTGAATAGATCTTTCTGTAGAGGTTGATTTGTCACCAAGTTAAGCTAGCAACTCTTTAGGCATACAGGACTGTAGAGTATTTCAGTCTTCAGGAGATGATCAGTTTTCAATTTTATGCCTATGGTAACAGACAAGGATACGCTTGAAGTTTTTCTTTCCTAAGTAGGATGTTGCAGAATCCCCATGAGACTTAGGAAATAAAGCTTCTGTGGTGCACTGCATCCTAAAATCTCACACTTCTCACAAACGTGCAAAGCTTGCTTTAGCAAGGGAAAGACTGCTGCAGTGCAGTTGAAGGAGTGGGGTTGTGTGTGCTGTAACACAGAAATAGAACTTTGCATATAAAGTTGATTTGTAGATGGCTGCAGAGTAGTTATATGGCCACAAGAATTAGAGTTTGCAAAGAACTAATTGAATACTAATTCATAACTTTTTTTTTTTGCAAAGGGTACTGCCCGCAGAAAGAAGAAGGTTGTCCATAGAACAGCTACAGCAGATGACAAGAAACTTCAGTTTTCTTTGAAGAAACTGGGTGTCAACAATATTTCTGGAATTGAAGAGGTAATTGCTTGAAAGGGAAAAATGCTTTTCTATATAGAAATATAAAATGTATAAAACTTAATTTCCTTGTAAGTAACATCTTAAACTTGCCTGTAAATTATCTATAGGTGCTTAATTGAGCTTTAGGAACTTCAACTAGTTTCCTGTTAAATTGAAAAATTATGCTAAACTGCTTGAAATACTGGTTTTGTTTTTGTTTTTTTCCCTTGCAGGTAAATATGTTTACCAACCAAGGAACAGTCATTCACTTCAATAACCCTAAAGTTCAGGCATCCCTGGCTGCTAACACTTTCACTATCACTGGCCATGCTGAGACAAAGCAGCTGACAGAAATGCTTCCTAGCATCTTAAATCAGCTTGGAGCTGACAGTTTGACTAGCCTGAGGAGATTGGCAGAAGCCCTACCCAAGCAATGTAAGTTAAAACTTGAATGCATTTCCTGCTGGCAACTATGGGGCTTATTTGTATAGCTGCAGTGAAATTCAGTGCACTCTTACTGTCTGCAAGCATATTATAAAATGCTAAAGAAATGAGACACTTAAATCTTATTTATAGCTCAAATCCAACAGTGAATATAACAGAATAAAGCAGAGGCACCTGTTTCTCAGCATATCTTGCAGCTCGTCTAGGACTAGAAAGTTGTAGCCAGACGATTTCATGGTAGTTTGCTACTTGCTGTGGCTACCATATTTTGGCATACCTAGTTCATTAAAGCTAGATAGAGTTATGCTGAGAAAGTTAGGTTTTAAAAGAAGGTATGTCTGTTTTGACACTTTTAATGGAAACATAAAAAATAGGGAGAGGGACTTGAGGACAGACATCTTGCTACTGCTTTGTTCCCTCACAGGTGTGGTGAAGGTATTATTTCTTGCATGGGCTTTTTGATAGCTAAGAGGGAATTATACAGCATTTGAAAGGAAATATAATTTCTGTGTGTGTAGAACAGTGTAGAGAACAGGACTGGCATGATCATTAAGCTAGATACACCAACTTTGTATTCTATCCTTAAATTAGTAAAAGAACCTGAACACTTTTTCTCCCTAAAACTATGTGAGAAAAGTAGAGGAGGGACTTAAGTATGTGGTATTTGGAAAAGGTGCTGCTGGTGCTACAGGGTAAGAATTGGGAGCAAAAGACAGGCTTGTTGATACTGGAACCATTTTTCATGTCCTGCATATAGGGTCTTCCTACTTACTTTCTACTTCTTGTGGCAGTTATGAACTTGATTGTTACGGTTTTTCTTTCTGTGCTTTGCTACCAGCATAGACTCTATTTCCATTCCTAAAGCTGATGATGCTTCTCTTCTCTCAACTTCCCACTGAAAAAAATTCTGCTAGTAGTGTTCAGGAGGTGAGGTAAACTGCTTTCCCAATGAAGCTCAGGTCCCTCCTTCCTAGTGTCAGCTGTGTGGCTTCCTTGTGGTAGAAGTGGGACTTGAAAGAAAGAAAGAAAACTTGAAGGACTTAAAATTAACCTGTTAAGATCTCTCTTCTTATAAAAAGGTGAGACAACTATTTATTTAAGGGAGGGACTTTTTATCAGGGAATGTATAATAGGACATGGGATAACAGTTTTAAACTGAAAGAGGGCAAGTTTAGATTAGATATTAGGAAGAAATTCTGTATTCAGATGGTGGTGAGGCACTGACATGGGTTGCCCAGAGAAGCTGTGGCTGCCCCATCCCTGGAAGTGTTTAAGGTGAGGTTGGACAGGGCTTGGAGCAACCTGGTCTAGTGGAAGGTATCCCTGCTCATGTCAGGGGGGTGGAACATGATGGTCTTTAAGGTCCATTCCAACCTAAACTATTCTGTGTTTCTATGATTCATGGTAGTTCCTCCCTGTTGTTTTGGATGCCATCTGTCCCAGGGACAAACGCTTGTAACAGACACCTCAAATCAATGTGCCTGCCACTTTCTGCTACAATTGTTCTTTTTTTTTCACTTCATCACATTTTTATATGTGGAATAATACTGTTCCAAATAATAGCTTTGCTATAGTTATGACAAAGTTGTACTTGTGTCTGGGAAAGGATGGGGCTGTGTCTGACTTGACAAGCATGTTTGTCATGGTGTAAGTCATTGCTGCTGGGAAAGAGTGGAGTAACTTGCTCAAGTCATACAACTCCTGTGGTTTGAATTAAGGCAGCAATCTGATATAAACATGACATAAATATCTCCCAGCTCTTTTATCTCTGAGGGCAGTTTCCCAAGGAATCCCATGCAATAGTGCTCTAAATGGCTGAAAGTTTGCCTCTCTGAGGTTTAGGGTCCTGACTACTGTTTTACCCATCCAGTACCCCTCAAAATTGAGAATTTTACCCAGGCATGATGGCTGTAGCCCAGGCTGCCTCTGGTCTTGACCTCTCCAATAAGTTAGAGAGACTTTAGAATCATAGAATCATCAAGGTTGGAAGAGACCTTTTAAGATCAAGTCCAACTGTCAACCCAGCACTACCACTGTAACCCCTAAACCACTAAACCATATCACCCAGTGCCAGATTCAGACACCTCTTAAACACCTCCAGGGATGGCAGCTCTACCACCTTCCTGGCAAACCTATTCCAATGCCTGACCACCCTAACAGTGAATTTTTTTTTTCTAATATCTAATCTGAATCTCATGTCTCAGGTTAAGGCCGTAAATTCTTCTGCATTAGTGAGCAACAGGTCCAGCAGTGCCTCTCCTCTGGTTGGGCTCTCCATCACCTGTACTAGGAAGTTGTCCTCAAAGCACTTGTACTGGGTCTGGCTGACACAGAATTAACTTTCCCCGTAGCGGCCCTCACAGTGCTGTGCTGTGTATTGGTAACTAGAAAGGTGTTGATAACATACCAGTGCTTTGGCATTGAGGCTGTCTCTCCAACAATACCTCTTCTTTACCCCCCAAGAACAGTAGGCTGGTGGTGGGCAAATATCTTTGGAAGGGACATAGCCAGGACAGCTGATCCCAACTGACCAAAGGGATATTAACATCTGCTCAGCAATAAAAGTTAGGAGGAGGAAGGGGGGGCATTCATTATTAAGGTATTTGTCTCCTGGAGCAACTGCTACACATACTGAAGCCCTTGTCCCAGGAAGTGGTCAGACATTGCATGTTGATAGGAAGTAGAGAATAAATCTTTTGTCTTCCTTTGCTTCCGCATGCGGCTTTTGCTTTATTAACCTGCTTTTATCTTGACCCATGAGTTTTGTTCCATCTTATTTTCTCCCCTCTCAGGTCCTGCTGAAGAGGGAAGTGATAGAGCAGCTTGGTGGGCACTTGGTGTCTGGCCACAGTCAACTCACTTCAGCACTCCACTAGTTTCCTGGACTGCTTGCAATTCACTGCCATTTTTCCAGCAGATATCTGGGTGGTTAAAGTCCCCTATCAGGATCAGGGCATGCGAGCATGATGCTTCCTGCAGTTGAACCACAAAGTTTCCTTTCTTGACTTGGTCTCTAATTTTCACCCATAAGCTTTCGACCTGCGTATTGCTGTTCTCCAAAGATCGCTTCATGCAATCAATCCTGGTTTTGGCATAGACAGCAACTCCCCCACCTCTCCTTCCTTGTCTGTCCCTTCTGAATAGTTTATAGCCATCAGTCATAACACTCTAATCATGCAATTCATCCCACCAAATTTCTGTGATAGCAATCAGGTCGTGGTTTTCCATCTGGACAGCTGTTTCCAGCTCCTCCTGTTTGTTTCTCATGCTGCATACACAGGTATAGAGGCACTTCAGCTGGGCTATCAGCCACATCCCCTTTTTAGAGGAGCTCACCCTAATTCCCTTGAGGCAATTCACAGGTGTTTTCTGTTTCTTCCTCATGCCTTGGCAGCCCCTGGCTCTTCTCAAGTGCTTAGAAAACCATGTCTTTCCACCAATAAATCTAGTTTAAAGGTCTGTTTATAAGTCCAGCCGGCTTATTACTCAGGATATTCTTGCCCTGCTTGGTCACTTGAGCCCCATGAAAATTCATTTATTCCCCTTCTGGCTGCCTTACACCACTTAATGTTAGGCATCAGGAGATGGTGCAGTTCTTTCTGGTTTAGGGAAGTTTCTGAATAGTGTAAAGCCATTATAGCTAGCTCATGCAATCAGGGTTTGCCATTAGCATATGTTGGGGGCGGCATTTGGATAAACAATCCCCATGCACATCTGCAGCATTTCATGCTCTCGTAATTCCTACCCAAGAGTGATAGCCTTAAAGATGTTTAATGTGTGTTTTTACTGTTGGTAGAAGCTAGAGTAGCCTACAGGTCCCAGGATTCACTGTCCTCTTCTTCCACCACCATACAAAATTCAGACTTCCTTAGATGTGACTTTGTGCACATCTACACTGGTGTCTAGGCAGACCTCTGTCAGGAACTGTAGACTAGATGGATTATCATTCTGCTTTAGTGTGTCAGCCTGCTCACATTTGTAGAATAGACCCTCTACTCCCATTATATTTGCTCCTCATATAAAGCATTTAAATTATTTGTACCTTGTAAATTAGGCATTGATTTGTTTCAAAACATGGAATGGCTTTTACCTTTTCTTTTTCAGTTATGTCCCACTTCTGTAGCTCTCTAGTCTCATTAAGAAATTGTAGCGGGTTCAGTTCGTAACCAGGCAGAAACACTAATTTAGTGTAGTGGGTTTTAAGCTAAATTATACATTACTCCCCTGATGTTTTTTCTGTGAGATAAGCATTAGGAGAAAAAGCAAAGCAGGCACACTACTTGACAGAATATAAAGAGAGGACAACTTCCTAGTACAGGTGATGGAGAGCCCAACCAGAGGAGAGGCACTGCTGGACCTGTTGCTCACTAATGTCTTCCTCTGTTCGTCGTGAAGTATTCTGGCTGCACTGAAGGCTCCGCCGGCTCCCCCTCCTTCAGGATACCGCGTCGGACGACTTCAGCCTTGTGGCCAGCTATAGATACTCGCGGCTCAGGGAAATCGCTTCCCTCTCCACAATCCAGAGTCCGTGCTGCAGCGTTAGGAGAAGGGGCAGGAGGCAGAGAGGCAGGGGCAGGGGCGCCCGTCCCCAGCCCCGCGGGCCGGGCCACGGGGCCCACCCCTCCCCTCTCCCTCTCCCGTCCTGCACTAAGCCGGAACGGAAAAAAAAACTTCTCTTAATCCCACCTTCCACGGGATTTTTTATATGTAGAATTGAGAGAAGCGCGATTGGTCTGAAGAACTGCCTGTCAATTCAAGTCAAACCACGACAGAAATAGAGTGTATTCGATAAACTATGTTAGCAGGCTGTAAGTTAAATTCCAAGGGGGACTTGTGGCTTCAAAATATATCTATTAATGCACAAAAATGCACCAGTATATTTTCTAGGAGGATGCACATCTACTTGAAACCTTGTCATTTTATGTGAGCAAAAAACATAACACTTTTAAACATAAAACTTTTAAACAAAAGCCTTTTTGGATACAGTGGCAATGTTATTATGCCTGTTAACGATAGACATCATACCACAGATGCAGAGTAGCTAGGAAAGCTGCTTTTGTGGTGCATTTTTGGAAGCAACTGTTCTTTGAGCCATTTAGGTTATAATGCTTAAGATAAGCTAAGTGTATCTTAATGGCAACAAATGCAGTTGCAGGGATTTATAGGGTTTAGCCAGAGCTTGCCCATTTTTCAACTGTGCTAAAAGCCTGGCTAAATGCTGTCACATTAAGCTTGCCTGCAGATTGCTGTGGTGGGTTGACTTTGGCTGGCTGCCAGGTACCCACCAAGCTGTACTCTCAATCCCATCCATCAACAAGATGGGGAGAAGATACAATAAAAGACTTGTGGGTTGGGATAAGGATAGGGGGAGACCACTCACCAATTGCCATCATGGGCAAAACAGACTCGATTTGGGGAAATTAATTTAATGTATTACCAATCAAATTTGAGTAATGAGAAATAAGAACAAATCTTAAAACCCCTTCCCCCCACCCTTCCCTTCTTCCCAGGCTTAACTTCGCTCCCAACTCTTCTACCTTCTACCCGAGTGGCATAGGGGAATGGGGAATGGGGGTTGTGGTCAGTTCCTAATGCTGTGTCTCTACCGTTCCTTTCTCCTCACTCTTCCCCTGCTCCAGCGTGAGTCCCTTCCATGGGGTACATTCCTTCAGGAACAGGCTTCTCCAGCATGGTTCTCCCATGGGGTCACAGGTCCTGCCAGCAAACCTGTTCCAGCACGGGCTTTCCACAGGGTCACAGCCTCCTTCGGGCATTTACCTGCTTTGGTGTGGGGTCCTCCACAGGCTGCAGGTGGATCTCTGCTCCACCATGGACCTCCATGGGTCACTGACAGTGGTGACCCTATCCTTAAGCCCTTTCAGAACAAAGTTTATACATTCATCTATTTTTTGTTCTCTAGAAATCGGGATACAGCCATTTCAGAAGTCTAGTATAAACCCATCTCTTTGCTCGTGCTTTTCTTGAAAAACTGAGAAGGATTAATTAGGATTAAATGGAGGTCATGAGCTAAGCTGTCTCATATTCTCAAGGTAGTACAGTTAAGAATAGCTGTAAAGGTAGTGGCATGGGCACCCAGGGACTTGATATATCTATTCTTAACATTATACTGCTTCAGTTTCACAGATGCTCATTGGTCTACTACAATGGACAGGGTTAAGTCTCACTAGCGCTGGCAAATATAATGGGAATAGTTAAGAAATTACTGAGTCAGTAGAGATGTGGACCAGGACATGTGGTTGCCTTAACCACTGAAGTATAAAATTGTGTATCCACTTCCATATTCCTCTGGCTTTGCCAGGGAACAATATCTTTAATTGCCTCTAGTTATGTCTACTTGCAGCTTCACAATTACACCTTAGTTTTCTTGAAGGCCTAGGGTCATAAGATCCTAAGATTTCCTTATAACTTGCTAATGTTGTAAAATATGGAAGCCTCAAGAACCACTGAGTAATCAATAAACCAAGCTGCTTTTAAGAGAAATTGGTAAAATCAGTCTCTGTGCTTTTAGCTGAAAATTATTACCATGCAAGGCACTATAAATCTAGAACCAAGATGGTGACTAGTAAACTTGTTTAGCATGCATCTTCTCATTTTTCAGCTGGTCTGTTTGAGCATTATTAGTAACATAGAATTAGTTGTAGATTTTTATTTAGCAGGGGAACTGGATAGAGCATTGCAATTTAGCTCAGACTCTGATAATATTTTCAAAAAACAAAGCAAAGCACCTTTGCAATCAAGATGCTCATGGTGAGCTTGACTGATGCTTTTGAACTGCTTGCTCTTGCAGCTATGGATGGAAAAGCACCACTTTCTACTGGTGGCGATGATGATGATGATGATGATGAAGTTCCAGGTAAGAACAAGCATGGAGTGGAGGAAAAGGAAGTGAATTTTGCTGAGAGATAATATATGCAGTATAAGACTGAGCCAAGGACAGTAAGAATATTGACTAGTCATTCCTTTCAGTACCTGAAGGGGGGCTGCAAGGGAGCTGGAGAGGGACTTTTTACAAGGACATGGAGTGACAGGATAAGGGGGAATGGCTTTAAACTGAAAGAGAGTAGATATGCATTAGATGTTAATTAGATATTAATTGAATATTGTCCCTCTGTACTTGGCACTGGTGAGGCCGCACCTTGAGTACTGTGTCCAGTTTTGGACCCCTCCAAGAAAGACATTGAGGTGCTGGAGTGTGTCCAGAGAAGGGCAATGGAGCTGGGGAAGGGTCTGAAATATGTCTTATGAGGAGTGGCTGAGGGAGCTGGGGGACTCAGCCTGGTGAAAAGGAGGCTCAGGGGAGACCTTATCACTCTCTGCAACTACCTGAAAGGAGGTTGTAGCAAGGTGAGGGTTGGCATCTTCTCCCAGGTAACAAGTGACAGGATGAGAGGAAATGGCCTCGAGCTGTGCCAAGGGAGGTTCAGGTTGAACGTCAGGAAGAATTTCTTCACAGAAAGAGTGGTTAAGCATTGAAACGGGCTGTCCAGGGAAGTGTTCAAGAAACAACTGGACGTGACACTTAGTGCTCTGGTCTAGTTGACAAGGTGGTGTTCAGTCAAAGGTTGGACCCAATGATCTTGGAAGTCTTTTTCAACCTTAATGATTCTGTAATTCTGTGATTAGGAAGAAATTCTTTACTGTGAGGGTAGTGAGGCACTGGCACAGGTTGCCCAGAGAAGCCATGGCTGCCCCATCCCTGGAAGTGTTCAAGGCCAGGTTGGAAGGTGTCACGATCCGCTCGAGACGAGCGGGGGTCGTGATGGTTCGTTACCAGAATCTCAGAGTGCAAAAGAAACACCAACGGGGAGAAGTGTAAATTTCAATCAGCACAGTGTATTTTATTGCGTACCAACGCGGTGTAATTGCGACAGAGAGGGAGAGAGATGTAAGGAAACAAAGGATAGAGGGAGAGAAAAGGGGGGTTATAGCTACCAACGGCCAGACGGAGTCCTCTTGATCCGTCGTCTTCCGTGGGGAGATCTCAACTGGGGTCTTCTCAGAGAGTCCTTTAATAGTCTTTTTGGAAGCGAGTGGCAGCCGGCCAACAGGTGAGGCAAGCCTTTTCGAAGCGAGGGGCAGCTAGCCGAGAAGTGGGGGAGCAAGTCCCATTGTTTCGGGTTAACGGCACAGAACAGGTAACAGCATGGTCCTTGGTCTGGTAACAGCAGGGTCGGCATGTCACGT
Source organism: Lycocorax pyrrhopterus obiensis (assembly GCA_014706295.1). Classification (NCBI taxonomy): domain Eukaryota; kingdom Metazoa; phylum Chordata; class Aves; order Passeriformes; family Paradisaeidae; genus Lycocorax; species Lycocorax pyrrhopterus. The sequence goes on along the minus strand of JACSVZ010000030.1, from coordinate 408,912 downwards.
ACACCGGCTCCGACATGTCCCGTGCTGTTCCTATTGTGATGGCAGCAGGACCAACACAGCTGTGTTTGGCTAGCTTTCCACCTCGGCCAGGTCCAGGCTCAGCGTCTCGCTTTCGGCAGATGATCGTGAAGCAGATGAAGGGTCCTCGGGGAAGGGTCTTCGGACCATCCCTTACAGAAGGGGCTTGGAGTAACTTGGTCTAGTAAAAGGTGTCCCTGCCCATGTCTGGGTTGGAATGACATGATCTTTAAGGTCCCTTCCAACTCAGGCCATTCTGTGATTCTTTTATAGAATTTCTGTGGGCATTGTTTTCAGATACCATATAAGACTTAGATGGATCATTGGTTTGAGCTAGCATTTTTGTCCCATGTAGGAATAATAGCTATGGCTAAGATAATTATTTAATAGTCAATAAGAAGAGTGCTAAGAAACTGCCTTTTCAGTATCACTTTGCCCTGTTGTGGGTATGGTGAAGTTAAATGCTCTTAGAATTGTGCTTTATAATTCGCTATTTCAAACTTACTTTTTTGAACAAGAAGAACAAACCATGAAACTCTTAAACATTGTTTGGTTTGTATTTTATAAGCTGATTTTATTTTTTTTGCCATATAACCACTTAATATGACCTGGAACTTTTTTTTTTTTTGTGGGGGCAGGGGGGGGTGCAAGGGAATTGGCAAAGCTGAAGTAGGTCAGACTTGAATTTCAACATTTTTCTTTTTCTAGATCTTGTTGAAAACTTTGATGAAGCTTCAAAGAATGAGGCAAACTGAACTAAGTGACATTTTGTGAATAAAATTAAAACTTGAAAAAGCTACATGGAGCTGCTATTTTATATTGTGACTGCTTTTATTTTATTTTAATTTCCTGATGAGATCTCAAGATGTGTAATATTTGGGAACTCCTGAACCTGCAGCTCTTCTTCAGTTATTGCTTGTACACAGTATTGTTTTTGTGGCCTAGTTTAACAAGCCTATGCTTTGAAATAAGTCAGATTGCTAATGAATCTCCACCTAGACACAAATTTTGAGCAACTTGTATACAAGTAAAACCCCATCTTTAATGAACTTTGGTATACAATAAAGAATAAAAAATGAACTTTATGGTGTGGCTTTTTGTCAGAAAAGCAAGAAAAATAAATTGACCATAACTATTAAGCAATCATAAAAGGTCTTGCTTTTTTTCAGAGCATCTTCCTTTTTGCTCTGTTAGAAAACTGGCTTCTAAAAAAATTTTCAGTGCATAATGGAGCATTTAAGATTTAATTGGTGAATTCCTAGTGTTTGTGGGTCAGAGCACATGCACTGTATTCCTAAGACACTTTGTAATCTACTGAATTTAAGATAGAGACCTGTATTCTACAACTACTTTATGGTTGTAGGGGGTTTATGTGGCAAGGTTGGGGGGGCTGCATGAGTGGCTTCTGTGAGAAGACACCAGAAGCTTCCCTTATGTCTGACAGAGCCAATGCCAGCTGGCTCCAACACCGACCTGGTGCTGGCCAAGGCCGAGCCAATCAGTGATGGTGGTAGCACCTCTGGGACAACAAATTTAAGAAAGGGGGAGGAAGCTGGGCAACACCAGCTGGGAGCGAGGAGTGAGAATATGTGAGAGAAACAACTCTGCAGACAGCAAGGTCAGGGAAGAAGGAGGGGGAGGAGGTGCTCCAGGCACTGTAGCAGAGATTCCCCTGCAGCCCAGGGTGAGGCAGGCTCTCCCCGCTGCAGTCCACAGGGGTCCATGGGGCAGCAGAGATCCAGCTGCAGCCCATGGAGGACCACATCCTGGAACAGGTGCAATTGCCCAAAGGAGGCTGTGACCCCGTGGGAAGCCCCCACTGGAGCAGGCTTCTGGCAGGACCTGTGGAGAGATAAGCCCGTGCTGAAGCAGGTTTGCTAGCAGGACCTGTGACCCTTTGACTGAAACCTGTCTGGATAGAAATGTGTAGATTTAAAGTTATGTTCCTTAAGAATTGCTTTAAAGATAGCATCTTTACTTCTGTTAAAATTTGATTTAAAATCTGTTTATGGTTCTTCACTGTTGTCTTTGTTGGTTCAGTTTTTATCTCAGCCATTGCCTAGCTGTGAGAAAGCAGAATTTGAGCAATTAGAAAGTGGATGCATAAAGTTTTGTTTTCTCCTTGGTAGAATTATTTCCCATCTATATTATTGCTCTCTATGAATAGATATGCTCGCTTCTGTAAATTACATTTACCTCCGTGACCAACTGTTGTGGTTTAACCCCACCCAGCAACTAAGACCCATGCAGCCACTCACTCCTCCCCAGTGGGATGGGGGAGAAAATCAGAAGAGTAAAAGGGAGAAAACTTGAGGGTTGAGATAAAGACAGTTTAATAATAAGGAAAAGGAAAAAATAGCAGAGAGAGAAAAATAAAACCCAAGAAAGACAAGTGATGCAAATGAAAACAATTGCTCACCAACTGCCCCATGCCCAGCCAGTCCCTGGGCAGCAGTACCCCCACCAACCTCCCCCCTTGTTTTATTGCTGAGTACAAGCCATATGGTCTGAAATATTCCTTCTGATCAGTTGGGGTCATCTGTCCCAGCTATGTCCCACACAACTTCTTATGCACCCCCAGCTTACTCACTGGTGAGGCAGAGTTCATGACATCTGTGATCACATGCTGCACAGTCAATTTTGCAAAAATAATTTAGTAAATCAGAAAAAGCAACTTGTTTGCTAAACTCTGAAATACAGTATACATTTGTTGAACTCTTGTTGATGAGTAAAAATATTTTATTAACACTCCCATAAGAAATTACACTGGTAAGTGCTTTTGTCAAAAGGCTTGGAGAGAAGCAACTTGGAATTAGATTTTGATTGCAGAATTTTCAAATTCCTCAGGTCCCATGGCATGCTGTGGCAAGAAAGCACTGTGCTGCCTTCAGATCCATGGGTGTGGTTCAAAGGTAGCTCCTAGTACCTTTATCTTCTCCCTGCCATCAGAGGCTAAAGAAATTGTTCACTCAAACAAAATCAGCAGGCTGACATTTCAGAACATTATGAACCTTGAATGAGGGGCTTTAAAATTTTTATCTTTATGAACAAAGAAGTGTGTGATGTGGGTTTAGAGTCTTTTAATCCTAGAACTTTTATATTGATAATTATTTATACCCAGAGAAACAAAACTTCTTTGTTGTGTTTCAGAGAAACACAAAGTATGTGAAGCATGCTGTTAATATTTCATAATCATCAATCGTCTGTGCTTTCTTGATGCTGATTTTTCCAGTGAGTAAAGCTTTCTATGCAGAGATTTCCCCCACTCTTCCCCTCCCTCCCCTCATGCTCGCTCTAAATTTTCCACAAGGTGCCTGAATCATAGCTTAAGAAGTACTGCAGGCTGATCCCTGTAGGGCACTGTTATGCCCCGGTCTATAAAATATTAAGGTAGAGGGGGTTATTGGGCAGTTGGAGGTAGCTGCTGTGTACCCCAAATTGTCTCTTGAGAGGGACAATTCAGGTGCAGTCTGGCTGCTAGCAAGCTCCTCTTTCTGCCCTGCGCTGCTGTAAGGCGCTGGTGGCACGCACCCCCACACCTAAGCCGGATAGCTCAATATTACCAGAGACAAGGAGCCAAGGAGGGCACTCCGCTTGCCCGTGTTCCATGGTCAAAGTTTATTCATCCACAGAGATGACCAAGCAAAGAGAAACAACATGGTCAGGATTCCCTTTACATAGTGTTCTACAACCAATAATCTGAGGGCATAGGGGCGGTACAAAGGCGGGGCCAGGGAAGGGAGCCAATGAGCAGAAGGAAGGGGCAGAGCAGGGGACCAGGTCAAGGAAGCAGCCACACAGGCTGCTGGGAGAGGTAGTTTTCCTTTAAACAGAGTCTGGGGGATAAGGTTACATTCCACCCGCAAGGACTTGTGGGAGAGGCTTTTCCTTTACAGAAATAGGAAAGGTATTTTTCAAATGCCTGAGTTTTTCCACCAGCCGGCCTCAGCCACTTTGGAGCTCTCTGGCTCACCAGCCGGCCCAGTGACCCCAACACTGGTCTGCTTGGCAGGTTTAGGGGTAGGTTGATTTACTCTGGGCGGTGCACCGGAGAAACAACAACATTGTCAGGAGGTTCAATATGGATACTAAAAAAGCTTCAGCAGGGAATTTCTTCAGCTCTCTGCAGCATTTTGTGAGAGCTCTGTCTTTCCCATGCAAGTTATTTAAAACAATGTTACAGTTTTGTAAACTTCTTGCACCTGCAGGTTGTTTTGCAGTATTGTTATAGTTCTAACTAGAAAAATATTTAGAAATGGGTGTCTTAGAACTTGGCCAATCCCCTCAAGGGGTGGATGGCCAAAGGACCAATTACCTTATGCCATTTAACACACTTCTGCGAACTAACATATAAAAGCCTTTGGAAAAATTATTAAATTGCTTCCATTTATCCCTGAGCCTGGACTCTGTGTCGTTTCTCTACTCGTCCGTGATGCAGACAGCAACAGTTCAATAACAAACATTTACTTGCAAACTTTAGAACATTAAGGTAGAATAAGGTACTTGGCAAATTTTAAAATGTATCCATTTTGGTTAGAAATGCAGTATAAAAGCATAAAAATAACACTTAAGAAAATGTATAAGGGAAAAGAAAGTATAAGAGTAGAAAGATACATAATCACCACCTGTGGATCCAGCGATGAGACTTGATTGTTGCAATTTCAATGTTCATTGGTCAAAGTGATGGTCACAGTCTTGACCCATTGGGGGTGGGGGAAAGCCCATGAAACACAAAGTCCAGTGGGTTAATATACGCTCAGGCTAGGTGGGAACGCCCAGGTACCTCCCCTGGGGCTGGGAGTTTTACACTGTATGATGTAATACTGTGGATCACGGGACACTTCCGGGAAACTTTAGACACCTTCAAAGACATTACAGCTGCCTCTTATGTCAGCACAGTTGAGTCAGTTACAGCCCATCAGAAGGGATGAATACCTTCAGGCTTACATGAGAATGTCCAGGTACTTCCCTGGAGGGGAGTTTTCACAACTGAACCACTTGTGTAAGGACATTTATTACCAAAAATGGCAAGAAAGTAAACTCTCTATCACTATAATTTTAGTATTAGGAAGCAGGCATTCTTTATTGCGATGCCAGATGCAAGGGGGATAGCTCCACCCGTCTTGCATGCTGAGTACAGAAAAGCTCCCGTTTATATGCTAGACTTTACAAACATACTCATAGGTTTTCCCAGAAGAAAGATACATATGATAACTATTTCCCCGAAGTCATTAGCATATATTTCCTCCCATCGGCACATGCATTTTCTTGTCCCAGGGGATCCCTCCAGTGGTCTCTGGTGGTCAGTGACCCCGAAGTTATACTTGACCGCTCAATGAACTCGGTGCTACTTTCCAAATTAGGAGAAAAGTTGGCATAACTGGCCTAGTTCATTAATTTGAGTCCTTAGATCAGTGGAGTGTAGTTTCTTATTCCTTTCCTTAGTTAATGTTTACCATAGTTTTGATTGTGTAGTTCCATAGGCTAATGATTTTGCAAAATGATCATTGTATTAACCCACCAGGTGCAAGCATTTCTTCATCTGGCAACACATTGGCATGATAAAAAGCATTATCCCACCTTGCAGGATTTGCCTCATATCAGCCTCTTCCCTTATCTTGTTCAACACCCAGCTTGTAGCCTCCGGTGGTGGTGGGTGTGCACCCCCTCTGCCCCTGGACGGTTACTTTGCACATCATCAGCAAAGCACTCTGCTGCTTTTGCAAATGGTCGATTGTTTGAGTCATTAAACATTAACCTTCCAGTTTCTCACAAGCACTCAAGAGCCATGGAAAACTTCCATATTCATTGCTTTAGCAGCATAAGGTTATGCTATAAAAAGGACTTTTAATGCAAGAAACAGCTTCTGAAAGATAACCATCTTGACCTTTGTACTAATTTCTGTGGGATGCATGGTGATGACTACTTGACAATTGCTTAATATTTTATAGCAAAAAGATGGAAGAAACCTTACATCTTGCTGTCTTAATCTAGTCCCTCTATTTTTCCATCTTCCCATATAATCTGAAAATGCATTTTTCAGGTAATATATAGGAAACAAATGGACTATTTCTTATCTATAAAACGCAACACTGACTGAAGTTCAAGACAAAATATCAAGCAAATATTGAATGTTCATAATTTAGAATAAGTACTTTCCCATAACTAATACAGAAAAAGGAAATTTTGTTCCTTGTGCATACTTATATAGCATGTATTTGCATAAGATGTTTTAACAATTAGTCAGAAATGGCTCAGGTTATATTTTTTCAAGAAAACACAGTTTGCATTTTATATTTTCAACAAACCTGGAAGTTCAACATTTGTTTTTCCAAAGACCATTATATTTCGGTATTTCCAATACACAACTTTACAGGAAGTGCCATTTCATATTATTTTATTTTAAAATTACTTATACTAAGACATAGTTGGTTGTTGCAGTAACTCAGCCCATTGACAGGCCTGAAGGCATTCAGTGGGTTGACTTCCCCACTCACGACAGTGGTTCTGAGGGCAGCACCGAGGCCTGAGGGTTCCTCCCCCTGGGTGTCACCCTTAGAGGCATCTCCTCCCACTGTTCTAGCTAGTTCTTTGTTCCTCAGCTCTCAATTGGTTAAGTTCCTTTTGCATATTCATGTATCTCATTGCTTAGTTAATTATGTTCTAGAAAGTTCATCTCTGTTGTAAACCCCATTGGCTTGCCTATGTAAGTTCCTCCCCTTGTTATTCCCCATTGGTTCTCTGTCATTCCCCATCAATTCCCTATTGGTTCTTCCCTTGGATCCACCCCTGAGTCTCCCCAGTTTGAAAACTGCCCCCCAGCCTTTCTCGGGGCTCGTCTTGTTGCTTCTTCCCCTGCGGCAATAAAGCGGACACTGTTGCAACGAAGAGCCCTTCTCTCCTCCTTTGCCTCCATTGGTTGCTAGGCAACACCCAGACTGCAGCCTGCTCCCTAGAGAGCTGAGGGCAGAAGGCTCCCTAGAGAGCGGATTCCAACCGGCCTTGCACCAAGTGGTTCCCCCTGACTGGGACACCATAGCAAGTCGTCTGCCAGGCCTCCGGGCGGCCAGTGGTCAGCGCGACAGGGTGGCGCCCAACGTGCGGCCCTCTGGACAACTGGACAACTGACCAGAGGGTCCTAAGAAGGTGTTCCAGCCAGCCGTGCTTCGGCAGGACTTTGGACTTTAACCTTGTTGGATTACCATCCCCCTGAGTGCAGCACGCCGTTTTTTGCACGGTGGTGCTCCTGGGGCTGAGCCGGCAACCCTCCAGACCCCAGCAAGGATCGGCTCGAGACGGAGGACCTTCCCTGAGGATTTCAGTTTCCCAGACCAGTTTTATTCGGTCAGTATTCCCCCAATTTTCTTTTCAAGGGAGTACTCTCTGGTCCTGGGATCGTTTTTGCTTTGTTTCTCCTTTTGCCTCAGGGTCGGGTGGAGTTTTGGGTGTGCGGACTTTTCTTTCTTTCTAAAATGGGCTCCAAGTTGTCCGCACCCCAGAGGGAAGTATATTACCAAGTTGTGGGTGCCCTAGTGGGAGGGAAAAAACAGTATTCGAAGGGGGTTTTAAAACGTTTTATTCGATGGCTCTTTGTGACCTTCCCTCAAGCGTCCCCTGAGAGAGCAAGAGATATTAAATTCTGGAATGAGGTGGGGGCTCAAATGACCTCCCTTCAAGCCTCAGGGGACAAGGCAGTGGTGAAATTTTTTCCGCTTTTGATTATGATCTGTGAAGCGCTCTGCCCAAGAGGGAAGAACACAAAGAGACCAAGTTCTCCCCGAGTTGGTAACCCTAACCCTCCTTCCCAAACCCCTGCTCCTAATCCCATGTCCCCTAAATTGGAGAGATCGGGAGGTGTAACCCGCTCTAAAGCGCAGGAGAGCCACCGTCCTCCTGACCCTCCTCGGTCTCCTCAATCCCCTCGCCGGGGCGGGCGTCGCGAACCCGTCTCGGACCTTTCCCCAAACCCTCTTTCCGACCCTTCTTCCCCAGTTCTGAACCCCCGAGTTGTGTCCCAAAATGGCCATTGTCTTTGTCCCTGTCCTTCATTCCAAAATGGATGCCACCACGTGGCGTCCACCCCAGGTTCTTCATCCCAGAATCCCTTTCTCTCTTCCACTCCTAACCCCTTCCTCCAAGTCGCCCCGTCACTTCCTGTTCCTAACCCCGCCTCCTTCAGCTCTGCCCTCAATCCCTTCCTATCCGGTCCTAGCTCCACTCCTCCGGCTTTAACTTCCGGTTCCCACGGTCCCACATTCGGTTCCCACGCTACCCCTGCCGGATGTGAGGAGCCTGGGACCCGGAACCCGGAAATAATGGACGCTCCCTTTGCAGCGCCGGTTGTTTATAACCGGCAGGGGCACAATCCCTCCTGGAAACCCTTTGAGGGCAAAAGCCTCAAAGATTTGTGTAAAACCCAGAAGGAGTATGGGAAGGAAAGCCCGTATTTTAAGACAATGATGCATGCCACCTTTTCCACAACAGTTATAGTGCCGCATGACATCAAAACAGTTTTCCAAAGCATGATGTCTCCTTCCGAGTATGATGTGTGGTTCGATGACTGGAGACAGCTGCTTACAGACCTCCTCCCCATACTGTTACAAGATCCCATTAATGTCGGACTTACAATGGATCACCTTCTGGGCGAGGGATTGTTCTCTAAGCCGCAGGACCAGGCCCAGGTCATTCCGGAGGCCACCTTAAACGCGGTCCGAGACGCCGCGGAGAGAGCGTTCTTACAGATGCCCCCCAAATCGGCAGTTTCTCTATTTTATACCCAAATTAGACAGGGTCAGAAAGAACCGTTCATGGATTTTGTAGATCGCATTCGTGTGGCAGTGGAAAAACAAGTTGAGGATGTTAGCTCTCGGCAAAACATTGTCACCAACATAGCTAAGGCCAATGCCAACGAGGCCTGTGCTAAGGTGATAATGTCTTTGCCCTATAGGCCACCGCCCACGCTGACCCAGATCATACAAGCCTGCACACGTTTAGTGCAGATCGAGCAGCCAATTAACAATTCGGCCTCTGAAAAACAGGGGGGAATTATAGGTGGAGTGGAGCTGGAAACGAAAAAGGCAGAGGAGGCTCCCATCCTATTTTGTTACCGGTGTGGGGGGAAGGGACACACTTCCCGACATTGCAGGGCGCCTGCTAATATGATTCGCCCTCCAACTAATAAAATGAATGTTAAGTCTGTTTCCCCAGAACACCAGGGAAACTGAGTCGACCGCGCGTCCCGGGTCCGCGCGAAGGGACAAATCAGACCGGGAACACCACCATCTCTGCTTCCACCACCGTTGAAAAAAGACTGTGGAATCCAGGAAAAAGACTTAGAGTGGTCTGCGAAACAGCAATAAATTTTACGAGCACACATTGGAACGTCGTCGCAGCCATTCTGCAACCACCGGACGGGACTGGTAAAACGGATTTGTTCTCTGTATTTGTCATTGGGGATACTCAGCAGACGCCTGCTGGGATTGAAGTCTCCCCCGCGCTCACAACTGTGGACGAGGACAGGGGCTTCATCCTAGTGGTGCGGTGTGTCCATCCTCCCCACTTCCTACCGAAGGGCCAGGTCATCGCCCAGGCCATTCCATTGCCGAGACTTCTGCCCACAGACTGTACCATTCCTAGTATTTGTTGGGCAGAAGTCGTAGGAAGTGACAAGCCTCTGGTGCAATGTCAGCTGCGCCAGGGGGCTCAAGGCATTAACATCACTGGGATGATGGACACAGGTGCGGATGTGACGGTCATCCCAGCTGGCAGGTGGCCGCCACAATGGGAGCTGCAGCCACAAGGCGTAGTCTCCGGGATCGGGGGAATCCAATTGGCCCGACAATCTAAAAGGGTCATACAATTGGAAGGTCCAGATGGACGGGTAGCTTCCATCCGCCCGTTCGTGCTGGACACGAATTTTACTTTGTGGGGGAGAGACGCCATGTCCCAATGGGGCACCACTCTTAACATCAGCCCCAGGCCTCAAAATTTTTAGGAGTGGCCACTGGGGTGGAGCGCGACGCCCAGAAGTTAAATTGGACAACAGATTCACCAATCTGGGCGGACCAGTGGTCATTAAGAAGAGACAAATTAAAAGCGCTCCACGCACTCGTAGAGGAGCAGTTGGCGAAGGGGAACATCCAACCAACCAACAGCCCTTGGAATTCGCCCATTTTTGTGATTCGGAAACCGGGCAAGGACAAGTGGAGGCTTCTCCATGATTTGCGCAGGATTAATCAGGCCATTGAGGACATGGGGCCCCTTCAACCGGGCATGCCGTCGCCCGCCATGCTCCCTCAAAACTGGAAGATTGCAGTCCTGGACATTAAGGACTGCTTCTTCCAGATTCCCCTCCATCCCGAAGACGCGCCGCGGTTTGCTTTCTCGGTGCCCTCCATCAACCGGGAAGCTCCCATGCAGCGTTACCATTGGCGGGTGTTGCCTCAGGGCATGAAGAACAGCCCTACCATCTGCCAATGGTACGTTGCAAAAATCCTGTCACCTATCCGCGCCAAAGCGGGCAAAGCCATCATCCTCCACTATATGGATGATGTGCTGATCTGCTGCCCCAGTGACAGCCTCCTGGAGCAGACCTTACAGATGGTCACCAGAGCCTTAGAAGATCGAGGCTTTGAGCTCCAGGCGGAAAAAATACAGAGAACAAGCCCGTGGAAATACCTAGGGCTCAAGATCACTGAAATGACAATCGCACCTTGCCCTATCACCATCAATGACAATCCCCAAAATTTACAGCAGCTCCAGCAGCTGTGTGGCAGCCTGAATTGGGTGAGGCCCTGGTTGGGGTTGACCACAGAGGACCTGGCCCCTCTTTTCAATCTTTTGAGGGGGGAGGGAGACTTACTCTCGCCCAGGTCTCTGACGGCAGAAGCTCGAAAAGCAATCCAGAAAGCGGAAGAGGCAATCTCCACCAGGCAGGCCCATCGGTACATACCTTGCCTCCCATTCCAGCTGATTGTTTTAGGTAAGGCGCCACACCTCCATGGCCTCATTTTCCAGTGGGACGAGGCGCAGAAGGACCCCCTTGTCATCATCGAGTGGGTGTTCCTTCCGCACCAACCGTCCAAAAGCATTACAACGCCACAGGAAATAATGGCTAACCTCATCATCAGAGGTCGAGCCTGACTCCGCACCCTGGCAGGGTGTGATTTCACATGCATTTACTTACCTGTAATTGCCGAACAATTAGAACATTTAATGCAAACAAATGAAAATTTACAATTTGCATTAGATAGCTACTCCGGTCAACTTTCAAGTCACAGGCCCAAACATAAGTTCTTTAATGAGGCCTTTCATTTGATTCCGAAAGAGGTCCAAAGTAGAACACCCCTTCCAAATGCCCTCACACTTTTCACAGACGGCTCAGGGAGGTCTCACAAGTCTGTCATCACTTGGAGAGACCCCAAGACGCAGCAGTGGGAAGCTGACGTCGAGGTGGTCCCAGGATCACCCCAAGTTGCAGAACTAGCAGCTGTCATCAGGGCATTTGAAAAGTTCCCTGGACCCTTCAATTTAATCACAGATTCAGCTTATGTTGCCGGAGTAACTATGAGGGCGGAAGGGGCCCTCCTAAAAGAAGTATCCAATCAAAAAATATTTCACTTGCTCTCGAAATTGATAAAACTAATTTCCCACCGAGAGCAACCTTTTTATGTGATGCATGTGAGGTCACATACAGAACTGCCAGGGGAGGTTGCCGAGGGCAACCGGAGGGCCGACATTCTGGCTTCTCCTGCGGAGCTCGTGAAGCTCCCTCAGATGTTTGAGCAGGCGAAGATTAGCCATTCGATGTTCCATCAAAACGTGCCAGCTTTAGTCCGCATGTTCCACCTCACGCGGGCCTAAGCGAAGGCCATCGTGGCGACATGCCCCAGCTGCCAAACTTACCAACTACCATCTCTTGGCAGCGGGGTAAATCCTAGAGGCACTAACAGCGGGGAGGTGTGGCAAATGGATGTTACTCATTTTTCTGAATTCGGACGGTTAAAGTACATCCATGTTTGTATCGACACTTTTTCAGGGGCAATGTTCGCCTCCGCCCATGCCGGCGAAAAGGCCAGGGACGTGGAGAAGCATCTTGTCCAGGCCTTCGCCGTGCTGGGCGTGCCCCAAGAAATCAAGACCGACAATGGGCCTGCCTACGCCTCAAAAGGATTTGCGAGCCTCTGCCAACAGTGGGGAATTCGCCATACCACCGGCATTTCCCACTCCCCAACCGGGCAGGCTGTTGTAGAGAGGGCCCATCAAACACTCAAGAGGGTCCTCCTACAACAGAGCCCCACTATTAAGATCAACTCACCCATTCTCAGGCTTGCCAAGGCCCTCTTCACGATTAACTTCTTAAACGGGTCTTTTGAGGAGCCTGAACCTCCCATTTTCAGACATTTTACTAACACAGGCAGGCACAAGCTCAAGGAGAACCCAGAGGTTTTGATAAAAGACCCAGAAACTCAACAAGTTCTAGGGCCATACCAACTAATTACGTGGGGAAGAGGGTATGCAAGTGTATCCACCCCTCAGGGGCTGAGGTGGGTACCAGCCAGGTGCGTGAAGCCCTATGTAGTCCCTAAAACAGCAACACCAAAAGAAGTCAAGGTCGCGGCATGGAGGCGCAGGCGCCGAAAGAAACCCCCAGACCCACTCCCGTTATGTTATCCGTTGTTTTAAAATCGCCTTTGTCTCTGTTGCTTGACATTTATGTGTTTGTTTTTACCTAGATATGTTTGGCCCACCAGCACTTGACCACCTCCCCATCCTACTAATGGCCTTGGCTCTTCTGCTCTGCATCTCCCCGGGTGCGGCGTGGATCATCCCGCAGCCAAAAACTAACGTCTGGGAGCTCCTCGCACGCTCGCTGGGGCAGGACCATCTCTGCCTCAGCTCCTCAACTCCTGGCGACCCGATGTCGACCTGCCTAGTGGGGATCCCTGTGAACTCCTCTGAGTATCCCTCTCTTCTGTTAACTTTACAAAAGGAGAATAATCGGCGAGCCCACCAGACACGCAAGACCTTTGTTGTAAGGACGGTCCTGACCTATGTAAAAAACCCATTAGTCCTTTGGAGGGACTGGATCAAGGGCCTTCCTAAGCTGTCCGGTGAGCCGACCGAATTTCACCTCCTTGGTTCTTCTGTTGCCCCTTATTGTGTACAGTTTTTGTTTACCCCCCCTACTCAGAGAGAGCGTTACATCAACCTTCTTCAGCACCAGGCCAAATACCAAGCTGCCCGATGGTGCCAGCGCATTGCGCGTGTTAAAATGTCATCTACCCTAGATGGTCACCCTAGGCAGCTTCCTAAAGGGATGTTCTGGCTATGCGGCGACCGGGCCTGGGCAGGCATCCCCTCTCGCCTTCTCGGAGGGCCGTGCACATTCGGGCAGTTGTCCCTGTTTACCCCTAACGTGTCTCAAATTATTGATTGGCAGAACAAGAACAAAACTGAGCTCACATGCTCAAAAAGGAGTTTTAGTGAATTGGATGAGAGCTGCGACTCAGAAATTTTTCATTGGTCCCATTTAAAGCGCTCAGCTGCCTCTCTCTTCTTGCCCTGGGTAGATTCAGCGAAAGCTCTAGGGGAATTGGGCACCCTAGAGTGTTGGGTGGCTAAACAGGTGAACTTGACTTCAACTGCCATAAGCGCCCTCCTCGAAGACGAGGGGATAACTAGGAAGGCGACTTTGCAAAACCGAGCAGCAATCGATTATCTATTGCTGCTCCATAATCACGAGTGCCAGGAGTTCGAGGGACTTTGTTGCTTTAATTTGTCATCGAGAGCTCCCGATGTCCGCCGCGCCATCCAGGGGATGCAAGATCTGGTGCATCAAATCAAAGAAGAGTCCAAGTCCTGGCTTGAAGACCTGCTATCAGGATGGGGAATTTCGAACTGGTGGGCTTCCCTAATTAAAGACATTTTCTTTGTCATACTTTTCATATTACTTACCTGCCTTACTTTTGCCGTTATCAGAAGACTTGTCCTCAATTTTATTTTAAAATTACCTAATAGAAACGGGGGAGATGTTGCGGTAACTCAGCCCATTGACAGGCCTGAAGGCATTCAGTGGGTTGACTTCCCCACTCACGACAGTGGTTCTGAGGGCAGCACCGAGGCCTGAGGGTTCCTCCCCCTGGGTGTCACCCTTAGAGGCATCTCCTCCCACTGTTCTAGCTAGTTCTTTGTTCCTCAGCTCTCAATTGGTTAAGTTCCTTTTGCATATTCATGTATCTCATTGCTTAGTTAATTATGTTCTAGAAAGTTCATCTCTGTTGTAAACCCCATTGGCTTGCCTATGTAAGTTCCTCCCCTTGTTATTCCCCATTGGTTCTCTGTCATTCCCCATCAATTCCCTATTGGTTCTTCCCTTGGATCCACCCCAAGTCTCCCCAGTTTGAAAACTGCCCCCCAGCCTTTCTCGGGGCTCGTCTTGTTGCTTCTTCCCCCGCGGCAATAAAGCGGACACTGTTGCAACGAAGAGCCCTTCTCTCCTCCTTTGCCTCCATCGGTTGCTAGGCAACACCCAGACTGCAGCCTGCTCCCTAGAGAGCTGAGGGCAGAAGGCTCCCTAGAGAGCGGATTCCAACCGGCCTTGCACCAAGTGGTTCCCCCTGACTGGGACACCATAGCAAGTCGTCTGCCAGGCCTCCGGGCGGCCAGTGGTCAGCGCGACAGTTGGTTTTCTTCCCTAGATTTTGATTAAGAAGCAATTTCCCTCTCTGCTTTCAAGGCATGTCACACTTCCTGTTTCTTTCATCTGATTCAATCATACCTAGAAACATGAGGCAATAAAACTGGAGTAAACTCGACATAAAAACAGGAAGTGTCAAAGCCCAGGAGATAAATATTAGGCACTTAAATGTAGCAAGGATTTCACCAACAACTGCAAGATCAGTTACTTCCCTCCCCCCCCCCTTAACATGCCTTCCTTAAGGTTCATTCCATTTAAGACTTCAGCTTCCTGAAAGAAATGTATCTGCTGCCTGGCCCTCACATAAACCACCTTTCACAGGTTAATTCTTACCTGATTTGCACCTTTTATATACCACACAAATCTCAGTACAAAGTCAGAGAGAAATTTGACCAGGAAGTCAGGTCTAATCCATGTAGGTTTGGATTTTTCCCCCTATTGTATATTCAGTCACTTTGAAAAAACATAGTTAGCATTTTGAATTCATTATTTCTCTGGCTCTGAACTAAAAATAGTCATCTGGATGATTCCCAGCCTTCCAGCACCTTTGGTCAGGATCGCAGCACACATATTTCAAGCAGTATTAATTTCCTTTGTGTATGGAATGATTTTCAAATAGAAAAACTAAATATGGTAGAGACACAATACTAGGAAGACAGCTAGTAACTTACCTGCATCAACTCTAGTGGACACAGTAGCTAAATGCTTAGGGAAATACATGTGAACACCACACGGGGGATCCATATGTACTGTCGGGAAGATCTTATCACTTGTCCCATCACTCGGTGTAGTTTTTGTCACCCTGAGATTTGCAGTCTTTTGATGTTTTCATTTCTGTGATGGAGTTCTCACGCACTTTCTGTAAACGCAGTTATGTTTGGCTAACCGTTCCTTTTTGTTTTCATTCCTTCTCCTGAGGCGGAGAAGTTTGATGGACTTTTCGTTTGACCAGTGTAGTTGGAGAGGTGGTAACCTCATCCTCCAATCCACGGTCATTCCTAGGAACATATATATATGAAGTAAAATAAACAGCTGGGGGCTTTTTCCTGGCTTCTTTTCTGTCTTGAACTAAGCTGGGTCTGCATGGTTCTTTTCGTGTCCAAGTACGACAGTTTTGATTAAGTGCAGGAGTGCCAGGAAATCACTTAACATTGCCCAATTTTTCAACTATTTCAAAATCATAATTGGTGTTAGCTGCACTAGGACATCCAGAGGACCACACTTAGAAGTCCGGAATGCAGTAGGCTCTGGCTTCTCTTCCCACACTGCTGATGTCTGCTTTTCAGCCACTGCAGGAAGATATTTAGCAGCTAGGTATTATGCACTTGAACTCCTTATACCAGAGAAATTTCTACTTAGGACACGCTGGGCCCAGTTGTTTCAGGACTATAACAGGAAGGCAGAGGCACATGGAAAGAAATCTGATAAGAATTAAACTAT
The DNA here is from genome assembly GCA_014706295.1 of Lycocorax pyrrhopterus obiensis. Classification (NCBI taxonomy): domain Eukaryota; kingdom Metazoa; phylum Chordata; class Aves; order Passeriformes; family Paradisaeidae; genus Lycocorax; species Lycocorax pyrrhopterus. Next base: position 392,756 of record JACSVZ010000030.1, on the reverse strand, counting down.
CATCAAAGTCTTTTAATTTATTATTAACATCTTAAATCAGACAAAGCCAAAAGCTGGCATGGTAATATTAACTGAAGATCTTGAAAACAATCACACATGGTGCACATTTTGGTACTATTAATAGTAAAAACATCTATCTTCTATGGTGATATACCTCAATATCTAAACAAATTGTTCAATGATGTGATCAAGTAGGACACTTGGCACAGCATCACTCACCGTGAACATTTAGATGGTGAAAACTGGTTTTATTCACAAGGTTTTTCATGCATGACAACTGACTTCTAAAGTTGCATAAAATATATTTAAAAGGATAACAACACTTACTTCTATGAACAAGAATGAAAGAAGAGGAAGCATATTAAAAAGCTTAACTAAAATCAGCAAATAGTTGAACTGAGGTGAAGTTACAAAACAAGCAACCCTTGTCACTGATTACAAGGCTAAAAAGCAGTCCAAATCTCCAAGCCAAGAACTGATATCTGCAGAAGAGCCAAACATTAATCCTTGATATTTTGAAATAGCCCTAAAAAATGAGACTTGATAACCTGTTGAACTAAAGCAGAGAAACAATCAGGTTGCTCAGTGTTCAATGTTTTTTCAAGTCTTTAGGACTGTACTATTTTTTCTGGCTTGTCTTGCAGAATCATTTAATAAAGCCAGACAGGAATAAATTCACTCTGGAAAGGCAGTTTGCATTCCTTCAGAAGAGAAAAGCCTCATATAATGCAAAAACAATACACCCAATATGGCAGATGGATTTTGGAGGTGATGATCCGTTTTCTGGTTTGAATAGGCAGATAGAAAACAGAAAGCAAATTTTTAAGCCTATAAATGGAGAGGAGGCAAGAACGCTTATTAAGAACTACTGTGGAACATTTTGAAATTGAAATCTTGAAGGAGTCCTACATCTAGATACCTGTGAAATTACTAGCTCTCCCATAAGCACAGAAGAAGCTACAGGAGATGCTACATGTGCAGTGCTGGGCTTATGTTTGGATTCAGTTAATTTCTGGAACCATAGACATTTATTTCACAGTTTTCAAAATGAAGGCAACATGAGTGCAAAAAGAGTGAAGAGTCCCTTTTTTGCCTCTTGGTTTTCCGGTGCCAAATAAGATAGCCTAATTCATTGATCCTGGCACTATTACTGTCTGCCTTCAAGATGAACTAGAGCTAGAGCTAAAGCTAGTCTAACAAGAGAAGAAGGTTTTGCAAATTACATCACATCATGTCAATAAACAAATGTTGCGGCCGATTGGCCTGTGGTACAAGGGACAAAGATAGTCCACTGGTAAGACAGTCCTTAGTACCAGAGATTCCTCCCCAGGTTAGGGTGAGAAAAGAAGCTTCTCCCAGCATGCATTGTTCTGGTATGTTAATCTATCCCGGCTCTGCTTCCCTGGTTGGCCGTTGGCCTCCCCGCCCCCTTGTTACCTTATATGTCCCATGCCCTAGAAAGTTCCCCACTCCCTGTTCCCCCCATTGGCCCTTGCCCATCACCACTCCCCCAGAGTTTCCCTATTGGCTCCCTTACCCTAGTCCCACCTGCATACTGCCCCTGTGCCCTCAGATCATTGGTCCCTGATGCTCGCCCTGCTCCTGTACTTAAACCTGGACCCTCCATTGTCTTTTGTCTTCATCCCTGGACTCCTTCATGGTGCGGCTGCAATAAACCTTTGTCCATGGAACTCTACACGGAGACCCTTCCTACCTCTTTGCCGTTGACTCATATTACTGGAGCTATCCGTTTGTGTGTGCGTGCACGCGTGTGTGAGTGTGTGCTGGTCCTGCTGAGTGGCTTCGCTGAGGAGATGCTTTTGGAAGGTCGCGGCATCGCGCTCCGGCACTGCAAAGCCACGCGTGGAAAGCAGCAAACAAGCACCAGGATGAAGGGTTCAGATGGACCGCAGGCGTCTTATCATTGTCCAGTGCAACATACACTCCTTGCACAAGGTTGGGGAGCAGCTCAGCTCCCCTTGTCTGGATCATGGCTTCATCAGCCCTACACACCAATATTTGTGCCCACAGATGCAGACCTAGGTCAGTGACATTTTCTCAATAGGGACCTGGCTTTGAACCAGGGAGGAAAACTCCTACCCATTTTGGGCTGATACATTTAGGTGTATAAGACTTTTAGGAAAGGTACCTTCTTACAGTTGCAAAAACTCTACTAGGACATTGCGACAACCCACCCTTAAGGGAAAGGAAGCAACTACATGAACAAGGAGCAGTAAAAATAAAAATCAAAGAATGGGTGATTTTAACTTCCCAGACATCAACTGGGAACATCATACAGCAGACACAAACAGGTCCAGGAAATTTCTGAGGCACATTGAAGATAACTTCTTGGTGCAGGTACTAAGGGAACTGACTAAGATGCCCTCCTAGATCTGTTTATAAACAGAGAGGGACTCGGACAAAGTGGTGATTAGTGACTGTCTTGGTCACAGTGACCACAAAGTAGTTGAATTTCAAATTGTTGACAACGATAGAAGAAAAATTTCCAGTGAAACTTTGACCCTGGATGTGGGGAGAGCAGATTTCAGGCTGCTAAAGGAGCCGGTTAGTAAGGTCTCCTGGGAATCTGCTTTTGAAGGTATTGCGGTCCATCAGTGCCAGCCACTTTTTAAGAGCCATCTCTTAAGAGTTCAGGAGTGGGCAATTTCAAAGTGTGGTGTGAGAAACAGGAAAGGCCTTGATGCTGTGGAAGCACTGCTCACCAATAACTAAAACATCCCTGTGTTATCAACACTGTTTCCAGCACAAATCTGAAACACAGTCCCATACCAACTACTATGAAGAAAATTAACTCTATTCCAGCCCAAATCAGCACAATACTTTACCTTTAAAGCTAATTATACATCTGTGTGACTCTGTGCACATTTTTTGTACTTTTAACTGTTAAGAGATATAACTTATTTGAAAACATGTCTTGCGGCCAAGGTACATATTCCAATATACATTTACCTTTCCGTCTTATTAGCTTGCTGTTGTGGTTTGATGCTGGCCAGACACCAGGCACCCACAAAAGCCTCTCACTCACTCCCCTCCACAGCTGGACACAGAAGAGAAAATTTTAACAAAGGATTCATGGGTTGAGAAAAGGACTGGGAGAGAGATCACTCATTAAATACCATCAAGGGCAAAACAGGCTCCACTTAGAGATATAAGGTGAATTTATTGCTAATGATGCCTGAAGTGGCCACCTAAAAACAGACTAGACAAGAATAAGAGAATAAAGGTGGGTATTTATTTGAAGGGCCTTCAAAGGTACACCCTGGGGAGTCCAGAGGCTTCACACTTTTATAAGTTTGGTTCATTTGCATATCAGGGTTAATTCTCCAATTAAAGCTTCAGTTAATGATATAATTTCCCCAAGCTTGCCTTCCTCTTAGTTTACACATTTTGGGCCTAGGACATTCTGGGTGTCCTTGGAGAGCAAGCTTGGAGAGGCTTGTTATGTCTAAGCAGCATGAGAGAACAGCAGCTAACAGGCCACAAGAAACTTCAGAGTTATACACCAGGCAGTACAGGATTTGAAAAATATAAAAAGTTAAAACCTAAGGCATCACTAACAAAATCAGAGCAGGATAATTAGAAGTAAAATAAGCCCTTAAAAACACCTTCCCCCCACCCTTCCCTCCTTCCCAGCTCTACTACCTACCCCAGTGGCACACAGAGGCAGGGAATGGTGGTTTTCTTCCACTGCCCAGGGAGAGGAGTATTGGGTTAACAGGTGTTGGTATAAGGAAAGAGTTAAACAGAGAACGACAGCAGCAGCGCCAGCAGTACCAGTGGAAGGTCTCTCTGACACAGCATGCACCTGAGATAGAACAGAACGAACCAGTTTCTACTTCTACGTCAACATAAGACGCACATGCTTTACGCACATGCTCTACGCACGCTCTTCACGCTCCTTTACCATAGCCTTGGAGAGAACAATGGAAAATGTCAAGAAGACAGATCTATTGTAGGACTGCGTGGGAATTAACAGCAGGTCAGCAAGCCTGTCTGATTCTGACATCGATCTTAGCACAATCCGTTTGTACCCGTGAGAAACTTAGTGTCAACAGAAGCAAGAAACCTAAACAACAGAAAGAGAAAACAGCAACAAGGCTGCACCTGGTGTTTTTCTGAATGCTTAGAATGCTTATGCTATAGGTAACCAATAATAGTATATTATAGTTAAATAATAGCCAATGAATCTATTGTAATAGTTAAGCAACCAATGGATAAGTAACATGAATGATAAACATACAAAAGTGTATAAATGACGCTGGCTTTTTAGAATAAACAGCTTTTTGCCTGGAGTTGGTGGGGTTCATGTGTGTTGTGTCCATCTCAACAACGACTTCTGGTGACCCCGACGTGATATTACCATGGGAGGCGGCAGGGCGATGTGCCGTGGAGACAGAACCCGGTGTAGCAAGAGAGGAGTTCTGCTATTGGTCCAAACCTGATTTAGACACCATGTTGAGGTGCGCTACCAGGAATTATTTAAGATGAGAAACAATTTATCGAATGAGGAAAAGACTGTAGTGTCGACTTGGAAGTCGCTTCTAAAGCGGAAGGGTGTTAAAATCATAGACTTTGCCCTTCAAAGCATATTGCTGTGGGCACGATCTCAGGACTTCCCCGCGGATGCCAGTGTAGCATTCAGTGTGACTGCATGGAAGGCAGTGGGGGAGAAACTTTGGGATGTGATCGCCAAAGGAGATAAAAATGCCGTGGGCTTGGCTCCCACCTGGTGGCTGCTGTATGAAACTTTGAAGGAGTGGAAAAACGAACAGGACCAACGGGAGCGGGAGTTGGCAGAAGTTGCGGACCCGGTGGCTGACGCAGAGGGGGACATGCCGATGGGTGAAGTGAAGGTGGGGGAGACCCCGGGTGCCTGCTCTGGTGGGCTGATCAGTACGCCCAACGTTGTTAAAGCAGAAGTAGAAGAGAATCCCAGTGGGTCCTCCTCGTACCTGTCTCCGAGAGACTATGTTAAACCCATGTACCCCTCCCCAGCTGAGCGGCTGGCTGAGCTTTCGCTGAAAGATCGCAAAGGCAAGCCTCCGGTTGTGCCCTCTGCTCCGCCACCCCCGTCTCCTCCGGACCTCAGTGACGATCGTGAGCCGCTGGGAAAGGGACTTTACCCCCCGTTGCCTTGTAGCACTGAGAGCGAGACTTGGAATTGCAGTCCTCCGCAGATGTGGAAGGCCGAAATAAAAAGGAGGGCGAACCGAAAAAACAAACGGAGGGGGCAGGAGATCCCACACCGACACAGGAGGGTGCGGTTGGTGCTGGCCCCCGCGGCAGGGAGCAGGTGGAGCCCATTCGTGAGCCCTGTGCTGAAAGTCCTGGAGCGGGGTGCCCTACTCCCTCCGCTCCCATAAATCCGCTTTATCCACCCTTGCCTGCGGATGAGTGGAGCGATGGCAAAGATGAGTCCATGCCCACGGCTCCCCCTGCTCCTAATGTTCTGGATACAGCTGTTCCACCGGTGCGACCAAAAGGGCCCAGGGAGCCCCCTCTGCTCAGCCTCCCCCCCAGCAGCTGCTCTGCAAGGTGCCCCCCTCGAGTGGCTTCTCTGCCGCCCGCAGGCTACATGCCTCTCCCCCCCCCGAGAGCTACTTGGAAGTGAAGAGATGAAGAAACCTACAAGAAGACCGTATGTTTACATTCCATTTCACAGTTAGGAGAACTACTATCTCATTTTGAGCTTCTGGGAAACGCTTAATTTGTCCTAAATTCAGTCAGCATCTTTACAAATGCAAACTACTCATGTTAAAAAATATGTTTTACTGCATCACAAGAGCATTTTTGGCTTTTGTTTGAAGTAACTTTGTATTTTCAGTGAGCTGCAGATTCTGACAGGATTATTTATTGGAGAGATTCTAGGTTATCTGTGTGGACGTGGTGTGTTTCTGCATGCCACTAGGATTACGTAGTTCCTTGCTTTGAGGCTGCTTAGCAAGGTCCATAATTCTTTGACAGAAATGCTTATATTGCATGATTGGTACAACTTGTCATATAAAATGTATACTGCCTTTTCAAAAATTTTGATCTGAAAGTCTGATTGGACTGAATTAATGCTGATTCTTTGCTCATGTACAATGATGTTAGCTGTTACCACAAAAATTAGACACTTGTATACACGGAATAATGTTTGCTATCCTGATACCCTCCCTTAGAAAATTCAGTAGATACCTCCTTGGAAACAGCAATTAACTCTAAAGGCTGATGTCAAAACTTTGAATGATTTACAAAAGTTGCTGGGAGCAATTAGCTGGGTGAAGCCCATGGTAAGTTTAGCCATTCATCAATCGAGCATTCCTTTCCTCACTCCCCCATCAATGTTATCTGCAGAAGCTATTCGAGTTATAGATATAATTGCCTCACGATTCTCCACTGCAAAAGAAGACAGAGTTGTGCCAGCTTTACCACTTCGCTTGTTTTTTTACCCCACAGTTTTAATAAGGGGATTTTAGTGGGGGTATTTCGCCATGAACAAAGATGTGACAGCTTTTCAAATAGGTACAGCTGTTTAGTGGTTCAGTGTGGATTTTTTTTCCTTGCCACTTATAAATTGATATTGGACTTGATATCAGAATGGTTTAAGTGCTGTGATGGACCAGAAAACTGACTAAAGTGACATCACCTTACAAAACAGATTTGCCCAACGAGTATGTGTTAGCTGCTCAGTGGCTGAGTTTCTAATATTCTCTATTCTAATGAAGACAGGATGGCTTTGTAGCTGTTTATATATGCGTGTCAGTTTTATGCACCCACTGACCTAAGAGAGTTACATGTGCAGAACTCAGGGCAGTATTATATAACTAGGTCCTTGATGTTTTATCCTTAAATATTTATATCTCATTAGCTTTATTAGTCCAAGGCCAAGTCTATTGTACTGAGAATCACGAAAGGCAATCTTACCATCTGCCAACTGAGCAGGTTTTAAGTGCAATTTGCCAATATATACACTCTTGTCATTTTTCTGAGTAAAGCTGCACCTTACAAGACCCTAGCAAACTTATGCTTATGCCTGAAAGACACTGAAAGACATACAATGTTGTCTCTTTTTTTGGGTACAGCTGCAAATTGGAAAATCATGCAAAATTATGCTTATACCAGAAAAGTCCTGACTGTGAAAGGATATTTTCAATAATGTTTACAGTTATCATGAGCTATTTTCACAACTAAGTTATGTAAACTCACAAGGTATTTGCCACACCTTTATAATCTCTCCAGTAAATCCATGTTGCTGCTATTTTATTTACAAATCAGTTGTTTGCTTGCTTATTTTTCATTGATGTTTAACTGTTGTAGCGCTTTTGATATAAACTTGGAAGCCTTGTCCGGGAAGGTTCTCCAGGTCCTCATTGTGAAACAGGGCTCGCCAGCTACTGCAGACTCTGGGTGACAGTACAGTATTTAGGCAATCGAGGGTGTATTATTCTAAGTCACTATCCTTTTGTCATGTGCTACTGATTACATGTATTACTTTGCTTATTTTTGCTCAGCATGGGTTTACTGTCTCATTATATGTATATTGGGGTGCCTCAGACCACTCGGGGTCCGCCCGCTGTCTGTCACGGCATGCCTGCCTAATGGGCAGATGACTCAGAGAGCAAGGACCAGTCCGTGGACGAGACTCGGTTCTGAGCCCACACCACTTCTCCAGAAAGTTCTGATAAGTTCGGTTGTTAATAGGTTTGTTCTGTAAATCCCCTCCTCTGTAACCTAGCCATTGGTTCTGTGTCCCTGGGATCCTCCTCCGGCTTTGTTTCCTATTGGTTGTTTGTTCGGTGCCACCCCGGTTGAAAACCTCAGTGCCCCCTGATTTCGTCGGCCAGTTCATCCCCGCCGCTTTCGGGACAATAAACTCGGAAGGTTTACACGGACTGGTCCTCCCTTGCCTCTTTTGCCTCCAGAATTCCTGAGGGGCTGAGACCACCTGGTCCCCTCGCTTTGGGTGCGCCTGCTGAGACCGAGCCAGCGCAGCCCGTTCCAAGCGGCTGCCGGGAAGTGATGTTTCTCAGAGCCACTGCGGGAAAGTGACTGCTGCCTCCGGTGCAGGGACGAACACCCCCCGAGGCTGACCCATCTCCCAGGGCAGTGACATATGCATTTTCTTGCTTTTCTGTTGCCTTCACGTTCATAGTAAGAGACGCGGTTGTTATCACAAAAACAAAAAAGGGGGAATATGGCTCCTCAGGAACATTTAGATAATGCAATATTTTCACTAAAGTTTTTGCGGGCAGATCATCAATTTTGATCCCCAGCAGAGCGATACTGGTCTGAAGATTTGCGTGTGTGAGACCAATTTCTAAAAGGTTTTACGTAAGGATCCACAATTGGGCGTGCAATGGCAAGGCCTAGCTGATTTAGTAACCTAGGAGAGAAGGTACGCATGTGTTTTATTGCCAACAGGTCTAAAGTGGTTAGCTGCTCGACTGGACAAACATTGATCGCCTCTGAGAAAACGATGCCCAGTGAGAGAAAAAATTACCCATTCACCATCCAGCACTAGTGGCCAAGGCAAGAGCAGGAGTAGGACTGCCAGGAACATGGCTGTGACCTGAAGGCTTGCGGAGGCAGCCTGCCAACAGAGGCATCATGTCCCACTGTACCTACCATCATGTTATTGTGTTTCTGCTGACCTTCTTCAGCTATTCCCTGTTCCATGCTTCCAGAAAGACATTCGGTAATGTCAAAGTCAGCACTTCCAGCTAATGCACTTTCTCCTGCCTAAACAGCACAGCCCCTGAGCTCCAGCCATATGAGCTTCGGAACAGTAGCCATTTACTTCCAAGTGCAGAAGAAGCAGCTCTCTCTCTGGGGACATTGGACACTATCTCTTTGTTTTCCTATGCTGTGGGTCTCTTTGTCAGTAGCATGGTTGTACTTGATGGATTCTTATTGATTGTGATCTGTATTCCATGTATCTTGTGTGCAAGAGACTGCGATGATGCCCTTGATTTTTGGAATTTAGAAAAACGTGTTTTAATTTCCCTTTTTGCCCCAAGAGTAGTGGCTGGAGAAGCATTAAGATTGTTAAATGTGTTAGCCTGCTGGCTTGCTAAACAGACTGATACTACTTCACTTGCTCTATCAGGATTATTAACTGATATCAATTCTGTTAGACACGCTACTTTGCAAAATCGAGCAGCCATTGACTTTTTGCTGTTGGCACATTGTCACAGTTTAGCATAGCTTGGGTTTTTAGTTAAGAGGGCTCCATGAGCCACAGAAGTGATTCTTTGCAAAAAGGTGCTTACAGCTTCCTTTAGACCCAATAGAACCAATCAACTGGCTAGTTTGAATATTGGCAACTTTTTTAAGCCACTTAAGAAGCTTGACACGCCTCTGTGATCCACATTTAAGAATGAACAAACCCCGGGAAAGCTCTCTTGCTTCCGGCTTTTGAACGGGTAACTGGGAGGGGCCCTGCTCAGCACAGCCTGGCCAGGTTGTCTGTGGCGCAGCTTGGCTAAAATCTCAGCCGCTTCTGCTCACTGGACACCTGGTGCAGGCCCCTCAGTGCAGGCCGGGCCAGCTGGGAGACAGCCACCCTGGAGCTGCGCGGCCCTGTTCCACCCGCGGCCCTGCTCCATGCGGGCCGGCCCCCACAGCCTGCTCCGTGCAGGCAGCCTGCAGCGTGGCTCGGCCAGGCTGGCCCTCTCCTAGTGCAGCCGAAATTCATCTGAAGCTGCTGCCTGGCAAAAGATCATGTTACCAACAGAGATAAGCGAATTCCAGCTGCAAGGCCCGGGTGAGATTAACTCTTTTAGTGCTGTAAGATTCCTCCAGAACAGATGAAGCCTGCAGACATCAATCCTCTCCCAAGTCAAAAGAAAAGGAAAGGTGAAGGCACATGAAGAAAACACCATAAAGACATCAAAGTCAGTGAAGAAGGAAGAGCTGAAACCCAGAGAGAGGAGAAAGAGGAGATGCTTCAAACTCAGAAGCTGAAATTCTGTTGTAAGGCTATGGTGATAGACTATGATACATCAGAGTACCCATTGTAATTTCATGAAAGCATGGGAGGTGAAGCGTTTAAACTATAATTGTGAGCAAAAGTACCTGTGCTGCAACAAGCAAATGTTGAAGTAGCTGTGATTTGATGAGAAATTTGAACAGAGCGAGATTAAAGTGATGAAGACCCTTGCTCCCAGGGAAGAAGAAGACCTCTGTTCCTAGAGATAAAAATGCTCCCAGAGATAAGTGAAAAGAACCTTTGCTTCTAAACAGCTCATCCTTAAAATAGTACCCCATTAGCTCAAGATTGAACCCTCGAAAACAGTTGTGGAGAAAGCTGTAAGACGAGGGAAAGGACTTTCACATGCAAGCAGAGAACCATCCCGGGCGGCTGTCTTGCTGTGACGTTAAAGCCACGAGAGAACTGTTTTCTTGTGGAGATGCCTCCATAGCATGAGCAAGAGAGACTCCTCTCTCTAAGTGAACTGAAAAAAATTATTATATGAGGTGGTAAACTGACTGAAAAATCTCAAGGGTTGTCTTTTTACATTGTCAGTGAGGAAAGAGAAAAAGGTGGGGGGAAGAGAAGTGTTCTAAAGGTTTAGTCTGACTTTTTTTTCCCCCTCTTTTAAGTCTGTTAATAAACTTCTTTATATTCTTTTAAGTTTTGTGCCTGCTTTGCTTTCTCCTAATTCTTATCTCATAGAAAGAAAATAAGTAAGTTATAAATATTTTGAACCAAACCACTACACACATGGACATGGTTGGAAGAATTTGAGGGCATGTGCTGCATGAATCTTTCTGACCACTCTAAATTGGTGTTTGCTAATATCAAAGAACTACAAATAAGTGTTTCAGAGTTAAAAGAAGAGAGTGAGTCCAATTGGTTCAATGCTCTGTTTGGTGATTGGCAACTTGCTAAATGGGTCAAAGACCTCCTGAAAATGGGATGTTTGATTGTGATTGTCATCTTTGTCATTTTACTCCTTGTGCCGTGTTTGTTATCCTTTCTGCAAAGGGCCCTGCAGAGGACCATAAACGCTGCATTTCTGGTTGAAAAACAGAAAGGGGGAACTGTGGGAATTAACAGCAAGTCAGCAAGCCTGTCTGATTCTGACATCGATCTTAGCACAATCTGTTTGTATCCATGAGAAACTTAGTGTCAACAGAAGCAAGAAACCTAAACAACAGAAAGAGAAAACAGCAACAAGGCTGCACCTGGTGTTTTTCTGAATGCTTAGAATGCTTATGCTATAGGTAACCAATAATAGTATGTTGTAGTTAAATAATAGCCAATGAATCTATTGTAGTAGTTAAGCAACCAATGGATAAGTAACATGAATGATAAACATACAAAAGTGTATAAATGACACTGGCTTTTTAGAATAAACAGCTTTTTGCCTGGAGTTGGTGGGGTTCGTGTGTGTCGTGTCCGTCTCAATGACAGGACTGTGATCACGTCTGTAAACTGTAACCAAAAAAGCTCTTAGAAGTAAGAATATATCTACTGATGCTTCTGAATAAACCTTAGATTCACCTGCATCTCTGCTGTTGGTGGGTCTCGTTCCTTCATGTATCACAAATGGCACTCAATTACGTGGGCTAAGAACTGCTACAGTGATCCAGTCCTGTGATACACACCAGCTGAACCACCATGTTGGGTCTGCAAGATCACCAAGGAGCTCCTCTCGTCGTGGCTATCGAACCAGGTTAGCAAAGCGAGCAGCTGGGCAGCACTTTTCTTTAATTATGGGGCAACCAAATCTCAAAGACTCCATAAAGACTCTTTGTTGCGCACTACCAGGGAGAAAGGATTTAAAGTAATACCACAGAAACTTATATCCTTACTCATTTGGATTTGACAAAACTGCCCCTGGTACCCCTCTGATGGTTCTTCTGAACTTAGTCATTGGCAAAAAGTTGGAGAATGCTTACAAACTCGTCAGGTTACTCACCATGACGTTCACCCCGATGATATTGTGACTTGGTGTGTCATCTATTCTGCCTAGCAACAATTTAAGGAAGTGGACCATGTCCCTTTGGACGAACCACTATCCCCTCCTCCTGAGGAGGATGATCCAGAATGCCAAGATCCGTTTGATCCAGGGCCGGTCGATCCTGACCAAAAAGCAGATTTACACCCTCCTCTGACCCCAATATGTGTTATGGCAGCCACTGCTCCAAGAGCGGAAGAAATATTACAGACAGCATGCCAAAAGGCAGCTGCAACCCTTTCTCCCACTCATCCTCCTCCCTATGCCACGTCACACCTTTTTAATGATGATGAGGACGTTACCCACTGAACCTGAGCCAGAAAGGTTCATACAGAGCTGCTGCAGGAGAGCTTTACAGGAGGGAGATATTGAATTTTTACAAGCTATGCTTGTAATGTATTGCAATCAGAATCCACATCATGAACAGATGTCCTATGAAATGGTTAAAGAACTAAGGAAATTGGTGAAGGAAAATGGCTTGCATTCCTCCTTGACTGTGAATTTAATAGATGCTATAGCTGAATTGCATACCATGCTACCAGTGGACTGGAAATCTCTTTTTAAAACAGTTTTAACAGGGGGGCAATACTCTGTGTGGTGGACAGAACTTGTAGATCTGGCTCAAACGCAGGCATTGAATAATGGCAATCAAAATCCGCCACTTAATATCACGGCATCCCAGCTCTCAGGGACTGGCATGTATGCCACTGCCCGTGCCCAGCTGCAATTACAACCCCAGGCCTGGGACCAAACAACAACTATAGCTTTGCGTGCTCTAAGGAAAGTACCTGATACAAAAAACTGAGAGCCAGGATTTGCTGCCATTCGTCAAGGTGCTAAAGAATCATATATCACCTTCATTGACCGACTGCAATCAGCAGTCAGACTGCAAATTGAAATGCAAGCGGCAGCTGATACTGTTCTAAAATCCCTTGCTTATGAGAACTTGGAAATACTTGGGTTTTAAACTGCTTGAAACAATAGTCACTTCACAGCCAGTAACTTTGAAAACTAACATATGCACATTGAATGACTTGCAAAAGTTACTGGGCACAATTAATTGGATTCGCCCTCTGTTGGGAATTACAATAGAAGAATTATCTCCTTTATTTCAGTTGCTAAAAGGGGACCCAGACCTCTCTTCCCCTAGGCAATTGACAAAAACTGCCCAAAAGGCTTTAGAGACTGTAAGTGATAAAATCAACAAGTCCTTTGCCACACGTCGAAACCCAGATATGCCTTTGAGGCTGTTCCTGATTTTGCAGTCTTTCCAACCCTATGCTCTTATTGGCCAATATGATGTGCAAGAACATCGTCTCTGGTTACTAGAATGGATTTTCTTGCCACATACCTTTTCAAAAACTATAACCACTCAACTTGAAATGATTATTCAACTGCTTTTGATGGGATGACTCCCATGCCAGAATCTGACAGGATATGATCCAGCAATGATACACCTCCCTATTACTGCAGCAGAATTAGAAAATCTTTTCAGGGACTCACTGTCATTTCAAATTGCCTTTGCAGACTATAATGGACAGTTTATTCACACGATGCCTCAACATGCACTGTTGTAATCTTTCAAAGAACTTCTCTTCCAACCAAGACATCTACAATCAAAAACACCTATTCCTGATGCAAAAACTGTTTTCGCTGATGGATCAGGGAAAACACACAAAGCTGTGACCCTGTGGAAAAATGAAACAGGACAATGGGAACACTCAATAACTTTCCAACCTGGATCTACCCAGCTAGTCGAACTGGCAGCTGTGGTGGAAGCATTTAGTCTTTTTTCACAGGAACCTATTAACATTGTTTGTGATTCTCTGTATGTTACAGGAATCGTCGAGATAATAGAACATTCATTCCTGAAGGAAGTCTCTAACAAAAATCTTTTTGTATTATTAACCACCTTGTATAACCTTTTACTTCACAGGTCTCATGAATACTACATCCTACACCTTAGGTCACACACCACTCTGCCCGGACCTATAGTGGAAGGTAATGCAAGGGAGGATGCCCTTGCCATGACAGTCACTATACCACAGAAATTAGGGCAGGCAAAACTTCCTCATGATTTCTATCATCAAAATGCCCAAGCACTGGCAAAACAATTTAGCTTAACCTTGCCACAAGCTTGAGATATAGTGAATACTTGTTCACAATGCCAGCAAACCTTTTCCTTACCACAAACATTGGGTACAAACCCACGAGGGTTAAAACCTAATGATATTTGGCAAACAGATGTTATTCACATATCGAGTTTTGGGACTTTTAAATATGTGCATGTTTTTATTGATAATTTTTAAGGTTTCATAGTAGCAACAGCTCACAAAGGTGAAAAATCAAGAGATGCCACTCGACATTGGCTGCGTGCCTTTGCTACTATGGGCGTTCCTCAACAGATAAAAACAGATAACGGACCTGCATATACATCTCGAAAAACACAAGATTTTTTCCACACTTGGGGGATCAAACACGTTACAGGTATTGCCCATTCTCCAACAGGCCAAGCCATAGTGGAGAGGGCACATTACACATTGAAAAACATGCTACAAAAACAAAAAAGGGGGAATCCCATAGGCATGCTCCCTTAGGAACAGCTTGATAAAGCAACCTATGTTTTAAATTTTTTGAATCTTTCCACTAGGGATGACCTCACAGCACATCAAAAGCGTCTCGGTCAAACAACTGATGGAGAAGGAGTTCACCCAGAAGTCACATACAAGGATATACACAGTGGTCAGTGGAAAGGTCCAGTTCCACTGTTAGCTTGGGGGAGAGGTTATGGATGTGTTTCTTTGCCCACAGGGCCATATTGGCTTCCAGTGAGCTACATCAAACCCAGCCAAGGATGACAACAATGAGTCCTGTCGTCTTTCTTCTGCTATATTGCCATCAAATGGTGGAAGGAAGAATCTACTAGGTACACATTTTTGACCCACCGCTGTTTTGTCCTCTGACCTGGTGGGATCCAGAACCTCCCCTCAGCAACAATGGAATGGAATGGGTAGGAGGAACTTGGCTTCCTCCCCTAGATCAGGATGTTGTAAATACACATATTACTAATGCTTATGTTACTGATTTACCGCCTATTTGCTTAATGTGGAATCAAATGAGTACCTTTTTACCTTTACCTTGTGCCAATTTTTCTATGCAATTGCGCTTGATATATGAATCCTACGGAAAAAATTTGACTGCTTTTACATTGCCAACTATTCTGTCTATCTCCAACAATACTGTGGATGCCACCCCATCTCATTATCCCAAATGTCGTTTTACGTCCATTTCCAATTTATGACATTTGGAATGGACATTGTGTTTAGGATAAAAGTCACAACAACAATTCTTACAATACGGGAACATAATTGACTGGGGACCACATAGTATCCTTAGAGAAAAGGGGACAAATAAAACCATTCTTCCCTTCCAAAAGGCAAACCACAGCATTGTTTGGCATGATAGTGGAATGACCAGACCATTGATTCAATATTACCTAGATAATAATCAGTCATGTGTTCATAAGCATCTGTGGAAAATGCTGTTACCTGCCTTCCGTAATACCATATACCAGGTGAATTTGAACAAGAATGCTACCATAGCAAATCTAACATTGCTAAAGAAACAATCACTAATGACTTGTACTTCTGTAGTGGTTTTTTCGGCTAAATTATATACATACACCCCTGATGTTTTTTCTGTGAGATAAGCATTAGGAGAAAAAGCAAAGCAGGCACACTACTTGACAGAATATAGAGAGATTTATTAACAGACTTAGATGGAAAAAGCTACAACAGAACAAACTTTCAGAACTCTTTCTCTCCCACTTTTCTTTCTCCTAATCAGTATTACAGTTCTAGGAAAAGAAAAAAAGAAGGGTTTTCCCTCTTGCTTTGCCTGGTTTTACAAACTGCCACTGTTTGCAGATTTGCTTAAAATTAACAATCTCTGCTAAGGTGTAACACATCTCTTTTCCATGAGCCCTCTCACAGCTCTTTCAACTGTAAGACACAGGCCCTCACATGGGGTTACTACTCGTTTAAGGATGAATCATTTTGTTTTTTGGCTTGAACATAAGGCTTTTTCTTTGCCACCAGGCTGTAAAAGCCTCTCTCTCTGCTTTATATACATAGCCTGGCATCGGCACTCTTTAACCTTTTACAAGCTACTTGAGAAAAAATGTCCATCCCCCCACGTACTTTAACATGGATTAAAGAGACAAACAGTTTGCAATATTACAGTTCATACCACGGCGAGGAAAGGAAATTTTTAAGCTCCGCGCAGGACCACGCAGCGCCGCCCTTGTAGCTTCGTCTCACGTGATCCTGTTTTCTCTTTCTTTCTGGATCTGAAAGTCGCCATGTTGTAGGGTGTTATCAGGCTCTCAGGTGGAGAGAGAGCCTCCCCTTGCTCCTTCTGCGCTGCCGGGTGCACTATGTGGAAAAGGGGTGTCTTCCTCTGTTCGTTGCGAAGTATGCTGGCTGCACTGAAGGCTCCGCTGGCTCCCCCTTCCTCAGGATACCGCATCGGATGACTTCAGCCCTGTGGCCAGCTATAGCCACTCGCGGCTCAGGGAAATTGCTTCCCTCTCCACAATCCAGAGTCCGTGCTGCAGCGTTAGGAGAAGGGGCAGGAGGCAGAGAGGCAGGGGGCAGGGGCGCCCGTCCCCAGCCCCGCGGGCCGGGCAATGGGGCCCACCCCTCTCCCTCTCCCGTCCCACACTTAGCCGGAACGGGGGAAAAACTTCTCTAAATCCCGCCTTCTATGGGGTTTTTTATATGTAGAATTGAGAGAAGCGCGATTGGTCTGAAGAACTGCCTGTCAGTTCAAGTCAAACCACGACAACTTCACACCCATATGTTTTTGCTTTAGCTAATGATTTTTCAGTTGATCATAGGAATGGCTTGTATTTTCTGTCTGCTAATTCTTTTGTCTTTAAATCGTGTGTAACCAATGAAGATATGAATAACTTTTCTGTTCTTCTTCCATTTAAGAGAAGACCGGAAATTTGGGTACCTGTAAATCTGACTAAGACTTGGGAAGGACAAGACGGACTCTCACAATTGGCTCGATTATTCCAGGTGGAAATCCAAAAGAGTAAGAAACGAGTTTGCAAATTTCTTGGTTGGCTGATCTTTGCCATCATTCCTGCTGTAATAATTTTAACCACAGCCTCTGCAGCTTTTGCAGCTTTAACTAATTCCATTCAAACCGCCCACACCATGGGACAAGCTCTAACCAATATTACAAAAGAATTACAAACACAAGAGCAAATTGACAAGGAAATAATGACCAGATTAGATGCCTTGGAAAGTGCTCTTTTGTGGATTGGCAAAAGAGTTGAGGCTCAAAAAACCCACATATCTTTACATTGCGATTGGGAACACATACATAACTCTCTCTGTGTCACTCCTCTTCCATGGAATAAAATGGAACAAAACTGAGAAAAAATCAAAAACCACCTCCAAGGAGCTTTTGATAAAGCCCTAAGACAAGATATCCACTCACTTCACACTCAGTTACAGGATCAACTTAGAGATTTGCAAACTCTAGAGGAGCAAAAGGTACTGACAGACTTAAAAAATGATCTTACTTGGCTAAATCCAAAAAATTGGTTTTCAGGAATAAATTTACGAGTTTGGGTTTTTATTGGATTAGGTTGTCTGGCAGTGATATCTTTTTTAATTTTTGGTCTTGTCCTTTTCAACATAATCAGAGCTGTTAAAGGTACACAAAAACAAGCTATGGTTGCACTTGCTTTGTCCATGACTCCAAAAAATAAAAAAGGGGGAGTTGTTGGGTTAACAGGTATTGGTCTAAGGAAAGAGTTAAACAGAGAACGACAGCAGCAGCGCCAGCAGTACCAGCAGAAGGTCTCTCTGACACAGCATGCACCTGAGATAGAACTGAACGAATGAGTTTCTACTTCTACATCAACATAAGACATACATGCTCTACGCACACGCTCTACGCACACTCTTCATGCTCCTTTACCATAGCCTTGGAGAGAACAATGGAAAATGTCAAGAAGACAGATTTATCGTAGGACTGTGATCACGTCTGTAAACTGTAACCAAAAAAGCTCTTAGAAGTAAAGATATATATACTGATGCTTCTGAATAAACCTTAGATTCATCTGCATCTCTGCTGTTAGTGGGTCTCGTTCCTTCATGTATCACAGAGGAGTCCTTCCCCTGCTGCACCGTAGGGTGCCTCCCACAGGAGACAGTTCTCTGTGAACTTCTCCAATGTGGCTCCATGTCATGAGCAGCAGCTCCCTGCAACCTGCTGCAACGTGAGTCCCTCCCATGGGCAACAGTCCTCCTCAAACTGCTGCAGCGTGGGTCACTTCCACAGGATGCAATCCTTCAAGGACAGGCTGCTCCAGCCTGGGAGCAGGCCCCCTGTCTCCATGGGTCTCCCACGGGATCACAGTCTCCTCTAGGTATCCACCTGCTCCAGCGTGGGCTCCTCCTCCACAGGCTGCGGATGGATTTCTGCATCCCCTGTGGACCTCCATGGGCTGCAGGGGGACAGCCTGTTTCACCATGGTCCTCACCACGGCCTGCAGAGGAATCTCGACTCTGGCACCTGGAGGACCTCCTCCACCTCCTTCTTCACTGACCTTGGTGTCTGCATGTTGTTCTCTCACATATTCTCACCCCACTCTTTTCTGGCTGGAAAATTACAACTGCGCCACAACCTTTGTTTTAATTTTCTTCTTAAATATGTTATCAGAGAGGTGTTACCGTAATTTCTAATTGGCCCAGCCTTGGCCAGCGGCACGTCCATCTTCAGAGTCATCAGGGACATGATGGAAGCTTCTAGCAGCTTCTCTCAGAAGCCACCTCTGTGGCCCCTCCACTACCAAAAACCAGGCCGTGAAAAACCAATACACCTGAGTAAGATTTGCATGTGTCATTTGTGGGAAACTTTTGAATAAGCATTCATTTTTCTGAATCTCTAAACTGGCCTTTGCAGTCTCAGTAAAGTAAATGTTCTTACTTTAATACAGTTTAACTATCTGAAACCCATATTAGTATTCACCTTTAAAAGTGCCCACATTTTGTGTATCTGCTGTTACTTTTTGTGCCCAAGGTGTGCAGTTGAAATATGGCCTCCTTGCAAGGGTGCTTTATTGTTTGGTTTGGTTTTTTGTCTCCTCCAATTGCTGAGTTTAGTTACAATCTGTTGTCTCTGAGACATTAGAAATATGAGCTGGTCTGAAATGACAATGGTCTGTTTTCTTCCTCCCTCCCTCCTGTAGTTCCTAGGTTTCCTCAAGCTTTATGATTACGAAGCCTAAGCTGAAGGATCACACTGTGTAGTTATTTTTCATTCAGTGCTCACAACATTAAAGTTCATACGTGCTGTGAGATGTTTTGTTTTCACATTTTTAAAATATTTCTCACCATCAACCAAATCATTAAAGGGCAGACAGATACAATAATATCCATGGATTTACTTCCAGAAATTGTCAACAGATCTTCCACTTAAAATTTAAAAACAAATTCCTAATAAGTACTGCTGAAGTCAGTCACTACATCTGCCTTTAATTTCTTCTTGTGTCCTTGCCCTGTTTTCATCTTTTTTGGGTAAAGGTAATCTTTTCATGTCTCTTGTGTATCTTTTGTTAGAAGCTTTTTGTTGTTACAGGGGAGGTAATGACTAAGAAGCTCACTGGTAGTCTGAAGAAATCTTTGTTTAAATATTTAATTTCCTTAAATGATTTCATAGAAGTTGGAACAATGAAATTCCTGTAAAGTATCTACAATAAGGCATTAATAACAAGGTTTTAATCATTACTCTTCTGTAGAGGTATGTGAAGATTTACAGTACAACTTTGTAAAAAGTAGTCCACAGCTTTAACTATGCAACATCTATCCTCAGACTTGTAAGTAAGTTGTCAGTAAGTACATTAGAAATCTAAGTAAGGTGCCAAGGGAGGTTTAGGTTAGATATTAGGAAAAGGTTTTTCACCCAGAGGATGGTTGGACATTGGAACAGGCTCTGCAGGGAAGTGGTCACAGCACCAAGCCTGACAGAGTTCAAGAAGCATTTGGACAACAGTCTTGGGCATATGGTGTGACTCCTGGGGCTAGTGCTGTGCAGGGACAGGAGTTGGACTCGATGATCCTTGTGGGTCTCTTCCAACTCAGTAGATTTTGTGATTCTGTAATTACTGATACATTTTAAGGAATTAAAGTAAATAATTTTTGCTTTCATTGCTATTAGGTGTTTCAGAAGAGTGTTGTACAAAATAGGATCACTGAATATATTCCTTCTCAGTAAAAGTTGCATTAAGAGATTTTAAACATAATACATTCAGATACCGGATGTTACCTGATTAGATCTGTACAAAACTGTGTGTTTATCATGGAAAGTATGGAGTTTAGAAGAGAAGTTTGTGGTGGGTTGACCTTGGCTGGATGCTAGGTGCCCACTAGGCTGCTCTATCACTCCCCCTCACCAACTGGACAAGGAAGAGAAAATATAACAAAAGGCCCATGGGTCGAGATAAAGGCAGGGAGACATCACTCACCAATTACTGTCACAGGCAAAACAGACTCAACTTGGGAAAATTAATTGAATTTATTGCCAATCAAAATCAGAGTTAGGATAACAAGAAATAAAAATATCATCTTAAAACATATTTTTCCCAAACTTGTCTCCTTCCTGGGATCAACTTTAATCCGGACTCTTCTACTTCCTCCCCCCCAAGCAGGGCAGGGGGACAGGGAATGGAGGATGCAGTCAGTTCAGCACATGTTGTGCTTACTGCTCCTTTCTCCTCCTGCTCTTCCCCTGCTTCAGTGTGGGGTCGCACCCATTGGACACAGTCCTCCATTAATTTCTCCAATGTTGGTCTTTCCCACAGGCTGCAGTTCTTCACAAACTCCTCCAGTGTGGGTCCCTTTCCACAGGGTGCAGTCCTTCAGGAACAGACTGCTCCAGTGTGGCTCCCCCATGGAGCCACAGGTCCTGCCAGAAAACCTGTCCTGGTGTGGGCTCCTCTCCACAGGGTCACAGCTTCCTTCAGGGCACATTCATCTGCTGTGGCGTAGTGTCCTCCTTGTCTTATTGTCTTGGAAACAGAAAACAGTCGTTTCTCTGAAACATTTGAGTTCAAATGGATAAGTGACCTGCTGGCCAAAAATTTGGATGCCACCAACACTTTTTAAAACAATGCTGTCATGATATAGTCACCCTGTTATATAGCCTTTTGTTGTAGGAATTATGCAGATGCCACCCCAACAGTGCTTATTCCTAGGTTCCACTTTAATAAAAGAACTGAACAGGGTTCCTTCTTCTACCATGTTTAATATATAATAGTAGTTACAGCTCACACTGGGTGCCTCCGAAGAGGTACCCTGCTTGTTGATTGTTACAGGATTTTATAGTCTCTATAAGTCACCTGATTTCCTGATGGCACTTCTGCTCATTCAGTCCTGTTTGTGGAGTCTGGGGACTTCTTCTGATTCACTCTCTTGGCCTCCAGGCACCCTTTTTGTCTGTATGTCTAGGACATGAGCCAAGTCCAAACCTCTTGGAAACCCATAGAATTATCATCTTGCTGTATCTTATGTAATGATCCTATTTGTTCCCAAACATCATTCATATCTGTTGAAGTTCATGGTGACTTATCTGCATAAGTGCAACGACTAGTATTTATGAGGGCACATACTCTTCCCTGGAAAGCTAGTAAACATCCAAAGCCATACAGTTCTGAAGAGCTACACCAGATAACTGTTATTTTTTCCTGGACTGCAGGGATTGCATCAACTGTATTATTTGTCATCCTCACTATTGTAGCTGAAATATTAGCTATCTCCTTCTCTAATTCACTTACTCCTAGCCATGGTATAAACCATCATGCAAAAGAATGAAATGCAGTTGATCAGTTAATTTAAGATTTATCTACATTTCTTTCCACGTGGTGTAAAAAAGTTCTGAGCCACAAACTAGAGGAAAATTGTATGGCCAGTACTCCTGATCCTAACATGCATTTTTCTGACCATACAAAGGATAAAACTTTGCAGGCTTTATGCCCACAAACACAATAACATCTGGTACCCTCTGGGACTGGCCAGGGTCCTAACATTGTATGCCTTTTATACCCACCTTTATGGGTGTGAGTAGTGTTTACTTCAATTGTATCATTACAGATTGTAACACTGCCTAATCCTATAGTGGACTTCCAAGTCCATTTAGCTTCTACACAAATACTAGAATTTGACAAGAGCACCTCTAGTTCCCACGACAGAGTAGTAACATTATGTCCACATGTCACCTGCTCTTCTTCCAATGGTAGTCCAAAATTCTCACCTTCAGGCCAGTTTGTGATGATTTCCAAGATCCCAGGGCAGTTGGAATTTCCTATCTGAGCTCGCTGTGTAATTATAGCAACCCACTTACTCCATGACACATCAGTGGCATAATGTGTGGCAGGGACTTTCCCATTAAACATCCAGCCCAGCACTGGTAGTTGGGGTGCCAGAAGGAGCTGTGCTTCAGTGTCAGTCACTTCTGAAGCAGCTTGAACCCCTTCATAAGCTGCCAGGATCTCTTTTTCAGTTGAGGTGTAGCTGGCCTCAGATCCTTTGTATCCCCGACTCCAGAACCCCAAAAGTCATCCACTAGTCTCTCCAGGTACTTTGTGCCAGAGGCTCCAGGAAGGACCATTCTCCCTGGCTGTGGTGTAGACCATGTTCTTCACATCCAGTCCTGTCCTTACTGGCCCAAGGGCTACTTCATGAGTAATCCCTTGTTTGATCTGTTCAAAGGCTTGCTGTTGTTCAGGGCCTCACTTGAAATCATTTTTCTTCCATGTCACAAGATAGAGAGGGCTTACAATCAGACGATACTCTGGGATATGCATCCTCCAAAAACCCACAGCAATTAGGAAAGCCTGTGTTTCCTTCTTGCTGGTCGGTGGGGACATAGCAGCTATCTTATTAATCACCTCTGTTGGTATCTGTCAGCATCTGTCTTGCCACTTCACCCCTAGAAACTGAATTTTCTGGGCAGGTCCCTTGACCTTACTTTGTTTAATGGCAAAACCCACTTTCAGGACAATCTGGATTATCTTCTCCCCTTTCTCAAAACTTCCTCTGCCGTGTTCCCCCATACGATGATGTCATCAATGTACAGCAAGTGTTCTGGAGCCTCACCCTTTTCCAGTGCAGTCTGGATCAGTCCATGGCAAATGGTGGGGCTGTGCTTCCCCCCCCGCAACAGTCTGTTCCAGGGGTATTGGATGCCTCTCCAGATGAAAGCAAACTGTGGCCTGCACTCTGCTGCTAGAGGAATGGAGAAAAAGGCATTAGCAATGTCAATGGTGGCTCCATTTGGCTGCCTTGGACTTCAGTTCATACTGAAGTTCCAGCATGTCTGGCACAGTGGCACTCAGTGATGGTGTGACTTCGTTCAGGCCACAATAGACCACTGTCAGTCTCCACCATCCATTAGACTTACGCACAGGCCATGTAGGGCTACTGAAGGGTGAGCAAGTCTTGCTAACCGCTCATTGGTTCTCTAGTTTACAGATCATCTTATGGATGGGAATCACAGAGTCTTGGTTCACACGGTATTGCTGATGATGGACTGTTGCAGTAGCAATTGGTACCTGCTGTTCTTCAACCCTCAGGAGTCCTACAGCAGAAGGGTCTTCTGAAAGACTAGGTGTCACGAGACAAGTGGGAGCTTCAGACAAGCCCTGCCTTAGCCTCAGATTTTTGGCAACAGCTTAAATTTAAGAAATCACTCTGGCATGCAAGTTCTAAGGATGGCAGATCAGGTCTATTTATAAAATGAGTTATTTATTGAACAGACAGGAGATAACAGACAAAAGATCTTAATCAGAGTTACTTACTACACAATATAAACCAAAAAGAACTACTAGTAGATTACACAAAACAGTGCACGATATCAAGGTACCTATATTATAGCTAGCAAAGAAATAGTATTGATTAGGAGTCAAACATAACTTAATACTGAAATGATGATAGTGTACACAGTCCTTTCACTCAGCCTCTGAGGAGTAACCACAAAGTAGGCGTCCCCACTTTGGGAAGAAACTCCACACATTTCCAGGGAATGTGCAGAAGATTTCTGCTTTGGAAAGCTTGGTGTAGCTTTTATAGTTTGCAAACTGAGGTGTCTGTCAGTGAGAAATCCAGCTTATCTTTCCAGATCTCACTTCCACAGCAAGATGTTTATTGTCAGCTGGGGGCGTTAATTCCATGATGCCAAAATAACTCAGTAAAAGACAGCTTGTTCTGTTTGAGTTATTTCACCAGCTAACAAGCAACAGATAAGCTCTTGTGGGGGTGAAATGCCCTGCTACACCAGGCAAGGTATTCAACTGTCTAGAGTCTTCTGTCTCAACAGCAGCTAAACCAAAAGCCCACCAATGTGCTTTTGGGTCTTTGAAATACCTGCTCCTGAGCTAATCTATGCCAACAATACACAGGGTCTCTGGGCCAGTCACGATGGATTGTTTTTTCCACTCCTTCCCAGTCAAGCTCACTTCAGTTTCCAGTAGTCAACTATTGAGAGCCCCCTGTCACCCCAGCAATGGCAACAGGTTCTGGCCCCCCCCCCATGTCCTGATGGTATCAGGGTACATTGTGAACCAGTGCCAATCAAAGCTTCATATTCTTCTGGTTCTGATGTGCCAGGCCATCAGAGCCACTGTGCCGGTTTGGACAAATTTGGAGGAAAATATCCTCTGATAGAAGGCAGGTTACAACCACCCCTCCCCCACCAGGTTCGGGAAAAAAGGAAATTTTCCTTGGAGGAAAGTGAAGAGATAAAAAACTATTTATTTAACAAACACACAGGAAAAGGATAATAATGCTAAATTATAAAACCTCTCGCTGTGGAAAGAAACCTGGGAAGATTTCAGAGTCCTTCTGTAGGTGTGGTCTCTCTCCTCCTCCTCGGAGCTGGGTTGATGTGGGCCCACCTCTGGGGCTTCAGTGGAAAATTCTCCCAATGTGTTCTGATGTTGAAACAGTACAGAAGAGAAGAAGGGAAAAACCAAAGTCCCAGGAAAAAACAAAGTTCAACTCTCCGTCTCCCTCTGGAGAAAAGGAGCCAAAAGCTGGCTGAAAAGCAAGAAGGGTGCTTCCTCCACACTTCTCGCTGCAGCAGCAGAATGCAGAGGAGCGTGTATCTGTGTCCTTGAACAACTGTTTTGAAAAGTTCGCTCAGTTTTTCCTCTCTCCCCTCTCGGGCTCAGTTTAGAGGCACAGACAGGCACAAAATTAATTTCTGGGCATAGAGCAGCGATAGGGGATACACATCATAAAATCACCCCAAGACATTCCACCCCTTATCCCATATCGTCAGCTCAATGCCCAAAGTAATATTGATGCCTTTTCCTGGTCTTAAAATGAAGAATCAAACACGGTTAGAAGGGAAAAAGGGGTTGTCCTGGGTTGCAGTGTATTCTATTACCATCCTCATGAGCTGTTGAAACCAGGTGGGACAGTGTTTCCTTGCCTCCTCCCTCTGGACTACCTTCTGTTAATGAGCCCAATCAACGCCTTGCCTCATGACTCATCATCCCATTGTGAGATGCTCCACCCAGAAGGAGGAACCAAGCATTCCAGCCTGAATATAATCTGAGATTCCGAACACCACAGACACCTTTCCACTGGATCCCCAGAGGACAAGAGCTACATAGCCACCACTGGACCTTCCGAGGAAGAGCAGACCCTTCTACAGGATCACTGCTTCAACAGAACCACATCCACCACTTCAGGAGGACTGCAGCCACCATCTTATCGGACTGCTACCACCACCCTGACTAACAGGGTGTCAAGTTGTATCCTGACTCTGTCAGTTTGAACCAGTGTATTCTGCCTTTTTTTTTAAATTTCCCTATTAAATTGTTATTCTGACTTGGTGCCTCCCACTAGTTTATTTTCGAACTAGTACATGGGTTTTACCTCAGTATTTATTTTAAGGATCCTTAGGTGCACCACGTCCAGGTGGAATGCCCCGAAATGCACACCGCAATGCACACACACAATAGATCGGGTATAACATTATAGGTCTTACTAATTAGCATATCTATCAAAGATTCCCCAATGAGAGGCTCAAGTGAGCCCCCCTCCCCGAGGAACCTTTCCCCCTGGATGGTTCTATCTTAGTTTGCAAAATGTGTTCTGGAGAGGACCTTGGTGTCTGGGGCTTTCTGAGATGTTTAGTCTCCTAACTCAACAAAATAAGTCTAAGAATGTTAGCTAAAACAACACTAAGAATACAAAAAGCTATAAAAAGGTATATAAAAGGGGTATAAAAGAAAAGGCAAAAAATCATCATGGCATCAACATAGTCTAACTCTACACACACACATTAATACATACTTATATATACATATATACATCTATGTACAAACATTAGCAGTGACACTCAGCAAGCAGTGGTATATAGGCATGTCACATTACATGTGGTTTTCACCCAACAATCAGATCTCCCTGCAGTACACAATGTGTTGTTCCATCTCTCTGCATTACCTACCATGTGCAATCAGGTCCCTGAGCAAAGACAACCCCACAGATGGGTTTGTCTGTACTCAAGGCAGAATTAACCCAAACAGTCTTTCCTAACAGTCCCCTGACATGTACTACTGGAACCTTCTCTGTCTACCGTATGCAGGGGTTCAGATTGGGTTGGAGCAGCTATATTGGTGGAACCTCGGGTGTTAACTAACCAGGTGGCCTTTGCTAGATGCTGCTCCCAACTTTTGAAAGTTCCCCACCCAGTGCCTTCAAGGTGGTTTTTAACAATCCACTGCACCGTTCCACTTTGCCTACAGCTGGTGCATGGTAAGGGATATGGTACACCCACTCAATGCCGTGTTCCCTAGCCCAGGTGCTGATAAGGCTATTCTTGAAATGAGTCCCATTGTCAGATTCAATTCTCTCGGGGGTACCATGCCTCCAAAGGACTTGCTTTTTGAGACCCAGGATGGTGTTATGGGCTGTAGCATGAGGCACAGGGTAGGTCTCCAACCATCCAGTCGTGGCTTCTACCACTGTGAGCACATAGCGCTTGCCTTGGCGTATTTGAGGCAGTGTGATGTAATCGATCTGTCAGGCCTCCCCATACTTGTATTTGGACCACCGCCCACCATACCATAGGGGTTTCACCCACTTGGCCTGCTTGATCACAGAGCGTCTCACAATCATGGATAACTTGGGAGATACTGTCCATGGTTAGATCCACCTCTCGGTCTCATACCCACTTGTAGGTGGCATCTCTACCTTGATGGCCTGAGGCATCATGGGCCCATCGAGCTAGGAACAACTCTCCCTTGTGTTTCCAATCTATCTGTGACACCTCTATCTTTGCAGCCTGATCTACCTGCTCGCTGTTTTGGTGCTCCTCATTAGCCCTGCTCTTGGGGACATGGGCATCTACATGGTGGACTTTGACAGGTAGCTTTTCTACCTGGGCAGCGATGTCTTTCCACTCTTCAGCAGCCCAGATTGGTTTTCCCCTATGCTGCCAATTAGCCTTTTCTCACTTTTCCAGCCATCCCCACAGAGCATTGGCTACCATCCACGAATCAGTGTAGAGGTATTGCTTTGGCCACTTCTCTCTTTCAGCAATGTCCAGGGCCAGCTGAATGGCTTTGAGTTCAGCAAGTTGGCTCGATCCACCTTCTCCTTCAGTAGCTACTGCAACCTGATGTGTGGGACTCCATACGGCTGCTTTCCACTTTCATTTCATCCCTACGATGCGACAAGAACTGTCAGTGAAAAAAGCCTAGCCTGTGTCTTCTGCTGGCAGTTGGTTGTACGGTGGAGGTTCCTCAGCACGTGTCACTTGTTCTTGCTCCTCTTCATCACTAAGACCAAAGTTTTCAACTTCGGGCCAATTTGTGATTATTTCCAAGATCCCAGGGAGATTCAGTTTTCCGATACGGGCACGCTGTGTGATGAGAGCAATCCATTTACTCTATGTGGCATTGGTGGCATAGTGGGTAGAGGGAACCTTTGCTTTGAACATCCACCCCAGCACCAGTAGTCGGGGTGCCAAGAGGAGTTGTGCTTCAGTGCCAATTACCTCTGAGGTGGCTTGGATTCCTTCATAGGCTGCCAAGATTTCCTTCTCTGTTGGGGTGTAGTTGGCTTCAGATCTTCTGTAGCTTTGACTCCAGAATCCCAGTGGTCGGCCTCGAGTCTCACCAGACACCTTCTGCCAAAGGCTCCAGGACAGACCATGGCTCCTGGCTGCAGAGTAGAGCATGTTCTTCACTTCTGGTCCTGTCCTGACTGGGCCAAGGGCTATAGCATGAGCAATTTCCTGCTTGATCTGGGCAAAGGCTTGTTGCTGTTCAGGGCCCCAATGGAAATCGTTCTTCTTGCGGGTAACCATGTAGAGAGGACTCACAATCTGGCTGTACTCAGGAATATGCATCCTCCAAAAGCCTATGACACCTAGGAAAGCTTGTGTTTCCTTCTTGTTGGTTGGAGGAGACATTGCCATGATCTTAATGACCTCAGTGGGAATCTGACGCCGTCTATCTTGCCATTTCACTCCCAGGAACTGGATCTCTCGAGCAGGTCCCTTGACTTTGCTCTTCTTGATGGTGAAACCGGCTTCCAGGACAATCTGGATGATTTTCTCTCCTTTCTCAAACCCTTCTGCTGCGGTGTTCCCCCACACAATGATGTCATCGATGTACTGCAGATGTTCTGGAGCCTCACCCTTTTCCAGTGCAATCTGGATCAGTCCATGGCAGATGGTAGGACTGTGCTTCCACCCCTGGGGCAATCCATTCCAGGTGTACTGCATGCCCCTCCAGGTGAAGGCAAACTGAGGCCTGCACTCTGCTGCCAGAGGAATGGAGAAAAATGCATTGGCAATGTCAATAGTGGGGTACCACTTCGCTGCTTTGGACTCCAGCTCGTACTGGAGCTCCAACGTCTGGCACAGCAGCGCTCAGCGGTGGAGTCACTTCATTCAAGGCATGATAGTCCACAGTCAATCTCCATTCTCCTTCAGATTTGCGCACAGGCCAAATGGGACTGTCGAAGGGTGAGCAGGTTTTGCTGATCACCCCTTGGCTCTCCAGCTCAAGGATCATCTTGTGGATGGGAATCACAGCATCTTGAGTTGTCCGGTACTGCCAGCGATGCATTGTCAAGGTGGCAATTGGTACTTGTTGCTCTTCCCCCTTCAGAAGGCCTACTGCAGATGGGTTCTCTGATAGTCCAGGCAAGGTGTTCAACTGCTTAATGCCCTCTGTCTCTACAGCAGCTATTCCAAAAGCCCACCTGAGTCCCTTTGGGTCTCTGAAATACCTGCTTCGGGGGAAGTCTATGCCCAAAATGCACAGGGCCTCTGGACCAGTCACAATGGGATGTTTCTTCCACTCATTTCCAGTCAGGCTCACCTCAGCTTCCACCAGGGTCAAATCCTATGATCCACCTGTCACGCCAACAATAGAAACAGATTCTGCCCCCACATGTTGCGATGGGATTAGCGTGCACTGTGCACCAGTGTCGACGAAGAGCATCATATTTTTGTGATTCTGGTGTGCCAGGCCAATGAATTCACACAGTCCAAAAATCAGGGTTTTCCCTGGCCTCTACCTGGCTAGAGGCAGGGCCCCTCTAGTCCTGGTTATCCTTCTTTCCCTGGGCATACATTTCAGAAGTTCCTTCAAGGGGATTGGACATGTCATCTTCTCTTCCATCATATCTGGCAGTTCGGCTACAGGCAACTGGAGCTACTTCCTTTTTGGTGGAACTTCCTTTCTGAGTCTTGCTCTCCTTCAATTCATGCACTCGTGCTGCCAGAGCAGAAGTGGGTTGTCTATCCCACCTCCTCATGTTTTCCCCACTATCACACGGGAAAAACCACAGCTCACTTCTTGGGAGGTACTTTCTCTCTAGGGAACGTCCTCGTTGGGTATCAGAATCTTGAATCTGTACCGCCAAGATTTGGAGAAGGCCCTCTTTAATCTCCTTCTTGAGTTCCCGGTGATTCTTCTCCATCTTATCTTCCACTTTCTGCAGACGTGTTTCCACAGCTGCGATTCTTGCGTATGTTGGGCCATGCACGGCATCTGCATATGCTCAGAGCTTCATCGCCATATCCCACACAGTCTCATTCCCACCATCATCTGGTTTCATCATTGCTAAAGCAGAAGGGTATTCTTGTGGCCCGATGTTGGAGTGAAAGCTTCTCTGGACTCAGGCCCAGATGAAAGCCAAAGCATAGGAGTTGAATTAAAACCTTTGGACAAGCTGAGATACATGAAGTCATACCAAAGTGAAATAGAAATATAGATTTTTAACTTTTAGTAGAAATATATGCTAAGTGCCTTAAACATTAAAAAGCTGCAGCAGAGACCTTAAAACATAGTTCTTACTGCAGCAGTGTTACCCTTTCACAGAATTCTTTACTTTAGACAAAATATAAATAGAACTATACTGTTCACATATTTTAGATAGTGTTCACATAAACAATAAGAGCTGATAGAAACTGTATACGCAAATCTGTGTAATACCGATGTAATACTTGTGTAAGACTTACGACGTAGAATTAGACCAGGATAGGTTAAGAAAAGAAAAACTAGAATCGTGTGTTAATCTTATTGGTCAATTAACAAATATAATCCACACTTCTGTAAGAAAAAATTACTACTATTACTATTACTATTATAAAAGAACCTGTTTTGCCTGCTATTGCTGCTGTTGCTTGGCCTTATCATGTAACCCC
Organism: Lycocorax pyrrhopterus obiensis; assembly: GCA_014706295.1. Taxonomy (NCBI): domain Eukaryota; kingdom Metazoa; phylum Chordata; class Aves; order Passeriformes; family Paradisaeidae; genus Lycocorax; species Lycocorax pyrrhopterus. The sequence continues at coordinate 362,046 of JACSVZ010000030.1, read as the reverse complement.
CTCGAACTCTGCCTTCAAGAAACTATGAGACTATGAAATAAAGAACTTAGCAGAACAGCAGCCTCCTCTGCTCTCCTTTACCCTGGTCCGAGAAGGAAGGGTATCCCGTCAAAAGCTCAACAGCCCAAGTCATATGAGTTTTCGCCACATCACTGGGTTGACTCTGACCCTGTCTGGACTCCTCAATCCTGGGTCATTCATGTAGACAATCTCTACCACCGCAAGTTCTCTTAAGCGTTGGATCCCTTGTTCTATGGTCTTCCACTGGGTTTGCTGCATATAGAAATCGTCTGTGCACAGGTATCTTTCACTCACGCCTGTCAAGACCCGTGTCCAGAGAGTGACAGAGTCAGCCCTCCTTATTATCACTTGGTCGATAGCCAGATCACGTGACAGGGATCCCAAATGCCTCGCTTCAGCACTGTCCAGCATTATATCATCCCCTGCAGTGTCTCAAATACAGACCATCCAACTTATGATGGATTCATCAGACCATCGGGTGTAGTCCTTTCTTAGGCTATGAAGATCTTTTATGGACATGGACTCGGCAATGGTTTCTGTGCCTGAGTCAGTTGGTGGCTTTGAGGTTCCTTCCCCTGCATCATCATCATCTTTCACTGGGCAATCGGTTTTGGCTGTGTGCTTTTTCCTCGCAACAGGAGCAACTGTCAATGGCTTAGGCTCTCCCTCTGGTTTGGCTGCAGCCTGAGTGACTGGGGTGTCTGCTGATTTATCTTCCTGCCCCTCTGCTTTTATCTGCTGTTCTACAGTACCTAGCAGTGTGCAATAGGCATATGCCAAGGCCCAGCATATTGCAATGACCTTTTTCTCATTAGAATTGTCATTGAATTTCTCTTTCAGATATTTCCCCACCTCAGCTGGGTTCTGAATTTGTTCAGGGGGGAAATTCCAAGCTATTGGGTCAGAGAATTCCTTCAGGGTTTTATGGATGCTAAAAAGCTTTAGCAGAGAAGCCTTCAGCTCTTAGCAGCAGTTCGTGAGAGCTCTGTCTTTCTCATGCTAAACTATGCAAAACATGATAAGGTTTCTGTAAACCGAGTCTGCTATCTTGCAGCTGCAAATATAATTAGAATTGTTATGATTTCGACTAGGGAAATGAACGATGTGAGAATTGACCAATCACTCTGGTAGGTAGTCAGCTAGAGGTCCAATAACCTCTTGCCATTTAGGTAAACATTAAAGGAACTTAAACACATAAAAACCCGTCCTTTGTTAATTAAATAATTCCATTCCCTTCTCTTGACTGTATTCCTGTCTCTGAGTCTTTCTTACTCTCCGGCCGGCAACAGCGACAGGGTTTGGCCCATATCCTCCCATTCTCCACACCACTCAGGATTTTCCACGTCTGGGTCAGGTGCCTCATCAGTCACCCTGGAAATCTGAGCCCTCATTCTAGACAAGCTGCAAACTACATAGAGGAAGCTTACCAGATAAAATACCAGGAAGGTGGTCTCTTTAACATCCAGGGGAAATGGAACATTCTCAAAAGATAAGGTATCACATTTAAAGGGGAAGGAGATGAAAGGCTGGGAAACCCCATCTCCTCCTCCTCTAACAAACTGGGTGCAATTACTAATAAACTCCCAAAACAGGCTACTGAAACTAGGACTGGGATCAGGACAGAGAAACCACATATCATACACACTTTGCACAACTGCCAGTACCTCTGTTAACTTCTTATAAATCATTATCACTGAGCACAGCAAAATAGAAATCCGGATTCGTGCCCCTGTTCGGTAAAAGTTACGTATCAGGGACAAGATCGGAGCAAGTTGTGGATAGGCAAACAGGCCTAGGGACCAGGAATGCATTAGTACCTCAAACAGGCCTAGGGACCAGAAAGACATTAGTACATCAAGCCAGAGAGACATTATGAACTCAACCAACATGGTGACTACTTTACTCCAATACAAAGTAATTAAATTCAACCCAAAATGTAATTAGTACAAGTTTTTCACTTTCCTTCGAGCCCCACATTGGGTGCCACTAATTATTTGTGCCGGTTTGGACAAATTTGGAGGAAAATATCCTCTGATAGAAGGCAGGTTACAACCACCCCTCCCCCACCAGGTTCGGGGAAAAAAGGAAATTTTCCTTGGAGGAAAGTGAAAGAGATAAAAAACTATTTATTTAACAAACACACAGGAAAAGGATAATAATGCTAAATAATAAAACCTCTTGCTGTGGAGAGAAACCTGGGAAGATTTCAGAGTCCTTCTGTAGGTGTGGTCTCTCTCCTCCTCCTCGGAGCTGGGTTGATGTGGGCCCACCTCTGGGGCCTCAGTGGAAAATTCTCCTGATATGTTCTGATGTTGAAACAGTCCAGAAGAGAAGAAGGGAAAAACCAAAGTCCCAGGAAAAAACAAAGTTCAACTCTCTGTCTCCCTCCGGAGAAAAGGAGCCGAAAGCTGGCTGAAAAGCAAGAAGGGTGCTTCCTCCACACTTCTCGCTGCAGCAGCAGAATGCAGAGGAGCGTGTATCTGTGTCCTTGAACAACTGTTTTGAAAAGTTCACTCAGTTTTTTCTCTCTCCCCTCTCGGGAATCAGTTTAAAGGCATAGAAAGGCACAAAATTAATTTCTGAGCAGCGATAGGGGATACGCATCATAAAGTCACCCCAAGACAGCCACACAGTCCAAAAAACCCGATTTTCCCTGGCCTCTACCTGGCTAGAGGCAGGGCCGCTCTAGTTCTGCCTATTGCTCCCTCCCTGGGCATACATTCTGGAGGTCCCTTCAAAGGGATCACACGTCATCCTCCCTTCTGTTCTGCCTAGGAGCTCGCCCACAGGAAACTGGAGCTACATTCATCCTTGCTGAATTTCCTTTGTTAGTAGTTTTTTCTTGTAGCTTACATATCCGTGCTGCTAGGATGGAGGTGGGTTTCACATCCCACCTCCTCATGTCTTCCCCATGCTCATGTAGGAAAAACCACTGATCGCCTCATGGGGTGTACCCCCTCTCCCTAGCCAGGGGATGCCTGCTTCTAATAGTAGGGCATCTGGTCTGTACTGGCAAAATATGGAACATTTCCTCCCTAAGCTCCTTTCTGAGTTTCTGATGGCCCTTGTCAATTCTCTCTTCCAATTTCCGGATATGCTCGGTCAGGTCTGTTTCCATAACCGAGACTTGGGCTCATATCGGGGCATGGACAGTGTCTTCATAAGTCCAGAGCCTTCTTATCATTGCGCTCGCTGTCTCATGTTTCTCATTCCATTGCAGCATTGCTAAGAAGTGGAAGTATGCTTGTGGCCCAAGTTGTGTGAGTTTCAACCACATCTGTTTTGTACATTTAACAAGGTCCAGACTTTTAGTGGGTTGCTCCTTATTTGAGAAAGTGATCTCTAGCACAGCCAGTTCTTGCAAGCGTTAGATTCCTTGCTTCGTGGTTTTCCAAGGGCCTTGCTGCAGCTGGAGGTCTTCCTGGCAAAAGTATCTCTCCTTCACACTTGTTCAGAGTCATGTCCAGAGGCTGAGAGGTTCTGGCCTCCTTGCTATCCCCTGGTCAATACCCACATCCCTCAACAAAGATCCCAAGTGCCTCGCTTCAGTACTGTCCAAAATCGTACCGTCACCTACAGTATCCCAGACTTGGATCAACCAGCTCAATATGGACTAGTCTGTTCATTGGGTGAGGTCTTTCCACAGGTTGTGTAGACTTTCTAAGGATAGTGAT